>OX578133.1:115188356-115640856 GCA_951213105.1 Amaurobius ferox | reverse complement strand
AAATCTTCATGATACTTTTTATTACTGTCAATACATACATAGTATAATGTATAAGGACTGTATTGTGACGGGGTTGAAAATTCGAATTCGAATTTTCAACGGATAATCACGTTTCAAGCATCTCGGAACTAAAATCGACGTTTTTAATGTGATTTATGTGTATTATTACGGTCCGTGAACAATTGAATCCTATTGGTTTTAAATGCTAACGAACATTCGAAAGATTCTGTAAGAATTTTTTTTTAATTCTAAAACGCATGGCACAATATTTAAAATGCTAGCTTGAATCGTTCTCAAGATATTGTGAGTTTTTCAAATAAATGTATCTAAATAAATATACATAAAACTGAAAGCTGTTGGTATCATCAAAAATGTAGTAAATGGCAAAAATTTGGCGTATTTGGCGACTATTTGGAAAATATTGCCTACTTGACGACTTCTGCATGTGGGGCAAATTGACGAAATCATGATCAATTTAGCAAACATGATTCTTAAAGTATTATAATGAGGCCAAACTGAAGAAAATATACTTGATATATTTAATATAATTAGCATATTGCCTAGCAAATCGTAGAAAAAATTCCAATTGTAAAGTTAAATTCGCACATTTTTTTACAAGTTAATTTGGCGCTCAAAAATAATTTTGAGTGTTGCCATTCTGAAAAGACCCCTAAGAGTCAGTGAAGTTTTCAACGTTTAAAACAATGTGCCGTGAATATTGTCCATCATATTTTCGCATCGAAAAAAGTAAAATATTTGCATATATTGTAGAGAAAGTCATGTTCCATCAGATGTTTTTTATAATTGGATATTTTTTAAAGGTAGTAGCACTAAAATAAGCATGCAAAAATAAACGCCAACCGCTATAGAAGATAAGAGGTAGGGAATGGTCACCCTAGGGAATTTAACTTTCTGGATTTTGACAAACATTTTTAAATATCTAGTGTTTTTTATTTTTTATTTTGACAAAATACTAATAGTAAAGATTTTTACACATCAATACTTCAACGAGTGAGCAGAATTAAAATTTTGGAATGATTATTTTATATTAAGGAATCAAAACTGTTGAATAGTTGAGAGTAAGATCCAAAGGACAGGTCCACAGAAGGGGGATATAGACGTCACACCCCTTCAAATGCTATAAGGCTTATTTTCCCTTAATTAATGAAAAAAATGTTCAAAACATCATTGTTTCAAGTAGTCTAATAAAACATATAATGTAAACAAATTCAAAAAGACATTTCTGCATTTTTATGTAATCAATAGCAGAAAGTACTCAAAAATATGATTGTTAAAATTAATCTGATAATATATAATATATAATTCATATTACATTGTATATATACAAGAGCAGATTTCAAGAAGAGGGGTGGCGAATTCTCCAAATCATTGACCTTTCTCTTCGAAAGGGCTTATTATTACTCAACCAATATAAAAGCAATGCTTAAAATGTTTGCAAAATAGTCAAATAAGATATACATAAGATACTAAATTATGGACTTTCATTACTTTTACTTTCTACTAAACGGTATAATCCAGACTAGAGATCTGCAGGAAATGTGGGCCGGGTCATATTTATATATTTTTTAAAAATTCAGATGAGTATGATTTATAGATTTTATAATGTTCAATACAAATATTGACACGCTATTTTAAAAAATTTCAACTCGGCATGGAGAAAAATTTTAAAAAGCACTTAGGTAAATACTGAACTTTTAGGCCAGCTCACCGGAAAGACCACTGGAGATTTCTTGGAAAGTCACAAGAGTTGAAATTGATTTAATAATACAATTTTTAAATTTTTAGAAACTAATAGAAGGTAGAAATGTCACAAAACCATTTAAATTTTTCATTACAACTAAATTGTCACTATTTCTGACATAGTTATAGGCGTGTTTAACAAATTGTGAAAAAATGTATTGGCATTGTTTTAAAAGCTAGAAAGTATGATTATTAACAACTTAGGTAAATCGTCTGCAGTTCACCTTATTATACTTAAACAGTAGAATCTAAATTAGCGAGAAACATTTATTAGCCAAACACATTAATCAATTTAAAAACATAGAATATTAATCCAATCTACTTTTACTCTGTAATGTTTTCAATGCATTCTTTAAAACCTACAAGGAATATTTTGTCATAATTATGGCAATAGGATAGTTATGTATAAGCAAGTGGACTCTTGAGGAAAACCTAACCAAGTAGAACAAGAAATAAACAGTTAGACAGGGTCCTTTCCTTTTGGGGGGAGTAAGGGGGAATACTTTCTTACACTTCATCCTCACAAAATTTCTAGATCCACATCTCATAGTCCCCTCCTCCAATGAAATCATTTAGTCTTGCCACATGCATTATTTCCAGGTTTTAGATTTGCTGGGTTTCACCTCATTCTGATTTGTGATTGGCTCTTTCAAGTATACTTTGAATGCTCCTTTGGTTTGTTGTTTCCAAATTGGCAGAACTCTGAATCCACTGTCTTGGGTATGTATGCCCTGTCTAGTTCTTCTATTTATGTTCATTTTGTCTTTTGACTTTAGGTTAGTTGGTCTGTTTAATATTGGAAGAGTTGCGAAATGATTCCATAGCACAAGGGTTTTACTTATTTAAACTTTCATTTGACAAGCTTAAATCATACAATACTTCTGAAGATTTAAGTAAAAATTTTCACACTACTTTTTAAGAACTAAAATCTATACTTAAGCAGGTATGCGGTGAAAAAATGATAGAGGAGTTTAAATCATACATGAAAATAGAAATAATGATAGAGAGAATTCAAAAGTTATTGTATTCAATTATTATAACATTGCAATAATATAATAACATATAAAACATTGTATTAAGTTATAATTATATAGAAAAACAAATAAATTAAATTAGTTTTATTTACATTGCCACTTTACATGAACAACCCATCTATTGATTTCTGCTTCAAAAATATAACTATTTTTTGTGCTGCTAAGTACAACATTGTCATTTAATGTAGTAAAGTTAAGCTATTTGTCCCATTTCTAGAATTATCCATAGATGTTTTGTTACGGTTTTGTTCGCTATTTGCTGTCAATCACTGAAAAATAAGACACTGAATAGCGGTAATAAGTACCAAATCCACTTTTGTTAGAAGCAGTTAAGATCATCTCAAAAATATTCCTTACTTCCAGTTCAAATTTGTTGTCTGAAAATCATCAGTTTTAGATATAATATTGGGGATATGTCTTTTTCAGGATCTCTAGTGTCAAGGGAACAAACCCATAAAAAACCAATCCTAATAATAAGACATAAGGATAAAGGGAGTCAGGATAAGTACTTTATCGCATCCTCATTTAAGCAGAGCTTGAATTTTTTCATATTTAAAAAATGTCTTAATGCAAATTACTCTGTTTTTTTTTCAGTTTTCAGGACTTGTAGCCCTTTCACTGGTATGAACGTAAATACACGTTTGACTGGTTAAAGGGTTACATTATAATACGACCTGATATGAACAACATAACTTTACAAAGTACAACCACCTGATCTAACAAATAAAATGATAATATATATGATTATAATATTACTTTATAAAATTTTTATAAGTTACTTCTACACCTAAAGTTAGTTGCCTAAAAGTCACCTCGCCTCAAATCGTAATTCTATGACTAAGGCATGCAATTTTCTGATATATATCTTTCAGATATTTGTAGAAATTATTTTCATAAAAATAGTTTAATATATGTAATGACAAAATCCTAAAATAATATTAAAGTACTGTTTTAACGCATTAACGGCCGCTGTTAATATTACTTGACGCAAAATCATTCTGGTGGTTAGAGACATGTGATTAAACGCCAAATAACACAAAACAATTGGAATTTTTTATATTTTGTAAATTCTGAATTTCTTATGATGTATTCTCAAAATGGAAGCAATATAACTTTATCTTATCATGTCATGTGATCCCAAAATGGCAGCAATGGAGTTTTAGTATGTCTTAGTAATAGTCATTTTAAGGGTTATCTGATACATATTTTGTACATAGTACAATGAACAATTTGAAAAACATTTAAGTATCCAATGAAAGCTTCAATTACTAAAACGCAGGTGAAAGTGTGTTATATAATATTGTCGCATTCCACATACAAATTAAAAAATATCACTGAAAATGTTTCTGTTAATGCATATTGAATGCAACAGAACATGATTTATACAGCATAACTGTGTTCCTGTCACAATGTAATCTTGTCTTTTTGCCCACATGTTATGTTACAGCAAAATTGCTTCTTAATTTTTTCAATTATATGGTTTATGCCATCAAAACGTATGTTATTGTTTGTTGAATAACTTGGACCTAAATGATTTATCATAAAACTGTTTGCACTCCACAACAAATACGTCTTGTAGGAAATATAGCTAAGATATTTGTCTGGTAAGTTTCCTATGAATTTTCTATGCTGCAATGGCTGTCAGATTTAATGCTTTGTTAAAGAATGGCCATCCATGTTTGCTTTTTCATGTTTTCGGACGATACTATGGAAATCAACGGCTCCAATATAGATGTTAGATGAATAATTACATGAGGCTGTTCAATATCAATTTTTTATTAAGTCAACATACATTTTACGTTTTTGTTCTAAATGTTTATCGAAAAACTTGCAAATAGGATAGCTCTTTGTTTTTGTAATTGATCCATATTCACTGTGTTTCGATTTTTCTTAATGCTACATGGACGATTCTCACATTTAGCATTCCACACTGTACTCTTCATCTTAGTAGTGACTGTCTCGTCTAAAATATCTTTGAGAACAACACCAATCAATTCATTGCTATTTATGTACGTCTTTATCTGACACAGTTTCAACTTTTGGTGGCAGGCATATAATTTCGGGATCAACTTCTTCATCTTCCATTTTTTTTTCTAAATATTGTAATGCTTCAGATACAGAAAGGACTTTTTTGGCACGAAATCGTATTAAAAATAAGCAATAAAACGTATTAAAAATAAGTAACATATTTTCTGTCTCTGAACTGTGACTATAGAACCGTATTTCGGCATCCGAAAAAAATCTTACTAAATTCCGGAAAAAATGTGCGCATTTTTACAGAGAAATTCGAGTATAGTGAAAATCTGATTTTATAAATATTAGAATTTAAAATTTTAAATAAAATATTAAAAATTTAAAAGCACAAATAGTATCTGAGATTTCAGTTAGACTATAGCTAATATCTGTGGTGGGAAAATTCCTATTCATACTTGTGGGATTACCAGAAAAATACTTTATGGGCGTTCCCAAAAAGGAAGCAATGCCGCTTACTGGAAACAATGCTTAAAAGCACTGTGGTGTACTCCAGTATGATTGATAGTTTATTGTTACGTCAATAATTCAGGGAGAAAATATTTTTACATCAATTCTTTCCGCTCTGGAATTTGATTGGATTGGATTAGATAATTTTAACTTTTTACTATTTTTTATGAACAGTATAGGATTATTTGTCAAGAACCTAAAGTTTCAAGTAGATTTCTGAACATCATAGATATGAATGCATGCAGATATATCCACTCGAGTAACCAACACTTATGGATCTGAAGATCCAGAAAGGAAAACGCTTTGTAATTGATTTTGCAGCTCATGGGAATTCTCGTATAACAAACATGCGTGTGTTTAAATCATCTTGGTAAGAGTTTTCTTGACTGGAAACTCAGTTTCGATGGATCTAAAGGCCAAAAAGTGAAGCGTTTAGTCACATAGGGATATTTTAGCTCACGAAAAAGCACCTATGAGTAGAATTTTTGTGTTTGCGACTTTAGGCAGACTTGTTGTGACTTATCAACGTTTTTTCTACCTAGGAAATTATAGTGCTGCTTAAAAGAAAACGAGTGACTTTTTCGATTGTTACTTTATCAGTAAACAAAGGTTATTGAAATATGCTGCTGTGTGACCACTTGTCTGTAACATGGATAGAATAAACTCATAAGACAGATGGCCGCCGTAATGAAGGAGAGGTTACAGCTTCTGTTCGTCTAAAGACTCCAAACACGTAATGGAAGAAGTATGAATTCGCCCAATACTGCCCAATTTAGACCGGAACCCAGTAAAGGTGGCATTTACAGCAACCGTAACCTCCTTCGCCTGTCACAAACTTATCGGAAAGACTTTAAGACCCATAGATTTAACGTGCCCTTACTTTTCTTAGACGCGGGGATAGTTTTGGAAAAACCAGGAATCGAGCATTCAATGACTGGGCTATATCGTTCATTGATACGTTTTACAATGTAGGGCAAGTCGTGCTAGACACATTAGCTACTTAGATATATTTCATTTTTAACTAATAATTATGTCATTTTTAGTCTAAAATAAGGTCATTAATTATGACACGTTCTATTTTCTCTGAAATATTATTCCCAAAATGACACTATATCATATAACGGAACATGTCCGGTTCCTTTCTCTGTACATAGAAAAATAAGTCTTCTGAGAGAATCCGCCCCTCGAATTTTCCATACCCCGTATTCTAACTGCCAAATTATAAAACCGCCTGACGTTCTCAATCAGAACATGCAGATATAATTTGACTTTCTGCTCTCTCTCAAATCTGATTCTTGTAACCGAGCCAAACCATTGGACTTTTTATTTCTCTTTTGTTCTCTGCCGCAGGAAAGCTTTTACCGCAATTAATGAGCGGATTCCAAGAGCAGGGTAATTTGAAGGCAAAATTACCTTAGACACCATTTTCGCTGATTTCAGTCGAAGCCCGTTCGAGTCATTTCATCAATAAAATGGGCCGTCCTTCATTTTCGAAGCGTCCGGCTGCCTAAATTTAGAACTACCTTTTACCGACTAGACCACGGATGATCGCCCCTACCATTACTTCAATAACCCAATCCACGTAAAATGAGTTCCCACTACGTTAGGTTTCTTTTGCGCATTTTGGGGATCTCTCACAAAATGAAATCCCCTGATTTTTAGATAAGACAATAAAGAACGTGAGATGTGTAATGGCTCTATAACATTGATGGATTTTTGTAGATCATTTGAAACAGCAATTTATTTTCAGGCTTTCCCGACGTTGCTCGTAATACAGAATACGTCTAAATTCTAGAAACATTCTTAATGCTTAAATTAATTCCTCTACGTAAGTAATAATGCATAAGAATATGTGTTCACGTAAAAAATATCTGTGCATGCATGCCTGAAAAATTTAACCTTCTGCATACGCATAAATAAGGAATCTGAAATAGTAGAAAAAGTTATTCATGCAATATTATTCATTATATTGCAATAATAATTTAAACACAGTTAGAGATGCATTACATTACTAGCCACTTCACCCGAGTTTTGTGCGTTCTCAATGGATAGGGGTGACATGTTGCATGAGATAACTACACACCTAAAATCATCGTCTAAAGAATTATAGGATTACCAGTTAGTACTACTAATGAAAAGTGCCTATAATTCCAATCATTACTGGAAACCATATTTCATAGATACTGAAATTATCAGGTACACGTACAAATAACGTATCACCGATTTTAATTCATGTAATTCAACCGATATCTGGACACACATAGCGTTCATTTACTGGACACACATAGCGTCTTCTTAGCATCACTATATACCCATTAGTTGAGAAAAATTGCTTCGAGCTAACCGCTGGTGCCAGTATTGCTAAATATTCATTTTATTGAAAACTCTTTAGTTGTTGGATATTTGGTTGCCTGTGTTTTGATTCACTAAACACCCTACACGAATTCCGTTCTATTAAGTGAAAATGGAGTTGCCATATTTTGAATTTTCGGGGCATGGAAGCCAGATTTGGCATTCATACCCAGATTTTATTTATATATTTTAAATAAAATCAAAAAAGATCTAATGTATCATTTTAGAGCATTTTTGCACTCACAGTACCATGATAGAAGGCTACCAAGTATTAAAAAGTGATGTATTTTATTTTATAATAAGCAAAGAAAAACATGTTATAAAAAAGATTAGTTTTATTATAATTTGACGGGTAACTTTTAGTATTTAGTCTATAAAATCTTAACTGGATATATTTATCTATTTTCGGTTATATAGGTGTTATATCGGTGAACCGTGTTTCAAAAATTTGTCAAATTTTAAACAACTATTTCTGAAAACTAAAATAAAATACAGTTACTAGTATGTTTATTAGCTCAAAGTAATTTCCCTGTCAAGGTATAATTCTCTTTTACTGCGCTTTTTTCATCACCATAAACGAAACAAAGCATTGTACTTGCTCCAATTAAACATGTAGTTTTTGTGTTTCAATAAATTTTTCACATTGAAAAACTACTTAAAAACTACTACTGCACATTTTAAAAACATTATAGTGAAATTTTCAAGCTACCAAACATCTGCTCTACCAAACATATCCCAAAAACTCCCATTTACGTCAGAACTTATGTTTGTTTATTGTCTGCTGTCTGCTGGACCGCGTGAATCAATTTGTGCATTTTTTCTGAACGGTGAGAGTTTTGCACAAGCGTTTCAATGAGTGGGAAGGCAAATCGCACTTTATATTAAGAACATCCAGCTGTTTTAAAATAAATATAATTTCAAAAATTCATCTAACTAACATATGCAGTTCATATTTATGTCTTTTAATATATAATTTAGAGGTTTTAAATTCTTTATTTCGAGCAATTACATAATTGAATTAACTTAACTTATGTAAAATTAGTAATATGATGTATTTTATTTTATAATAAATCACTAATTAGTTTATGCAATACTGTGACCTTAGGTAACTTATTCAATATTATACAATGTAAATAAACCTCACTGATCATTAGTAATAAAAAGGTTCCAGAACGTTGTAAATTTCGCTGTGGTTTACATATTTCGTAAATATTTTTCATCCTTTCAGCTTCTTTGCGTGACTTGTTATATTATTTTTTAATTGTCATGTTTTGTTGACGATCAATTATATAAATAAAGTACATTAATTCTTACACGCAAAAATTAACTATGATCTAGTTATACATAAATGTAAATGTCTCCATTAATTTGAAATTAATAGCTAAAATAAGAACAGTTAAAAATTCCTTAAGAAAGACTTAGCACCTTGTTATCTTCTACTTTAGAGTTTGAATCTGTATTTTTATCAGAGTAAGATAAAAAATATATTTTTCCGAAAATTCTCGACTTCAAAATTCTGATCGAATTGTATTTTGTGTAGGTTATAATTTATATCTTCTGAAATTCTTAATTTCCATATTACAAACATACACACACGCACACACACACACACACACACATATATATATATATATATATATATATATATATATATATATATATTGATTTCCAAAAGATAAGCACGTACGGCAAAATAAACAAATCAACACAAATGGAAAGTAAAGCTTTGATTAACTCAAATGTATACATGAATGTAGCAAATGTGTTTATGCATTAACGAAAACAAGAATTATGTACAAAGATGAAGAGAATATTTACTTTTTGTTAGTTATATGATGATGCCACATTTGGGTCATTAACAAAATGATGTTTAAATGCAAACAAACCAAACAAATCTTACATTAATATGTGTGATCACTTCGGACCTTCACACAGACTTTACAACGATTTTCCATGCTTTCAGTGAGGTAATCAACCATCGCAGATGCGAGCAATGACCATGCCTCCAATAGGGCAGTTTTCAACTCTCTGAGACTGACTAGAGGAAGTAAACGGGCAGAGACAGTACGCCCGAGAGCATCCCAAAGGTTTTCAACACCAACTGCTCCATATGAGAAATGCCCTCACATTCCAGGTATTCGTCAACGATGTTAGCTCGATTGGACGGGCATTATCGCCCATAAGGAGGAAATCAGAACCAACTGCAGCAGGGTACAGTCTTGCAATGGGATCTAGTACTTCATTCCGATTCCGCGCAGCCGTCACAGAACCGCTTATAAAGAAGTACAGCTCTGTGCGATATCCCATTGAAATTCCACCCCACACCATGACGTTGCCACTTTTGAATGCCTGATGTTCGATGATGTTCTAGGCCTGATTGCGTGTGCCTCGTTCTCTCCAGACCCTTACACCCTTATCATATGATTCCAGGGCAAATCTGGACTCGTCCGTGAACAGGACGTTGCACCAATCTGAGACAGTCCAATTAACATGTTGACGACACCACTTTAATCTTGCCCCCTGGCTTGGACGCTTAGTGGAACACAAAAACGTGGTACTCGGGCGTACAGTCCCTTTATGTGGAGAGATGAGCGCACAGTACTGGCAGTTATTGTCTTGCTAAGTGCCGGTTCAACCATGGATGAAATATTTGTGGAGGTCGCTCGTCGATTCCGCTTGGCTATTATAGCAATGTACCTATCATCAGAGGGGTTGGTAACCCTTGGACGACCAGGCACAGGTCTCCGGATAACTGTTTGACTTGTTTGGAATTGTTTCCATAATCGAGAAATTACCAAATGATCAACGTCAAAGAAAATAGCGACACCTTTGATTGACTGTCCTGCTTCAATGCGTCCGACAGTACGCCAGCCCTGACTATCTGTCATTCGTTTTTTTTCAGCCATAGAAACGCGAATATCATCAAAATTAATCCTACAAATGTTAGAAACCCTTCGTATCAGTATTTAAACGCACATCCTCAAACCTTTTAGAATGCTGGCGTATTCAACAACTGCCCAATTAGCATATATCCGGACGGTCAATCGTGATTGGCTATAATATACGATATTTGCATATTGCCATCTACATCCGCAGTAATTTTCAACCACTCAACTTCAAATACGCTTTCGAAAAATGAAAATTTGCATTGCGTGCTTAACTTTTGGAAGTCAGTGTATATATGTAATTTTATATATAGATAGAATCTTGGTTTTAGTATCATTCAATTCACCCAAGCTTCGAGGTTAAGGATAATGTTTAAAATTTTAAAAATTCGAAGCTTAGAACATTGTGCAGAGGATATTTTCTGAAACTTTATATCAAGAAAATTATCTTATGTTGCTTAGCAAATTATTTACATTAAATGTGTCTATTCGACACACAATTTTCATTTTATTCATAAGATATAAATAAAAATAAATTGATATAAATATAATTTTTCAAGTAAACAGTATCATATTATTGATCGAGAAATATACATTAAGCACCTGGAATTTGTTTAAAAAATAACACCACATTTCAAAATTTTTAGTTGACAGTCATAAAATTTGATCAGAAATATCAAAACACATATAATAAATGTTCAGTGGGAAACACATTTTTACTCATCTCCCAGGAAAGATGTTTAATTTCGATTTTCATTTTGAATTTGCATGCATTTCTCGAGGAAGATATCCAATACTTTTTTGCGCAAATTGAAGAAAGACATCCTCCCTTTCTTGGACTTGAGACATGATTTGTATTTCTACATTTGTGAAACATATTTCTCTTTGATATGGTATGTCCTCGATCTTATAATCGTTCTAATACAGGTTTATCGAATGCACTATACTTAGCACTAATACATCAAAGGTCTGATAAGTGCAGATGAGCGTGTCTATAGGACCCTATTATCTTGTTTCTAGATATATCTTGAAATTTCTTATTATACAGATTCTCTTTTTCTCATATAATACGGTTTTGGGGTAGCGTGACAAACATACTTTCAAACTTCCTGCACTGCATGTCTTGAAAAATAATTTGTTCCAGAGTTTAGTTGTCCCGAGATACAATAGCAAATTTTACAGGTCGGTCACGAAACACTTGGAATAATCTGGATTTTTTCGCGAGTTTCATTTTCGTAACATATATACGCATTTTTCACCTATTTTTTAACGATATTTTAACTGAAAGTACTGGATAGATAGAAATCTGATGTGGGCAGCACATGACATTCTCTGCATACCCATATTCACAGTCTCTTTATTTCTGCAATAATTCATTACATAGAGTTTAATTGCATGAAATAGCAGCCATAACTAATTTAAATTGCACAGAATTTGCACTTTTAAATCAATTTTCGTGCCAACTGGTAAATGCGAAAAAAATTAAAATATCTCAAGAACGGCTAGTCCTAGAGTAATGGTATTGATATTATTATTTTTGTCGCCAAAATTTAACTATAAGATAATCATTTAATTGGTATATTTGAGCAAACGTAGTCTTTTATCTTCAGATTTAATGATTTTTGCGGATCATTTCACGAAAAAAGGCAGGCTCTTTTTTGTAATTGTATCAAAATTAAGTCAGCATGTGGTTAACCTACAAGTGATTTTTCGACCAAATTTTGTGAAACTCGGTCAATTAGTTTTTCAGCTAGAGTAAATACATGCAATTTTAGCTGACCATTAAAAAAACGACAATTTCTCTCATCCGGAACCATTCCAAAATCTAATCAGCACCGGGTCTCCTACAAAGAATTTACCTACCAAATTTTATGAAATTCGGACAATTAGTTTTTCAGTTAGAGTGGATACAAAATCTGCACACACACACACACAGAGAGTCACGTTAAAAATAGTTTTTCGTGTTATAGAGGTCCCAAAATGTGTAGTTCCTTCAAAAATTCGAGTTGTGATTTTCGGAGCGATTCCAATTATTTCCTTATGCATTATCATGTGTTGCAGGGAAAGTAAAAATCGGATGTTAGCAGCACATGACTTTCCCTGCAGACTCAAATTCATTTTCTCTTTATTCCTTTAATAATTCGTTAAATTGAATTTAATTGCACAAAATAACATTAAATTAATTTAATTCAATTTTTGATTTTATTTGGTAACTGGAATTATTTTTAAAGGCGGCGTAATAAAAATGTAGAAAAAAACAAATATCTCAAGAACGGTTACTCCTAGAGTAATGGGATTGGTTTTATTCCATTTTTCGTCAAAAATTACGTATAAAACATGCATTTAATCGATACATTTCACCATACGTAGTCTTTTATTTTAGATTTTGGTGAATTTTGTTGGTCATTTCGTGAAAAAGTTATGTTCTACTTTTCAATCGTACCAGGATCTAATGAGCATCAGATTATTTTGCAACTGACTTTTCTAATTTTATGAAATTTAGCCCATTAATTTTTAGCTTGAGTGGATACATCGATTTTTGCGGGCCATTTCACGAAAAAGGCAGGTTCTTTCATACCGAACCATACCAAAATCTAATCAGCACCAAGGTCACCCACAAGGGACTTACCTACCAAATTTTATGAAATTATGTCCATTAGTTGTATAGTTAAAGTGGGTACATACATTGCACAGACAGGCAGACAGACAGACAAATACACACACACAGACGCCACGCTAAATATGGTTTTTTTCGTAATCTAGATATGTCGATACGTGTAGATTAGCCGAAATCTCGAGTTGCGATTTTCGACATGATTCCAATACTTTGCCTGTGCATTACCATGTATTGCAGGGTTTAAAGGAAATAATCTATTCAAATTTAGGTTTCCTTTGGTAACTGGATTTATTTACAAAGGTGGCATAGCGAACATGCCGAAAAACTAAAATATCTCGAGAAAGGCAATTCCTAGAATAATGGGTTTGGTCTCATTATTTTCGTCGTCAAAAATTACGTATTTAATTAATACAGTATACGTAGTCCTTTATTTTTGTATTTAAAGATTTTTGCGGGCCATTTCGCAAAAAGGCAGGTTCCATTTTCCTAATCGTACCAAAATCTAATCAGAAGCAGGTCAACCTACAAGTGATTTATCTTTCGAATTTTGTGAAATTTGGTCTATTAGTTTCTCAGCTAGAGTGGATACAACAATTTCTGGCGGGTCATTTTGCAAAAAAAACCAGGTTCTTTTATTCCGAAGCGTGCTAAAATCTAATGAGTACCCAGGTCACCACAAGGGACTTACCAATTTTTTTTAAATTCGGTCGATTAGTTTTTCAGTTAGAGTGGATACAATATCTGCACAGACACACAAACACAGACGTCACACTAAATATATTTTTTCAGTGTTATAGAGGTCACAGTCCGTCTGGAGTTGCGATTTTCGGCACGATTCCAATACTTTCCCTACACATGACCATATATTGCAGAGGAAGTAAAAGTATATATCTACTTAGAAATGTACAATCGTAAGACCACAGAATCATTTCAAGTTCTTTATAGTAACGGCATGAATAAATGTAGTATATCTCAGTAGTGGAATACTTCTATTTCTATATCAATGTATATTTTAAGAAGAAATGGAAACAAATATCTTTATCTGAGGTGATTTTGAAATACGCGGAAGATGAAATTGAGCTTTTAGAAGAATTGAACTTTAATTTCTTTAGCATCGATCAGTATCCATAAGAGTATCTGAAATGCATAGGAACTTGTTTGTTTTATAGCTATTTTAAAACAAGAGTTTCCGCAGCATACTTACATTAAGTATATACATATATTGTGAATTTCCATTAAATGTACTATCAATAAGTATGGGGTATCTCATTAAAATGCGATTGTACTTATATTATTGTTTAGTTGAATAAATAAGCAAAAATATATTTTAATTTCTATTTGGTATAATAACATGCTATTTTGGCACTAAAACTTTGTATTAAAAATAAATCGCCCAAACTGCTCTAAAATAATGTCAAACTCCGCAGAGTTTGGAATTGCTGCATAGCGCCATAATTTAAAATCTAGTTATGTAGCAGAGTATGTTTAATACAAATTGGGAATCGGCGTAAATGTACCGTCACTAAAATAATTGCCTAAATACATTTCAATAAGTAGTAGTAGTAATTATTTGCAACAGAAATTGATTAGTGGATGCCCCCTTATTTTCCAATAAAATGTTTAACCTATGATAACTACGTCAAATGTGATCGTATTGCAACCTAATTTTTGTTAGTTTTACTAAATACGGTATGTTAAATGTACTAAATGTTGCGGTATGTTAGGTTTACTAAATATTGCGGTATGTTAGGTTTACTTAATGTTGCGGCATGTTAGATTTACTAAATGTTACAGTATTTTTGATTCGCTTTGAAGTGTGACAGGGCGCGCTGTCTTGTTGGAAAACACAATCTCCGTTCGGCCACAGTTTAGCCATGGTTGGAAGCACTTTTCGGGTCAATATGACTTCGTAACTGGCACTGTTCATCATTCCCTCTACGGGAACACGAGATTCTGTCCCCAAAATGCTGAAACAACCCCAAAACATCTTTTTGGGCGGTGCTTGGGTGCTTGATTGATGTGCTGATTGAGAGGTTCTCCTTGGCTCCTTCTAACGAACATAGATCTAAATCCCTCAACCACAAAATGTGTTTCGTCAGAAAAGAGAACTTTCTCCCAGTCCTTCTCAGTCCATGTTTTGTATTTCCGTGCCCATTCCAACCTTTTTTTCTTCATGCGAAGCGTCAGAAGCTGCTTCTTGTACGGTCGACGTGCTCTCCGTCCGCGTTCTAACAGCCTGTATCGCACTGTTGAAGGTGCAATATCAGCACCAGCTGCCACCATGGACTTAGACAGGTCAAAACTGGTTAATCGAGGATTTTTAACACTCATTCGATGTAAAGTTTTGTCGTCACGAGTCGAAGTTGATCTTTTTCGGCCGCATCTTCCAGAGCGGTTGGTTCCAACATTTCCTGTTTCCTGAAACCGCTTCCAGATCCTCCCGACACCTGCTGTACTCACTCCACATATTTTACCTATTTCCTCGAACGTCTTAGAAGTGTGTTCTCTAAGCGCAATCACTTTAGCACGTGTTTCCGCGCTGATATCCATGACGCTAATGAGCCCCGCAACAACTGAGAAACTACCACTGCGGAACACCTGCCACCTAGCGGAGGAATTTGAACACCTGCTACTTACCAGGTGCATACGAACACCTGCTACTTTGATAATAACTGCAATTTGAACTCTGAGCTAATTTGGAGTACTTCTTCCTAAGCTTACGTGTGATAAAACGAAAAAAATGACATTTCTCAATTAATTGCCATAATACTGTAGGTTTACTGTTTTGTCAGGTTTACTAAATACGGTAATTTGACCTTTTTCGCTAGAAATGCTAGTATTAAGAGTTATTTTTTATAATTTTACAAAAGTATTTCGCGATACTTAATTTAGTCTTTTATAACTTCCTACCTTATTGTAGGCATGTTTCCAGTTGAAGTATGTGTCTACAACCAAGGATTAGAATGAACTTCCGCTGTTCACTTTTTGAAACACCTTGTACACAAACACACACACACATATGCACCCGCACCCCAACACACACACACATATACAGGTGAACCTCGACATGTCGAACCTCGATATCTCGAAATTTTCGATATCTCGAAATATTTTCATCTCCCTTCACGTAAGGTATAAAACCTCTTTAACTCGAAATTTTTCTAATCAAACCTCGATATCTCGAATTTTTTTCATCTTACCATTTGGATCATCTTACCATTTTCATCTTTTCATTCAAAAAATGCGATCCAAAAAATGTGTTTAATGCAGATTTAAACAGGACTATTTTTTAAGCGTATGCCTGATAAAACTATGGCCATTAAAGGTGAAACATGTCATGACGGGAAAAGGAGCAAAGACAGATTAACTGTGCTATTTTGCACTAATATGGATGGTTCAGAAAGGCTCAAACCTCTTTTGATAGGTAAATCTGCTAAATCCCGATGTTTTTCAGGAATGAAATCATTTCCAATGACTTATTTTGCGAACAATAAAACTTAGATGACTGCCAAAATTTTTACTAATTGGTTGAAGGAATTAGACAGAAAAATATCCCGTGAAAATCGCTATATTGTTCTCTTCTTGGACAACTGTACAGAGCATAATAGAGTGCCGAAATTAAAGTCCGTGAAAGTTCATTTCATGCCACCAAACACAACTTCTAAGTTACAGCCTTTGGACCAAGGTATTATTCAGAGTTTTAAGTAAACCATCACCACAAAATTAAGCTAATTTGGATCCGCCTAGCTCATTTGGAAAATGTGATAGATTTTGAAGGATCCAGTAGGCTGTAACCAAACTGTCATAGATGACTATTTGTAAAGTAAGGAATTGCAAGATTAAATTTTAATAATGTATGTACGTACATAGTATTACATTACATCTGTATCCAATCATTTCAAGCTTCGCTTTATTTGTTGTCAGCATTTTCTTGGGTAATACCCAATTCTCTGTCGGCAAGATAAAGTAAGTGATTTTTTTTAAATGTGTAAAGTATAGAACTAGTATGTTTCTTTTATGAATTCCTTAACTAGTATTCTTTTATGAATTCCTTAAAATTTTTCAAATTTTCGATATCTCGAATTCTTGATATCTCGAATTTTTTTTCTACTCCTTTTAAATTCGACATATCGAGGTTCGACTGTATATATATATATTAGAAAAATGTAATAATAAAAAATGCAATTAATATTAACATCCCCAAGAAGCAGAACCACGGCCATAATGCCGATAAGAGAAAAGAACAGCACCGGCCCAAATTATATATATATATATATATTCTTTATAACTAATCTTATAACTAATAACTAATCTTAATAACTAATTATATATATTATATATATATATATATATATATATATATATGTGTGTATATAATTAGTATTATATATATATATATATATAGATAATACATAAATTAATAACTAATAACAAGCAATCAATGAAGGATCACTATATAAACAATGAGTTATCGTAACGTGGCTATCATGCCAGAAGGAAAGGAATAGTGCAATAATTAAATTATAGGGTTATTCAGAACAGATTCTTTATCAAGACTGAGCATAAATTCTAAATTAATTCTTATTTATGACTATGGCAATATTTAGTCACTCTTGTACCATTTGCTCAACAGACAAGTATATTTAGAAACATAGGGTTGAAAATTTAATGAAATCAAATAAATTTAAAGAAATCAAATAAATACAGGGAACTGCGTGTATGTAACCAGAAAGAATGAAACGAGTTGGGTTACATCAGAGAGGAATGAAGCTGAGCGGACCATGGTGACTACAAGAGTGACAGAGGGTAGAAAGTGCTTCCAATGAAACCTTAACCAGTGAGTAAGTAGTGGGAATAAACTGCTGTAGTTAAGAATGTGTAAACAGAATGAACAGAAATCAAGTAAAAATAGGATACAATAACAATTCAAAGGCACAGGACAATTGAATAATAGAATACATCAAGAATTATCAAATGAGGGCAGCAATATAATAGTTCAGGCTGACAAATATCACATATTTTTAAATAAAACAATTATTCAAAATATTAAATATCTATGGATTTTATTTTCTATTTTTTATTTTACAATTTTTATAAATACACATAACTAGAACAATTTGTGGGTTCTGTTATTTGTACGTTCAATTTAATGGAAGCCACAGTATTTAGAATTTTGGGGGGCGGGCGGAGGGGGGAGGGGTATATCAAGTAGTAGTTGAAACACTGAGATAAAAATAGTAATGACTAATCGAGGATGATATACATTACCAGATTCAGTATTTAAAAATTCTACTAAATGTCCTAAACTATATTTATCCTCACAAATGTTATTTCTTCTAAGAACCTAGCTTATAATAATGTTTCTATATATTGATAGATACAAACACTTGGAATCCTGCAGTTTAGAAGTAGTAAATTAATATCTAATATTTTATCGTATAAGTTTATGGCAAGTTTGTTTTTCTGCATAACAAAATTTAAATTTAACAAGAAAGATCAATCATGCATAAAGCATTATGAAACACTTTCCAACTGCAATGCAATTTTATCTAACCATCTCTAAAATGCGATGCATTCAGCGCCGGTATTTTTAAAGTTATCACAATACTACAATAATTTATTATATTCTTAAACTTAAAACTTATTAAAAACATGAATTTTATTCAAATGATGTCATCGAAATATAAAACAATACGCTCTCTATGTAAAAGTAATAAATATTTCATTCATATCACTTTTATTCCAAACTCCAGAGATAAATAATTTTGCGTTAAAAAATTCAGTAATTCTTATATAATTCATCTTAGAGCTTGATGTGTTTACATTCTGCATACGTTAAAGTTAGGCTGCGTTGTAGAAATAATCAGAGTTTGATGATCATTTAAACTCCAAAATATTGTAATTGCGTTGGCGCAAAATATATATGCACAGAAATTACGCAAAGAAAAAGTGGTTTTAGGACTGTTGCAACACAAAATATAAATTTAAAAGAACTTTAAAAATCACGATTTTTACCCTGGAAAGAATGATGGATGATATATTTTGCTTCGAAGTGGGTCACGTGATCTCTTCATACTATATGGGTGTAATTATAATTATAATTTTTACTTAAAAACTTACCGAAAATATTGTTCTGAATTTTTTTATATATTTTATGGGATAATTTGAATATTTCCTAAAACTTTCGAAGGTATTTGTGAATTTTAAATTCGCTTAAAATATGTTTGAAAGCTTAAGTCCCATAGGCTTCAATGTATTTTATTTTTTCAATCCGGGTCAATCCAAAACTAATTGCGTGATATTATACATTTACATTCCCATATGTCCCACAGACCGTCCCAACAACATACTAATATTTAATTTTGATAAAGTCATTTTTACGGCATTTATCGTGCGAACGGATAGACAGACAGACAAAATGAACAAAGTCATAAACACTTTTCAACTATGTTGTAAAGTGTAAAAAAGTGTGCAGCATTAAAATTACTATTACTAGTAGTAATGAAGATTATTAGGAAAAATGATAAAGCATCAGGTGTTTATTTGATTGTTTCACTACTTTAAAATGTTATAAAGTAATTTTACTACTATTTCAGATTTTTCATTTTAGCATATGTTTACCAAACTTAATGGTTTTTAAAAATTGGATTATAAATGGGACACAGATTCATTATTTTTAGATTTGCCTGTAAAGATAAAGTTATTAAGCGAAACATTCTGTTGTGCTTTATATATTTTATAAGGAAATTAATTTTTAACAGATTTTTTTTTAAATCATTATGATTTAGAAAAATATATTAATTTGCAAATATATTAAATTAGAAAACAAAATCAGGTACATGGTATTAGATTCTTAAACATTCAGCAAACTATACCTTTGAGGTGATAAACAACAAGGTAGGGCATGCCCTTTATCTTTTGAAAACAGTTTTATACTTCAATTGTTTTCTACAATGCAGAGAAAACATTTAATTGTATTTCGAATTGTATAGTCATTTTACACATGACTCATTCGCTGAGTAATCAGCTCAGGTAAAGAGAAACGCTTCTTTCTGCACATTAAAGTGAAGGGATTAATGCGAGCGTAAAGATTTTGAGTCCACAGGTGATGTCAATGACTGGTATCAGTGATCAGAAGCCCTTTAATCTTCCTTTTTATAAGAAGATAAACATTCTTACGGTAGTTTCAATCATGTGTTGGTTCTTGCGAATATATATATTTTTTATTTAAATGGTAGTACATACCTAGATCTCAGATTCATGGAAACCTTAAGGGTAGATTTATTTTTCAGTCTGAGTTTCATTTGTATTCAAAATGTGATCGCAGCTGGAAAGTACAAAGTTTGTGTACATTAAGGTGGCTGTATTTTCTTTCGTCTAGCTTTTCCATTTATTTAAACTGAAGCATATACACTCGAATATTTCTAAAAAGAAAAGTTCCTTTATATTGCAGCTAATACGCATGGTTCTAGTAAATAAGTTTATCTTTAAACTTCTTCATAAAAGCATAATTTGCATATAGTCATCGTTCCCATCTAGTATTCTATAAATTTTTGTAAATACAGCAAAATTTTGATTATACATCCGCTGATTAACCGAACTGTCTATTTATCTGAACAAAATCTTTTTAAATGTACAGCAAAAATGATGTGTAAACCAACAATGGTGTTAATATTGTTCCTAACAGGTTTGGTGGCTTCAAATATTCAAAAAATCTGATGTGGGCAACACATGACTTTCCTTATATAATGTAATGAATTTACTACTTTTGCAGTAAAAAAAATAGGTTTTTCTTATAGTAGATACTAATATTCTTTTCAAGATATTGAATTATCGACAATTAGTCGTCATTTTCATTGATTTAGCGTTATTTTTATTCATTTGGCGAAATTTTCGTTAATTTGGCAACATTTAAAAAAGTCGCCAAGTTAGCGACATTCCACCAAATTTGTCGCCAAAATCTCGCCAAGCGTTATGGACGAAGAAATAAGTTATTCTTACAGCAGATAAATGACTATTGGCGTTCAAATACAAAAGTATTACTCAAAGTATCTTTTTTCATCAATGGAACGAGCTAGATTCACGAGAATGATGTCACCCAATTTATCGCATGGTATTACATATAAAAAGTGAACATGTTTCTCAACAGGAAATACTTCTATTTTTATTTTATATGACTTTTTGATATTTATTTTGAAAATTGTGCAATATCTCAAGAATGGTTCATATAAGCGTTCTAAAATTTATCTCAATCGTTTTCTAATGAAAAATTACATAAGAGATATCTATTTGAGTAACTTTCAGTGGTTTTGATTTTTCGGCGATTTTTTCAAAATTTTATTCGAACATTTAGGGGGTTCTGAACATTCGATTGCGTATAAAAACAATAGGCTTCCAGTGTTTACGGATTGTGATTTTTGTACCAAATTTGGTTCGAATCGGTCCATTCGTTCGTCAGTTATCGTCTCCACAGACTCACTGACACACAGACACACACTCACACACACACACACACACACAGACATAACTTCAAAAATGTTTGATTCTTGATCAGGGATGCTTGAAACGTGCTCTCCCGTCGAAAACTCGAATGCGAATTTTCGACCCCGTCGCAATACTTTCCTTATACATTATGTATATAAGGAAAGTAAAAATGAAAATTAATAATACAAACGAACAGAAATTAGAAACGAAAGAAAATAACTTTTAAGCACTGCAGTATTACGATGAAATGCATAATAGTCCTAACCTGAATCAAATGTGAAGAAAATTTACGCAAACATACTTTATTGGTACTTTTTTAATACAACATTTTCGTAATTCATAAAACTGTATAATATATAAAAACAAAAAAAAAAGCATTTTATACCTGTAAAATAAAAGTGGTATTTCTTTAAGCTATCGGCCCAATAATCCGACATTTCACATACCAAGTCTACTTTCAGGCAACACTAGCAATGTGATCCAAATATGAAAAATAAGGATTTTAAATATTATAAATAATTATGCACAGTCAACGAACTTTGATCTAATGCCATATATATGTTTTTAATGTAATTTAAATGGCCCTTAATAGAAGTTAACCCGTCTTTGGTGGCGCTATGGGCATTTCTCTCACACTTCACATACATACAGAATTTACTTATTTGAAAGTGTCCAGGGATGGTACGAGTGTTCCTCAAGCTTACTTTTAAAATATTTTTTATCAACATATTTTAGAACCCATAATTATAATAAGTCTTTGAATTTCAGACATTCTGCTATTCGTTCTCGTGTGCTTGATGTGAGCATTTCTCTCATCAAGCGTTGTGTTTTGTAATTTTTACAGCTAATACGAAGAGTGTGGTTTTCACCTAATATGATCTGTAGCGTTTTGTTTATTAGCAGCGCATTTTCACCGATGCTTCTGTTCACTTTCGTCCAGAAATATATATTTTTTTATTTTGAAAAATGCTGGGATATTGGGTTAGCAGCGGCGATTGGTGCAGTTAACGCTGTAGAAGAGTAATGTAGGGTGGAAATAGAAAAAAATATTCTATCCTGGCTTCATCAAGAATGTGATTCATATATGGGAAAATTTAGGAAGGCAAAAAAGGGGTGCTGACCTGAGAGTTCCGAGCATTCGTGTGCCCTGACGTTTGCTGAGATGTTTTATTTATATTAGCCACATTTCATCAGATTAATTAGAATCGCTGCCTAAGTCATTCTCATACATAAATAATATAATTCATTTATATTTCAAATTATATATAATGTATTTAATTTTTACTTTATATCTCCATTGTTTAATTTCTCTATTAAATATCCTGCATAATATTTGTGATATAATTTGTGATATATATTTAATAGTGATTTGTTTGAGATCTCTAAGTATGTCCTATGTTTCTTTCAAAAACATAATTCTGCAAAAGTTATAATTAAATAGATTACTTAAAACAAACGAAATAAGGAGTGTTGGAGAAACTGTCACAAATGGCTACTAACATTGTTCATATAGGAACGACCAATGACTGGTTAAAGAAGGCTTTTAAAACAAGTCGTATAGCATGCGATGTTATGCAAATACCATAGTATCTATTATTATCCGTATATACTAATTGCCAAGTGTCCGTCTGTCTGTCCGTCTGTCTGTCCGTCTGTCTGTCTGTCCGTCTGTCTGTCACGCCTTTTTTAGGCACTTCCCGAATAGATAGAGACTTGCAATTTGGTACACGGCTCGGTCGTTCGATAAAACCCCCTGGAAAAATCGAATTTTTCCAAAACGTTCTATAGAGGGGGTGCCCCACACCAAAACGTTCGAAAAGTGAAATGACAGGAAAGCATGCTTTGCGATGAGATAGAGACTTCAAATTTGGTGTATGGGTAAATCGTTCGAAAGGAAGAAAGTGTGCAATTTCAGATTTCCAATATTTTCTACTTAAGGGGGGGGTGCAGCACACCAAAACGTTCGAAAAGTGAAATGATAGGAGAGCATGCTTTGCGATGAGGTAGAGACTTCAAATTTGGTGTATGGGTAAATCACTCGAAAGGAAGAAAGTGTGCAATTTCAGATTCAGATTTCCAATATTTTCTACTTAAGGGGGGGTGCAGCATACCAAAACGTTCGAAAAGTGATATGATAGGAGGGCATGCTTTGCGATGAGAGAGAGACTTTAAGTTTGGAAGTAAATCGTTTGAAACAAAGAAAGTGCGGAATTTCAGATTTCCAATATTTTCTACTTAAGGGGGTGCCGCACACAAAAATGTTCGATTTTCCGTCTACAGGGGGTGCTCCACACCAAAACGTTCGAAAAGTGAAATGATAGGAAAGCATGCTTTGCGATGATATAGTGACTTCAGATTTGGTGTATGGGTAAATTGTTCGAAAGGCAGATAGTGTGCATTTTCAGATTTCCAATATTTTCTGCTCAAGGGGGTGCTGCACACCAAAACGTTCGAAAAGTGAAATGATAGGAAAGCCTACTTTGCGATAAGATAGGGACTTCAAATTTGGTATATAGGTAAACCGTTCGAAAGGAAGAAAGTGTGTAATTTCAGATTTCCAATATTTCCTACTTAAGGGGGTGCCGCACACAAAAATGTTCGATTTTCCGAATAAATGAGAAACGGCCCCTTTAAAATTTGGTAGAGGCTCAAAATTTTATATATAGACTAATCATTTGATGAAAACACCCAAAACGAATATAATTTTTCAAAAATGTTCGTTAAAGGGGGGTTCTCCAGAGGAAAACGTTCGAAATGTGAATTGATAAAAAAAAACATGCTTCGAAATATGATACAGACTTCAAATTTGGTGTACAGGTAGATAGTTCGAAAGGAAGAACATGTGCAATTTCAGTTTTCCGATATTTTGAACTTTTGGGGGTGCCTCAAAACTAAATGTTCGATTTGTCGAATAAATAAGAAACGCGAATTATTAAAAAATTTACATTATTCAGGGATTGCTTAATGTGGGGCCGTTGATTTTCAACGGGTATGCGGCTAGTATATACTAATTGCCAAGTGTCCGTCTGTCTGTCAGTCTGTCTGTCCGTCTGTCTGTCTGTCCGTCTGTCTGTCACGCTTTTTTTAGGCACTTCCCGAATAGATAGAGACTTGCAATTTGGTACACGGCTCGGTCGTGCGATAAAACCCCCTGGAAAAATCGAATTTTTCGAAAACGTTCTATAGAGGGGGTGCCCCACACCAAAACGTTCGAAAAGTGAAATGACAGGAAAGCATGCTTTGCGATGAGATAGAGACTTCAAATTTGGTGTATGGGTAAATCGTTCGAAAGGAAGAAAGTGTGCAATTTCAGATTTCCAATATTTTCTACTTAAGGGGGGGTGCAGCACACCAAAACGTTCGAAAAGTGAAATGATAGGAGAGCATGCTTTGCGATGAGGTAGAGACTTCAAATTTGGTGTATGGGTAAATCGTTCGAAAGGCAGAAAGTGTGCATTTTCAGATTTCCAATATTTTCTACTCAAGGGGGTGCCGCACACCAAAACGTTCGAAAAGAGAAATGATAGGAAAGCCTGCTTTGCGATAAGATAGGGACTTCAAATTTGGTATATAGGTAAACCGTTAGAAAGGAAGAAAGTGTGTAATTTCAGATTTCCAATATTTCCTACGTAAGGGAGTGTCGCACACAATAATGTTCGATTTTCCGAATAAATGAGAAACGGCCCCTTTAAAATTTGATAGAGGCTCAAAATTTTAAATATAGACTAATCATTTGATGAAAACACCCAAAACGAATATAATTTTTCAAAAAAGTTCGTTTAAGGGGGTTTTCCAGAGGAAAACGTTCGAAATGTGAATTGATAAAAAAAAACATGCTTCGAAATAAGATACAGACTTCAAATTTGGTGTACAGGTAGATAGTTCGAAAGGAAGAACATGTGCAATTTCAGTTTCCCGATATTTTGAACTTTTGGGGGTGCCTCAAAACTGAATGTTCGATTTGTCGAATAAATAAGAAACGCGAATTATTAAAAAATTTACATTATTCAGGGGTTGCTTAATGTGGGGCCGTTGATTTTCAACGGGTATGCGGCTAGTATATACTAATTGCCAAGTGTCCGTATGCCTGTCTGCCTATCCGTCTGTATGTCCGTCTGTCTGTCACGCTTTTCTAGGCACTTTTCGAATAGATAGAGCCTTGCAATTTGGTACACGGCTCAATCGTCCGATAAAAAACCCTTGAAAAATCGAATTTTTTGAAAACGTTCTCTAGAAGGGGTGCTCCACACCAAAACGTTCAAAAAGTGAAATGATAGGAAAGCATGCTTTGCCATAAGATAGAGACTTCAAATTTAGTATATGGGTAAATCATTCGAAAGGAAGAAAGTGTGCAATTTCAGATTTTCAATATGTTCTACTTAAGAGGGTGCCGTACACAAAATATTCGATTTACCGAATAAATGAGAAACCACTTCTTTAAAATTTGATAGAGGTTTGAAATTTGGTATATGGAATAATCATTTGAAAAAAACACTCAAGACGATTATAGTTTTTCAGAAACGTTCGTTTAAGGGGGAGCTCCAGAGGAAAATGTCCGAAAGGTCAATTGATAAGAAAATATACTTTGGGATGAGATAAAGATTTGAAATTTTGTGTACGAGTAGATAGTTTTGAAAGAAGAAAATGTACAATTTCAGTTTCCCAATATTTTCTACTTTAGGGTGTGTCACACACAAAAATGTTCAATTTCGGAATGAAGTATAAACACTCCTTTTAGAACGTGATAGAGGCTTGCTATTTGGTATATGGGCGAATCATTTACTAGGAAACCGAAGAAGAATGGAATTTTTCAAAACTGTATATTTAGGGGGGGTGGTACATTCGAAAGATGAAATGATAGAAAATGCATGCTTCGCGATGAGATAGAGACTTCAAATTTGGTATACGTGTAGATAGTTAGAAAGTAAGAAAGTGTGCACTTTCAGTTTTCCAACATTTGCTATTGCAGGGGGTGCCGCACAGTAAAATTTTCGATTTGACGAACAAATGAAAAACGCCTCCTTTACAATATGATAGAGGCTTGAAATTTAGTATATGGGGTAATCATCTGATAAAAAAACCCTACGATTATTACGGATTTTCAAAAATGATCATTTAAGGGGTGCAACATAGAAAAACTTTCGAAATCTGAAGTGATAGAAAAACATGCTTCACGATAGGATAAAGATATCAAATTTGGTGAACTGGTAGATAATTTGAAAGGAAGAAAGAGAGCAATTTCCGATTTCCAATATTTGCAACTTTAGGGAATGCTGAACACCAATATGTTCGATGTTCGGAATAAATGAGACACGCTTCCTTTAAATATGATAGAGGCTTGATATTTGGTATACAGGCCAATCATCTGATAAGAAATCCAAGGCGAACAGAGTTTTTGAAAAATGTTCTTTTATGGGTGTGCTCCACAGAAAAACGTCCGAAAGAGAAGATGAAAAAATAGTATGCTTCGGCATGAGGTAGAGACTTTAATTTGGTGTACTGGTAGATAGTTCGAAAGGAAGACTTACGCAATTTAAAATTTACAATATTTTCTTTTTTAGGGGGTTCCGCACACTAAAATATTCGATTAAGCGAATAAATGTGAAACACGAATTATTAAAAAATTGACAATATTCAGGGATTGCTATTGTGAGACCGTTGATTTTCAACGGCTATTCGGCTAGTAATGGTTTCTAATAAGGTACAACTTAATTGATGAAATATATTAAATCTGGCATCAACCAAATTTAATATCTGCATATACCTTCGATTTAGTGATTAGTTTTAGTGTTAAAATCAGATACTAAAACCTGCTATCCATCTTCATCAGCTAAACCCATACTCTGTCTTTATCAGCAAAAATTATACTGTAGTGCCCAAGTTATTATGTCCACCAGGTCATTTTATGCAAAGTATTTATACCGCAGGCACTGATCACATTAAATCGTTGAATTGATATAAGCAGGGAAAGCTGGAAGCCTCAAATGTTAACAAAGTAGGGAAAATCAGGACATAATAAACAAGAAATATCAATCATGCATAAAGCAGTGATTATGAAACACTTACCAATTGCAATGCAATTTTATTTAAACATCTCTAAAATGAGTTACATTCAGCGGTGATGTTTTTAAAAATTATCTCAATGCTACAATAATTTATTACATTTGAAAACGTATAACTTCATCGAAAAAAATGAACTTTATTCAAATGACATCATCGAAATATAAATCGCCTGGCTCTCTATGTAAAATCAGGGAATATTTCAATCATGCACTTTTATTCCATTACTTTCATTTAGAGATGATATTTTTAAAATTATCACAATGCAGCAATATTTTATTTTACTTAAAATCTTAAAACCATGGAAGTAAAAATCCCATCGAAAAAGGCAATTCTATAAAATCGTCTGCTTGTCTATGTAAAAGCAATAAATATTTCATTCATATCAGCAATATTCCAGACTCCAGAGATAAATAATTTTTAGTTAAAAATTCAGCAATTCTTATACAACTCATCTTACAGCTTGATATGTTTATATTCTGCATACCTAAAAATTAGATTGCGTTGTAGAAATAATCAAAGTTTGATGATCATTTAAACTCAAATATATTGTAATTGAGTTGGCACAGAATATAGATTCACAGAAATTACACAAAAAATAAAGCGATTTTAGAAAGGATGCAACACTAAATATAAATTAAAAATAAATTTAAAAATCACGATTTTGACATTGGGAAAAAAATGGATGGCATATTTTATTTTAAAATGGGTCATGTGATCTCTTCATATATTATTAGGGTAATTATTATTTTAAATTTTATTTAAAAAACTGTCAGACATATTTTTCTGAATTTTTTATATATTTTATGTGATAATTTGTATATTTCCTAAAACTTTGGAAGCAATTTGTGAATTTTAAATTCGCTTAAAAAATGTTTGAAAAATTAGGTCCCATATTGTTCATTGAATTTCATTTTTTCAACCCGGGTTCAATCGAAAATTAATTGAGTGATATTATTCATTTACATTCCCATATGTCCCACAGCCCGTCTCAACAGCATACTAAAATTTCATTTTGATAAAGCCATTTAAACGGCAGTTATCCTGCGAACGGACAGACATACAGAATGAACAAAGTCATACACACTTTTCAACTATGTTGTAAAGTGTTAATAAAAGGCGCAATTTGGACTTTGAATGTGAAATTATCGAAGTCGCTCAAAGCAGTGATGCGACATTATCAAAATCTCTGTATATGTAAATAGCTAAAAGGCAGCAGGGTTTACCAAACAGTTAAACGAGAAATAATCTCAATCAGGTAATACACAGAATCTGCCGTCTTAAAATATGTCTTGCATTATATCGTATGGCGTACAGAAGTCGAATTAATTAAGTGGTCATAATAATTTCATCTTTCAGTGTAAAAATGAACATCAAATGTTAATATATATTCTATTTTATAAGTTATATATTTATTTTGCTCTCGGTAGTTTTATTCTTCTGATGTTTAATAAAATGTCGTGAAAATATATAATTATATTTAGTAATTTCGTTTGTAACGGAATAAGAGCGGTTGCAGAGTTCACTATTACAGTAAGATCTAGTAATTTAATTTCAGTAGCTCAGTGGTAGAACATTGGCTGGCCAGTACGAATATCTGTGGTTCAATTCCCGGTTTGAGCATTGGGGTACTTTATAATGGCATCCGAATAAATCAAATCTGCAGGTTAGTAGTCAGATGTCAGAGGTCTGAAAGTGACCCTAGCACGGCTAGCACGGATTCAGTGGGGTCTAGAGTATTTAACCCCGATTTCAAATCGGTAAGTCACCAACCACGCAAGGAGCTAACCTAGAGGATAAAAATAGCCTCAGGGGGCTAACTTGAGGTAAGGGAGGTGGTCAGTCTGATTTTCAGTCGCACGCCAATCTGACATTAGAGGGTGGCGAATGCAGATTCCATTTTGACAATAAGAGCTTACCCTTATGTAGCTCAACTGTTGAACCACGGCTGGGCAGTGCGAAGATCCGTAGCTCGATTCCCGGTTTGGGCAGCAAGGTCCTTTGAACTGATAATGCGAAGCATACAACTCCACATTTTAATTAAAATATGATGATAACGTGAAGTTTATGAGCCGCACATCTTATCAATAACAGTTGAACGTCAATAATTACATGCTCTTTAATCTTCCTATTTTTACGGATTGTATTAAATTGCTCCATATATTAGTTTCAATTGTGGGATGTTTCCAGAAAATATGCATTTTTTAACTTAAAAATTGGACTGATTTATCATTAGGAAGAATTATGTATTTATTTTTAATAATTAATAATTTACTTTTAGGATTGATTTTGCGTTTGGAATGATGTAATTATCTTGGTTATGTTCGAACATCAGGGATCCAGAGGTCATTAATCTTCCTATGTTTCGAAGAAACGTCATTAATAGTGTTTATTATATTAGTTTCAATAGTGCGCAAGCTCTTGAAAATATGTATTTTTTAAATTTAAACATAAATACTGAGATTTTATATTCATGGAGTGCTTGAAGTCTGATTTATTTTCAGGATGAGTTGCATTACCTTTTTGTTAGAAACGGTGCCTTTTGTGAAATGCAAAATTTCTGTACATTAAGATGATTGTTCTTTGAATCGCATATTTTTTTATTTCCAGTAAATGCTATGAAATATATGTCCAAAATTTGCCGCACTAAACAACAAAAATGCTGGTGATATATATAGGTGATACATTTTATTTTCAAACAATTTGCGCATTTGCATGGAAGATTTATTCATCACTTTCTTTTAAATGTTATATAAATATTAGAAAACAGTTTTCATTTCTAATAATAAAGTAGTACATTATTTCCGAATATCAAAAATTAAGATACATTTCATTTTAAAAATCTAAGGTACAGTAATTAGTAAGTAACATTTTAATTAATAACTATGTAAATATTCATTAAGTTAGATGAAATTTACACAAAAAATAAAGTATGAAATGTTTAAACTAGAATTGCAGGGAATAGTAATATTATGTACAGAAAGAGAAATACAAATCGATTGTGAATGAAGTTGTTTATAATCGGTAAACAACCAAAACTCAGTATCCCTAAATTCATCTCTTTAGTAATTACTTTTACTTATGAAAGCAAATAGGGTAAGCTTCTTAACCGTTAACGAACAATAGCTTTGGCTTGATAAAGAAAGAGCTTGGAAGTTAATATTGAAATTTATTATACGATATCTCATTATCTTTTTGTAAACAATTCTATTATTCAATTGTTTTATGAAATGGAGGGAACGCATTTAATTGAATTTCAAATTGTATGGCAATTTTGCAGATCAATTCCTACCAGAGAAATATTAATAGGTAATGAGAAGCAATTTTTTCTTATATTAGGTTATAAGGAAAAGGAAGTTTGAGCCAACAGGTCATGCCAATAATCATATGCATGTAATCAGAAGGGATTTAACGTATTTTTCTTTATAAAAAAACGTTTATAATGAGTTTTTATATTAGCTTCAGCCACGCTGGAAACTTTATTTCATATATACTTATATCATTGTTTAGTACTGCTCTCTAGATTAACCCGCACTCACACACACCATTTTCGACATCGCTTTCCCATCCGTAGGGTAGAAATCTGCTCCAAGAGATAGAACAATAAAACTAGAAAATTATATATTTTAACGTCCAATAAACTCTATATATGTTTAAATTATATAAACTAATTTGAAATTTTTTAAATTAGATTGGAAAATGTATTTATTTTTTAATTTCGCAATTTAAAATGTTGTACACAAATGCAAAAGATTGATAAAAATTAGGTCTGCATGTATATTTATTTGTTATTCGATCTAAAAATCTATTGATACACAAAATATATATTTTTATCGAAGTCTTATTCCTTGTCCTGATATGTAATTGTAACTATGCGTTGTAAGACAAGCGGATTATAGCCAGTCAAAGCATGATTTTCAATTAAAATACACTCTGCTGCAAAAAAATATATGCAGCCATAAGAAACTGAGCTACAGCCTCGAAACTTAGCATGCATGTATCGTTCAAAGATATATGCAAGTGATTCGAATTTGGGAACAAAAAACGTTTTATTAAGAAATGGTCGCAGCGATAAGATGACATTTTTGTAAGTGGTAAATCCTCCATTGACATATATATTAGACAATCCTCCTTTGACATATATCGGTGCGGCATACTGGCTCTATGCCGCACCGATATTCGGTGCGGCATAGAGCCAGATTAGTTGCTTATGACCCTCTGCAGAAAGTTCTGCCACAAATGTTGCAACTGTACGGTTACTTTACACCTTTCTGGTAGGTCGGACGGTCTGGGTCTCAACAACAACAACGACAAATGTTGCAACTGGTCAGCCAATTCTGTGGTATTCTGAGAAGGCTGCAATTGACTTCTTGGAAAATGGAACTTACGCGATTTACCAGCATAGGCAGAAAAATCAGTTGCAGAATGTCGTCGACGCACAAGCAATCCGTCAAATTAGCTGGTAGCACAATTAGGGGAGATCGACCGTCCCACAATATGGCTCCCCAGACTGTCACACGACAGGTGATGGCCGTGTGCCGCTTGACAACAAATGCAGGATTGGAATGTTGCCCAATCCTCCTCCACATTCGTATATGGTGGTCATCAGTACTAAGAGAGAAGTGGGATTCGTCGCTAAAGACAGCATGCCTTCAATCGGACATTGTCTTGGCTGACTGATCTCGGCACTAATCCTGACGGCTCTGCCTATATTGACGGGTCAGTAGTAAGGGCATTAATGAACTTCGACACTTAATCTCACCTTTTATCAGTCGTCTCCGAACAGTATCCCTTGACACAGGTGCATTGAGGGTGGCACAATCATTCGAATTGCTGATAACGACGCCATAGGTGTAGCAACGTTCTTCTCCTGACTATTCAATCATCTCGAGAAGTTGTCTGTTTGGGGCGTCTTGAGTCTCTGCGACTCTTACACGTGCTTTCATTGATCTACTGTTGTCAACATTGAGCAACTACCATATCGCTCCAACCGATGCGTATTTTGGAACAACTAACTTCTCTTAGGCTTATGATACAACCACTTTCTAAATCCGAAAATTATTTGTAGCACTGTCGAGTACGTCTCAAAGGCATCTTTGTACACAACTTGTAATATCAAAGCAGAAAATCCAGTTCCAATTGCCCGTGATTATAAACATCAGTTGTTTTAAATTGTTCACGATACGTCGTTCTCATGCGCGTTACGTGAACCCGATGAACATTATTGCCGTTCACAGTTCGATCATTTACATAACTCTTAAAACGACATTAGCATGTCCAGTTTCGCGGTTGTAGCTGAAGTCTTTATGGATGCAAATATATATATATATTTGCAACGGAGTGCATATGCATTGTAAATGACGATGATTACATTGCAAGATATTTTGGATTAAATCTTTAATTATCAATGTATATTAAAGTATTATCATGCCTTAATCTTGTTTTAAGCATATTTGTAGTAAAGTAAAAAATATAATTCTTAAAAATTCTCAAGATATTTTTGTAATGCATTTAAAATGCGTACCCTGAGTAAAAAACATTTGTAATTCTACTGGAGGAACGAAAATTGGATATTTACCACTCTCGAATGAATTCTATGAATTCTAGAATATATTTCCCAATATATAAGAACATACCAATATCGGTGTTTAAACACTTTTGAAGAAATAACTTAATACTAACATTTATTGTGTATATATTATCTCTCATGCAAAATTATTAAGATTGTTTTCAAATGTAGTTGCTCGAATTAAAAAAACCCGAAATAAATGGGTTTCAGACGGAAATGTATGTAAATATGAAAATATTTTGTAGATAAATTCAAGTCAATTATTTAATTTAAGAAGTAGGAGAATATTTACTCTGAACCTACACTTGTTAGCACAAAAATTATTTTTCATTTCATTAATTGATTTTATTTATCCAAGCCTTTAAATGGGAAATATATTTTAATATATCCATCAGCAAACATTATACTTGACTCGATAAAGTAAAACATCAAACCGTTCGAATTAAATTATTTATGTTACCACATATTATCTTCCTGTAAACAAATTTACGCTTCAATTATTATAACATGCAGAGAAAGCATTTAATTGCCATTCAAATTGTTTAGGTATTTTCCACATGAATAGTTAACAGAGTAATCAGCACAGGTAATGAGGCACACTCCTTTCTACACGTTAGAGTAAAAGGGCTAATGAGAGCGTAAAGTGTTTGCGCCCACGGGTCTTGTCAATAATCTAATGTCAGTGATCAGGAGTCCTTTAATCTTCCTTTCTTTACGATGAAAAACTATTTGAATAATTATGTGTATTCAATCATGGACTACTTTCAATAAATATTTTTATCCCAAAGAGATGTGTCGCAAGTTTTCATTCGTGAAGAGCATGACGACGCATTTATTTTTCAGTTTGGGTAACACAGAATTCGTAATAGTTTTTATACTGCACCTTAAATGTGAATTCCTTGTACTTTAAGATATTTGAAGGCCTGATACTATTACATGTTTTTAGCAATTATATACAGCGAATTTTATAGCATGTAATACATACATCTATATAAACTCTACTATATATATTAAACCGCATATAATACTGTTACGCTGTATCATCAATAATCGTGGGTGTATTCCAGAAAGGTGTATACAATATACAAGAATGAGTTCAAATATCTGGATAGCCAATGTTAAAAATAATATAGCATTTTCTATTGATTTATGTAGTCTTTTTTTTCAAAATATCCATTTAGTAAATTTTCCAAATGTTTTATATCATTTAAGTCAGCACCTAGTGACAGTATATTATTAATGTCTACAGAAATGTTTTTAACTAGTCTGGAACAAAAATAATAAATGTTAAACCTGGCAAAATTGCCATACACTGTGTATACAACTTGGCCATGATGCGACGAAATTGCATGCAAGGTTACTGCAAACGTATAACCAAGTTATGCTCTACAGAAAAGGTGAAATTTTTATTTTGTTGTCTTAGCAATTGAATGAATCAGATGGAAACGGATATTGTTTAACCACAGCAAAGCTGCTGTTGATCGCTTTTCAAGATTCTCTAAGTATTTGAGCTTTACAGGGACTACTATGCATATCCTCAAAATGAAGTTTCACTTTTATGTTAACAGTAGCAGGAGTATCTATATCTTGCAGAGTATTGATCACTTTTCTTGTGTACGTCTGATGTTATTAGAAATAAAAAGCCAACCGTATAATTTTCTCTACTGGAGAAATTGCCAGCAAAGTAGAGTTACTTATTTATGTCAAATAACTCACAGACAGTAAAACAAGAAACTAATTGCTATTTCAAATACAGTGGATGATACGGTGTTTAGTGACCACTAACATTAATGTTTGAAATGATGGTTCATAAATTATAAAGCGTAATTACCGCATTGTTACAACAGAAGGGACTACTGCTCACTAGCACGTTTCGCTTTGTTGCTCACACTTTGTGAACCAAAGTTTCTCCTATCTACACACTGTACACTTATGTCATCTAGTGGTTTTGATGCCTTCTTTATGAATTTATTATGGGTGGAGACATTTTTAATACTGACCAATATGTGAACATCTATCTTATGTAAAGATAAGTTTCTGATACGACCGATTTACTTTTATCTCAATTCCGAGAACAAAATATCACAAATGTATGAAATAAAACACAATACTGAAACATTGGCATTCAAAGAATTAAAATTTGTTTCATATGAGAACGTAATATCTACATTGTACATAAATCGACCACATAAGAATTAATCTCCACTCTCATTTCAAAAACTTTTAAACTCTTCTTAATTCATGTGAAAATAAACTAAAACTTGAAAAATGAATTACACAATGACTTTTGAAATAAAAATAGTAATAAAATGAAGTACAAATAGCTTGCAAGTTAATTTAACTCATTTGTGTTAGGGAAAAAGTAGTCGGCAAACAGCAACATCTGACTTTTACAGATTTTTCTCATTACTAATTACATTTATAGGCAAATAATTATTCTGAGATTTAAGCCATCTACGTCAGCAAAGTCTTGTAAATCATGAAAATATATAACAAAATTCAATAATCACATTTTTTGTAGGATGTCTGATCTCATTTCTGCAAATAGATTACAGTTCAATTATTTTATAAAATGCAGAGAAATTATTTAATTACATTTGAAATTGTTTAGTCATTTTCCACTCGAATCGTCACCAGAGTAATCAACACAGGTAAAGAGAATCACCCATTTCCACTCGTTAGAGTAACAGAGGTAATGCAAGCAGAAATAGCTTAAGCCCACAGGTGCTGTCAATAATCGGATGTTTGTGATCAAAAGCACTTCAATCTTCCTTTCTATACAAAGATAAACTTTTTGAAGGATTATTTGTATTCGTTTCAGTGATGAGCCAGTTTCGGTAAATATATTATTTTTTTCTAAGAATTGTATCTAAATTTTCTATTCGTGAAAAGCTTGAGGGCATATTTATTTCCCAGGCAGAGTTGAATCGCAATCATATTCGAAATGGGACCTCATCTGGAATGTTAGATGTATATACATTAGGTGCTTGCATTTTATAGTCTAGTTCCCTCTTTATCTCCGAGGAAGTATAAAAAATCTAATATTTCTAAAAAATCATACTATATTTTATCAGTCTTTCATATTGCGTATTCTTGATATTACATCTATCTCTAAAATTCCTATATAAAAGCAAAGTGTATGTTTATTATTTTTAAGAAGTATTATAAATATAAAAAAAAATGAAAACCATTTTCAAACACATAATAATAATATGGCATTATCACATATATTGCAAGTTAAATGCAAAATTTAATAGCTAATGCTGGTTCTAAATTTGGAGAGATAACATATTTTTTACATGCAATTTGCTACACCAAATTACAAAACGGTATCCAATATAGCATATTGCTTAGAATTTTTTCAGGTACCCATTTAAATATTTTTCCACAAATAAAATATAAATTCCCCCAATTGTATGCTTTTCTAATAAATTTTGAAGTGAAATAATTTAATGGATAATTTTATTATCTGTTTCTCTAGAATCGTTCGGTAGACTTTACTTCGAATACCGAAAAATAAACCAAATGTAACTCGCATTAAAATACTATCCATTCTAAGAGTTTTCTTTTAAGGGAGTGACTGTTAGACTCCTGTTGTGTTAGTGAAATTGCCTGCTATATGTCGGGACTTTTTCTTGAATATCTAGACATTGGGGGGGGGATCTCATATTGGGTTCTATATCGTGCAGATAGTGCTTAGTATCTATATGGGGTCTTCTGCGAAAAGTGAAATCTGATGTGGACAGCACATGACTTTCTCTGCAGACTTAAACTCATATTTTCTTTATTTCTTTAATAATTCATTAGATTGAGTTCAATTACATCAAATAACACCAAATTTGCATTTTTAATTCAAGTTTTGTTTTATTTGGTAATTGACCAGTTTTCCGATACGGGCATTACAAAAATGCAAGAAATCTCAAATATCTTGAGAACGGTTAGTCCTAAAGTATAATGGAGTGTGTTATATTATTTTCCTCGTCAAAAATTGCGTATAAAAACAATAATTTAATTGATACATTTCAGCATACGTAGTCTTTCTTTTTTTTTAGATTTTGGCGATTTTTGTGGGCCATTTCGTAAAAAAGGCAGGTTGTTATTTACCGAAATCGTACCAAAATCGAATCAGCACCAGAGTGTCCCATAAGTAACTTATCTACCAAATTGTGTGAAATTTGGTCAATTAGTATTTTAGCTAGAGTGGATACATGACATTTTTGCGGACCATTTCGCAAAAAAGGCTGATTCCTCTTCTTCGAATCACACCACATTCTCACCAGCACCAGAGTATCTAACAAGTAACTTATCTACCAAATTATGTGAAATTTGGTTAATTAGTATGTTAGCTAGAGCGGATAAATGAAATTTTTACGGGCCATTTTGCAAAAAAAGCGAGTTCTATTTTTACGAATCGAACCAAAACCTAATCAGCACCAGGCTCATATCCAAGTGACTTACCTACCAAATTTTATGAAATTCGGTCCATTAGTTTTTGAGTTTGAGTGGATATATACATTGTACAGACAGACACACAGACACACACACAGATAGACAAACACACAGACGTTACGCTAAAAATATTTTTTTCGTATTCTAGCGGTCTCGAAACGTGTGCAAATGACGGGCCATTTTGCATAAAAAGGCAGGTTACTTTTTTCCGAATCGTTCCAATATCAAATCAACACCAGTGTAACCCAGAAGCGACTTATATACCGAATTTTGCGAAATTCGTTTTTTTAGTTTTTTAGGTAGAGTGGATACAAGCTTTTGCGGGCCATTTCGCAAAATAAGGCGGAATCTTTTATTCCGAATCGTACCCAACATTAATCAGCACCAGATTCGCCCACAAGTGACTAACCTACCAAATTTTATAAAATTCGGTCAATTAGTTTTTGAGTTAGAGTGGATACAAAATTTGCGCAGGCAGACAGACACACACACAGTCGTCACGCTAAAACTAGTTTTTTCGTATTCTAGAGGTCTCGAAACGTGTAGATCCGTCGAAAATTCGAGTTGCGATTTTCGGCATGATTCCAATACTTTCCCTATACATTACCATGTGTTGCAGGGAAAGTAAACATTTGAGCCACACATGTGGATTATATGATAGGTATCCTCACTTTCATAATTCAATTTTTTATGTGTTCCGGGCTCAATTTCTGCGATTTTACATTTTATTTATACTTTAAAAAGAATAATAAATATATTATTATTTATTGGTTTTATACAAAATTTTGAATGTACAAGTGTGTTTGAATAAATAAGTAACAAAGCTTGTCCCATGCGTGAAATTCATTATTGGTTGAATACGTTTCTATATGCTATTGAGGTCTCCGTTTTCACTGCCACTGAAAGGCAGCAAATATCAGGCAAATTGTTTAACAAATATTTAAAAATGATAGCACTTGTGGATATATGGTCAAACGTCGAGATACATAGTGTGATAAGATTTTTGCAACTCAGGGCATAATGCATAATTCCTCACCAACTTGTTAACGTTTATGGACCTTATGTCAGGTTACAAAAGCCGGTTTGCATTTTGTGTAAAATGTTTGATAACACTTCCATTAGGAGGTGCTTGAACACCAAACTTACAGCCGTGACCTGGCACCTATTGATTTCCGTCTCTTCAGACATTTGAAGAAACACCTAGCTGAAAAGTCATAAAGAATTGACAACCAAATTAAGCATGCTGTATTGTTTTAGTTGCAGGACCTTGGTAAGAATTTCTTTCACAATGTAGGCCTGCCTGTAGCAAATGTCTGCACAAGTGCACAAGTTTGGTGATTATGTGGAAAAATAATATGTGTATATGTAAGTTACTGGTTATCTTTAGATTGATATAAGTATATTGATAAATGCATCCATACCGCAGGCCTTGTTACCTTACTTAATGAAACGCCCTCATAGAATTAGGTTGGTTGGTTGATTATGGTTTAATGGCACAAGATCCAAAGAGGATATGCTGCGCCAGACATATGGTACCAAGATACATAAATTACTATGGGTTAAAACATGTGTATAATTTAAAAAAGTGATAATGTGTGAAAAAACCATGACTATGGAACATGTACAACAATGAAAACGAGATGAAAAATGACTAAAAGGTTATAAAAAGTGAAGTTAAAAATGATGGAAAAAACCAATGTCTAGTAGGAATGGGAAAAGCTCCAAATGAGGATTTTCTCCAATCAATTCTGCCAAGTGTAAAGTATAAGTCTTGAAATGCTTAAAACGGAAATGTTTATATTTCGAACACTCAATTAAAATATGTTTGATACTTGCTGACGTTTGACAACTATTACATAGAATTAGGAGAATCTGTCATAAACACTGAAAGTCACAATCATGTGATATTAATTTGACACAATCTTACACAAAATACGCATTATGAAGTAAAATATGATGACGTTAAGAATATATGATAACGCAAGTAAAATAATATTGCTTAAAATATGATGACGCTTCAGACACCCCCTTCCAGAACAATACAGCATAGGGGTCCTGATCATGTAAATGTGATGTTGCCTCGAGTAAAATTTTCTGCGATTTGTGAATCCTTTATAGTGCAATGGTTTTTATGTTCAGGACTATGTACGTCTGGGCACATATTTATTTTTCTTAATATTTAGTATGTTTAAGTACTGTGCTAAGAGAATGCAGATACACAAATGCAACCAATTACATCTTCTTTTACCTTTCGCTAAATTAAATTGTTCCTTTGTTGAACTTAAGAAACAATTTCGTAGACTTTAAATGCATTTTTATATACGGGGGTACTTAAACTGTGCTATAGATGTGTAATGCCATGTATATTTTATCCAAATTCCTTAAGTAAGTATAAACTCTTTTATTGAGATTAGCGTTGATTCTTAATGCGGTAAACTCACTAGCGAAAGTATTCCGAAATTAAAATCTTACACTTTATAAATTATAATGAGCATTTAGAGCCAGGCTAAATTAGATATTTCAGCAGAAATAACCTTGCATATGTTAAAATGTTCACGTTAAAGTTTCAAAACTTTTAAAAAGTACCGCGACCGAACTCATTTCCCAGAAAGGCACTTTAGTCCCATATCCTTTTGCGAGATTTTCCTGCTTTTGCCAGTTGAAATATTCTTAAAGCAATAGCATGCCTATCTCATTAAGCTCTAGCTTCGGCCAGAAAGATCCATTTAAAATTGAAAAAAGAAATTCTGAAATATGCATTCACGCATATATTAAACTACGTTGCGTGCAAAACAGTTGAGTAAAATCGTGGTTTAGGCACTTATTTGTTAAATGCAGTTTGTTCCGTTATTGACTTCCTGAACATTATGTAATACATAAACATTGAGTTGTGATAATATATTCCGTAATTAAATGGACATGTTTAGTAGTTAAGGGAAGACAATAGCGACTTTCAAGGTAAGACTGAAAAAGATTGTGTCTTAAATTGAATACAAATGAGTGTTTGTGTCAAATGTTGATTAAGGGTGTATATATATTTTCTTAAATGTGTATTCCATGGTACTCGCTTGGTGTTTTAAATAATTGAATAATGTATATGGTGATAGAAGCATCATATTAACTTGCATCATACTAACTGTACTTTGATCAATGTCAAAAATCTGATGTCGGTAGCATATAACTTTTCCTATATAATACAATGAATTTACTTATTTTACAGTGAAAAAATGCTGTATAATATCTAAGGCACAGTGTACTTTTGTTGAATTGTGCTTTTGGCGCTTTTCCGTATTACAACGTGTAAAACTATTTCGAAGTAACCAATTAACTTAAATATTAAGCAACTCTAAATAAAGCAATAAGCAATATAGTAAAATATTATAATAATTATTAAATCGATTTGGCGTCATATTCGTTAACTGAGCGTCATGGTTTGCAATTTTAACGACATTTTCCTCAATCTGGGTCGAAATAAGTTCACGATATTTCGCCAAATGAGTTGCCAAGTTTGCCAAATTTATTATCCGACATAAACTTTATAAGTAATTACGAGACGTTATAAGTAATCAGAGAGAAGATTATTATGTATATATAAATAACTGTTGGCGAAGTGTTAGGCGTCAAAATATAAAACTATTACCCAAAGTGTCTTCTCTCGCAAATATGTATATGATTAATATGTATATGATTAATATGTATATGATTAATATGTATATGATTTTTATTTAAAGCGGTTTTTTTTTCTATTTTTTTTTTAAAAATGTAAAATATCTCGCGAACAGTTTATGCCGGCTTTCTAAAATTTATATCAATCGTTTTCTAATCAAAAATTACATAAAGCAGGATCATTTACATAACATTGTAGAATACTCTGATTTTTTGAAGAATTTTTCAAAATATCATTTGGAAATTTCGGAGCTTTATGAACAATTGATTGCGTTTAAAACCAATAAGATTCCAGTAATCATTGATTGTAATTTTTGTACCAAATTTTTGTTCTAAACGCTCCATTCGTTCATAAGATATCGTCTCCACAGTCTGACAGACAAACATATATTTACGCACACAAACTACCTCAAAAACGATCGATTCGAGTTAAGGGATGCTTCAGACGAGCTTTTCCGTCGAAAATTCGAATTCGAATTTTCAACCCCTTCATAATACACTGTACACTACGCTGCACTGTGTACATAGGGAAAGTAATATACCATTGCATTTATTTAGTATACAAGTACACAGCTGATGAATCGGTTAATGCATATTTTTGTTTTCTTTTAGATAAGCTTAATATTACCAGATAAGTTCAATACTACAGATTTTGTTCGAACAATCATATCTTATTGTGCAACCAAATGAATTAATAGTATTATATCCTAGGTACTTGAAGCTACTACTGTAATACCTAAAAGTACTTTGCACCCATTTTAAAATGTTACCCTTAGCAAATTATGACTTGGACCAATCCAAATTGCCCTTCGTTGCTCGGGTCCTTAATAAACATCAGTTATTTAAATAATACCACTTAGTTTCTAAATCGTCAAATCAGTTTCAATCCAGCTCACCACAAAATGAGAAATCCTTAGTTTAAGCGGTAACAGCACAGCCCCACAGACGTTGATGGCAGAAAGAAAATAAATACACGATCCTCGGAAAGGATTCTCATCTCTGTAGGCGTGGCTTATCTCCCGTTGGGTGGGCATGCGTAATCTGTAGATCGGAAAATGTAAGGAACTCCATTGCAAAACATCGGAAATCTTACAGGTTCGTTCGTTTAAAAATAGCAAAGAAATACTTAAGAAATATGTTAGACTGCGAAGATATACACCCAACGTTTTGCCAAACTGTAGAATTGAGCTAATCTTAGTTTTTCGGATGCAGCGAAATAAGTATCACATCACCTGAAAAAAGTGCAAATTTTGATGTATTTAAAAAAATAAATATGAATCAATTGTGTTGCAGATGCGATTCAAACATCGTTGGAAAGACCGTTCTTTCACCTGAAAACTCGGTAATACTATTTTTGTGTTGCCAAGTAATATTTCTTTTTAATATTGCTCAAAATTGTGTTTTAAAACATAAAATAACTCAAACACTTATTAAATTTAACATAAATATCTCCGGTTACAAACCGCACAAACACACATACATCATCTTTTATTATGAAAGATAATGTAATTCGTATACTTGTATTGATTTAATTGTATAGAGGAAAGCATATATAATAAGTTATCAGAAAATTATGATCGTTCAGTTTCCACTTCATTTTTAACACTTTACAAAAAGGTTGAAAAGGGTTTATGACTTTGTTTATTCTGTCTGTCTGTTTGTATGTCCGTTCACATGATAACTGCCCTAAAAATGACTTTTTCAAAATGAAATATTAGTATGTTGTTCAGACGGTCTGTGGGACCTATGGGAATATAAATGAATAATATCACCTACTTAGTTTTATATTGAATCCGGGTTGAAAAAATGAAATACAATTTTTCTTTTTAATTTATACTTAGCGTTGTATCCTTCCTAAAACCGCGTTATTTTTGCTTAATTTTTGTGCATCTATTTTCTGAAACAGCGCAATTAGAATATATTTGAGTTTAAATGATCATCAAACTTTGATTATTTCTACAACGAAACTTTATTTTCACTTATGGAGAATGTAAACACATTAAGCTATAAGAATTGCTGAATTTCTTTAATGCAAAATTACTTAGCTCTGGAGTCTGCAATATAGCTGATATGAATGGAAACATTCATTGATTTTACATAGAGCGCAGACGATTTTATAGCAGAATTTTTCGATGAAGTTTGAAGCATAGAGTTAAATTACTTTTACCTCCATTGTTTTAAGTTAAGTAAAATAAATTATAGTAGTATTATGATGAATGAAAGGAATGGAAAAATGTGTATAAATAAAATATGTACTGCTTTTTTATAGAGAACCAGGCAATTTCTATTTCAATGATGTCATATGAACACAGTTCATTTTTTCGAAGAAGTTTTAAATTTTCAAATATAATAAATTATTGTAGTATTGTGATAATTTTAGAAATATTACCGCTGAATGTATCGCGTTTTAGATATGTTTAAATAAAATTGCATCGCAGTTGGAAAGTGTTTCATAATCAATGCTTTATGCATGATTGGTTTTTCTTGTTTAACACTTTATAACAGAGTTGAAAATTGTTTATTAGTTTGTCCATTCTGTCTATCTGCCTGTCCGTTCGCACGATAACTGTCTTAAAAATGATTTTATCAATATGATTTGGATTGAACCCGGGTTGAAAAAATGAAATACATTCAACCCTATGGGACCTAATTTTTCATACATTTTTAAGCGAATTTAAAATTCACAAATTGCTTCGAAAGTTAAAAAAATATTAAAATTATCCTATAAAAATATGAACAAAAATTCAGCCAAAGATATTCTGTAGCTTTTAAATAAAAATTAAAATAATAATTACACCCATATTAAATGAAGGGATCACGTGACCCACTTCAAAATAACATATGGCATCCATCTTGTGTCAAAATCGTGATTTTTATTCTTTTTAATTTATATTTAGTATTGTATCCGTCCTAAAACCACTTTATTTTTGTTTAATTTCTGTGCATGTATATTCTGAAACAACGAAATTTTTATATATTTGAGTTTAAATGATCATCAAACTTTGATTATTTTTACATTGAAGCTTAATTTTCACTTATGGAGAATGTAATTACATCAAGCTGTAAGGTGAGTTGTATACGAATTGCTGAATTTCTTTAACTCAAAATTAGTATAGCTGAAAAGTCTTTTCGGCCTACCTACAATTTTAGCCACCTTCTTAAACTCAGCTAACAAAATCGGTCAAAACCTGCAACTTATGAAGTACAGTGGCCTAGATATGTTAAATCTTTAAAATTTTAAATCAGGATTTGCTATAGAAGGAAATTAACTTAACCACGGGCTTGGTTACTTTCCTATTAAATTTTGCATTGAAATCCGCTACAGATACAATAAATGTGAAGTACCCACTAGCCAAAACATTGTTAAGTACAGAGCAAACAATACAAGTAAAATTTGCACGTCTGTTTTAACAAAAAGTATTCCGCACAAAAAGATATGATTCTCCTGTAAAAAAAACTGTATTGTAAAAAAATTCAGCCAAGTAATGCAAAATTCGGTAAAAGCGGAGCAAACAAAACGTTTCTCTTTTTAAAAAAATGCCTGTTTATGCTCTAGTTTCCACAAAAATATTTTTCAAATTATACATATTAAGCTCTCCAACGTCGCAGCTCCGCAGCGCTATTTACTTGCACTAACAATAGTTAAGTCGCTGTTTTTTAAATAAAGTAAATAAACTTTAAATGTATAAATTTATAAAAATAAATTAATCATCGAAACTGTATGTGCTCTATGACGAATATAACGATAGCAATATTAATAATGCATTGTATATTTCCGTTCATCGCTTTAAGGAGAATATTTCGAAAACTATTAATAAATATATTTTTCGATTACGAATCCCCTAAAGTAAGGCTATAGGAATAATCATTTCAATTTCATGGATATGCTTGGTGTTCGTTCTTCAATATCAGTGATAGCGGATGTTAGCTTTCATTAAATCGAATAAATTTAGATGAAGTTTGGCGAAGTGGAATAAAAATACAGATTTCTTGTTTTATCTGTCTCTCGGATGAATCATTTTGGTTTGCATAAAATGCGATTATTTTAAGGGTAAAAATTTCTTAATGTGTACTCGGACGATAAAGTAGTCTTAATTTAGCTTACGGCCAATATGTATTTGAAGAAAAAACTGAAGATAAAAGCATACCGAAGAGATATAAAATGATGACTCATATTAAAATAGTACACGTAATATGTTGTATCATAATTAAAAAAATTGTATTCATAAGTGGAATACATTTAGATGAAATTTGTCTAAGTGGAATAAAAATATAGATTTAACGTTTTGTCTGTCTCGAATGAATTTATTTCCTTATACATAAAATGATAGTATGTTATGTGAAAGGGCAAACATTTCTTAACTATTGTGTACTCATACGATAAAATAAATTTACTTTAGTTTATAACCAATTTGAATAAAAAACTGAAGATAAAAAAGTACCGAAACGCTAAAAACTAATACATATTTAAATAGTATGTCTATTATTTTTGTACCACAAGTCAATATTTAATATTTATAAATAAAATAAACTTATCTGGAATTTGTCTAAGAGGAATAAAACTATAGATTTTTCGTTTTATATATATCGGATGAAACCTTCGGTTTGCATAAAATGAAATTATGTTAAGGGTAAAAAAATTTCAAATAATGGGCTCTCGTACGTTAAAACAAATTTAATTCAGTAAGAAAAATTGAAGATAGAAGTGTACTAAAACGCTATAAAATAGTATGCGTATTATGTTGTATCATAACACGAAACTTAGCAGAAGGTGTTCAATAATTAACCGAACACTTAGATTACAGAAATAGTTTTATTGCAAAAGAAATATTTAAGCAATCAGTGTTTCTTTGAATTTAGTTCAAAAGATAATTAATTGACAAGTTTCTCAAAGTGGGAATAACTGGAATCCTTTGTTTAGGATTAAGTGAGCAGATCCAACGCTTATCACAAGTTCACTGGTCAATTTTCGTGTTGATATAGCAGAATTATCCTCCGTGCTTGTGCCACATTTTTCCGGTGTCCTGGCTGATCTTGGTGTACCCACATTTCCACTAAAGCATCTGAAATAAAACCAGTTCCCTCAAATTCCCAAACCAGCTCCAGAACTGTTGATTTTGATGGCTTTGAAAGATTCTTGTGAACTGTTGACCACTTTCGCAATTTTTGAGGAGGACTTTAGTTTGTTTGCTACCTAGTTTTCATAATATAAAGGTGTTTTTCGGTTGAGTACACCATTTTTAAAGTTCACTCAAACACAAGTCAGACCAACACTAAATATATTATATACAAGCACAAGGTCGCAGAAAAACTGAAAATGCTGCCGTTCCGTGAGTATTTCAAAAGTTATTCCAAAACTAAATATTCGGTTAATTATTGAACACCATTCATAAATTGAATAAACTTGGATGAAGTTTGTCTAAGTGGAATAAAAACATAGATTTCTCGTTTTATCTGTATTGGGTGATTATTTCGGTTTGCATAAAATTATATTATATTAAGAGTAAAAATTTCTTAATGTGTACTCGTACAATAAATCAATTTCAATTTCGTTTAATACCAATATTTATGTTAAGAAACTGGAGAATTTAATCTGATAGATATTTGTTATTTAATAAAATAGTATGAATGCCTATGTGTGTGCCTGTGTCGTCTGTAGTGAAAATTCTAAGCTTTACGCAATCACAAAATCTGGTAAATTTATAGATAAACCCCTGAGATGATACGGTTTGGTGAGATTTTTATTTTTGACTTTGAACTGGCAGTTTAGTTATTTTAGGCTGAAGCGATCTTGAGAGATTTTCACACAAATCGGTTCCTTAGCAATAAAAAATATTATCACAAATTTTCCATTTTGACACCATCGGAAAGTCTGAAAGTATTCTTTTCAGCGATTTTCAAATTGAATTCGAAGGATAATGCTTTCATATTTATTTTTTTAAATACATCGATATATGCATATTTTAGGGTATCTGGTTTTTATTTCGGCGCATCCAAGATAGAAGATTCACACGATTCTAATCTTTAGCATGAATATGAATTGATACATTGGAAAATTATTTACTGTATTTCTGAATTTTCTACAAATTTTTAGACAAAAGCATAAATGGGAAATCATTTCTATTGGGTCACCACTTATAAGGGAGTTTCCCGAATTTTGGAACGGTTCCCATTTCTCAACAGAGTGCGACTTATGTTTCCCCATTCTATGCTTCATTACATCTTAACTTGGAGTTGTACCCGTTGCTATGGCGAGCGGTGACGTACTTATATACTCGGCAATGGCTTTTTTTCAAAACATGCGTTACTGATATTATTTGCTCGTAACTATTTAGGGAATTTTGACATTTGAGATGGATACAAATGAAATCGCAAATTCAACAATCATTGCATAATTGGACCAATTGCGCAGATAGTTTTTATTTTTCACTACCCTTCGGATTCGATCTCCAAATGCAAATCGCAATTGATTTATTTTTTAAATCTCAATACAGGTTTACTCATGATGTCAAGAGCCAACGATAACGAAAGTTTCAACAATAGACTCAGTCATAAGGGTCTATCTAATTCCATGAATTAGATATTAGCGTTCAGGATAACAAAATTATTTTCAATTGTTTAAATGCTTTAAAAAAAATTTCTTTTGAAATGGCAGCAGAGTTTGCAACAATAAAATGTCAGATCTTGAAGATGAATGACGAAAAAAGTAAAATTTTAACTTCAAAATCGTATTAAAAAATACTTTGAAAATTCATATAATAAAACTAAGGTCCTTTTCCAAATGCTAGGTCAATGTTAAGACAGTGTTAGGACAATGCTGGGATCATTTGAAAGACATTTAGTAATTTGTAAAAAGTGATATCCTATCATAAAAATTGTATGAGGAGATATATTTTATTGAGGGGCACCTATTTTATCTCTTTTTGGAACGGTTTTTTAAATCGTTCAGGAATTAAACATCTGTAACAAAGAAAACAAAGAGGCAATCGGTGTTTTTTTTTTAGTTCTGGGTACGTCAACATCAAATGTGAAACGTTTAGATTCAGTTTAAAAAAACGGAGTTACCAGCCCTAAAATTGAGGTGTAATTCAGATTTTTAAAATGAATGTTAATGTCGTCTTTTTCCCGATTTCTTTTTATTTGTCTGCTTTATAAAATCTTGTGGAAATTAATATGAACTTTTTCGAAATTCTAGCTCAAATAGCTCGCTTCAATACACCTTTTAGTTTTCGATTTTAAAAATAAAATCGAAATTGCAGACTAAAAATAGAGGAAGAAGATTTGTTTTATAAAACGGGTCGAATTTACTTCCCCGATTTTTTGAGGTTTTTAGAACATATTTAAAAATGCCAGATCGGAATGTCGGCTAGTACTCTTCCACACATGTAAGCGGCGGTCATCAGCGCTGAGAGAGAAATGAGATTCGTCGCTAAAAGCAATATGCCCCAATACACTGTTCAGACTGACCGAGCTGGGCACCAATCCGGAAAAATCTGCCTATGTTGAAGGGTGAGTGTTAGATGCCTTAATGGACGTCGACACCTAATCCCACCTTCTTCCAGTCGTCTCTATGTACTAGCCCTTGATACATGATGCATGGAGGATGGCAAATGTTTTGGAATGGCTGATAGAGACTCCATTGGCTTGGACGTGGATTCCATTGGTGTCGATGATTAATCTGAATAAGAAATTGCCGTTTGAGTATTCCAATTTTATTTTCCATAGTCCACACATAAAGGAGTGCATTTTGTGCATTTTACACTTCTTCTTAGTTTCAATTCCATATTTCCTTCAATACTTGCAATTTCCATGTAGCTATTGGGTCTTATAGTTTACGTCATTTCATTTATATAATATGGTAAAAAAACAAAACGGAACATATTTTAACACCAAAATTTTATACGAACATAATTATATTCTGTTTTTCTTTCATGAAATGTTTGCAAACTAAGCAAAATAATTCGCAAGGGAATTTGTGCCCACTCAAGCCACTTTTATTTTCTGGTTTAGTTAACTATGAAAAACATTGTCTAATTGTTTTCTGTAGACGATTTCGTTATCCATTTGAAAATATGCATTATAAAAGAGAAAAACAGAGGATTTGGAAGAAAGAAAAATGACATTTATTTCTGTTCTTATGAAACGCAATTCCCGAGCCATCTTTTAAGGAGGGAACATAAAACTATAATTTTAAAAATGAAGCATCATCACGCGATAATTTGAAAATACGAGAGCAACTCTAAGGCGGTTTATTTACCACCGTAGCACATAACTGAGATGCGGAAAAAATTGTACGGGAATGGTGTTACATATCGTAATTATCCAGAATGCAAAAGAATTAAGTCTAAGAAAAAACGTTAACCCGTTAAAATTAAGTCTGCTTCACTCTTTTCATACATTTTCTTTTTTAATGTATTAAACAATTTTGCAGGCAATCCTGTATTTTTTCTCCTGGAAAATTTTTAACAGGAAGCATGGTTTCGAAAAATATTAAAAAGAATAAACTAATTTACGAAATTTTCTTTTTAATCCGTTAAGGGCCTAATTTTACGGAATATGCAATCAAAGCAAATGATGGGGTAAGAACGCCGAGCTGAATATATTAAAAATGTTTGCTTGTTATCTATATATTTGCGGGGTTTTTTTTCGTTTAGATTTCGTTATTAGAATAACCCCCTAAATGTCCAGAATAATAGGTCGTGTTTTTTTTTCACGTGTGGTTTTCAAATCTTGAGATAATTTACTTAAACGCGTAAAGAAAAAAATACTTGTAATATTTTTCATTTATTTCCTTACAAAATGATTTCTTATTTAATAAATTTCGCATTTTGACTTTTCCAATTTTAACCTCGTAATGATTTAATTTCCGATACACACAGTGATCAAAATTAAAATTGTTTTACTCATAACATACAAGAAAAACGATGGTGATCGATTAGATGCCCATCTGACATATGCCTTGCTGCGAATAATATCTAGCTGCTGTCCATTTGATTAATTTTTCTATAAAGTGTCGTATCCCAATTAATTATATAAGCATTTTGATATAAAAAGTTCTAGTGAAGTTCACATAGTGTTACTTCTAGGTAAGATTTTTACATACATACAAAGTATCGAATTGTTTAATGCTTAAACAATTTACTTTGCACTGATGAAGGACGTTGTAGCATTCAAAAGCGCTTTGGATATAATAATGTACGTCATAATTTAATTTACGTCATTACAATGTACGGATCATTTAATGTACGTCATTGATGGTGTTATACTAAAATATTTTTACCAAACACGTGGTTGTATTTGCTATATGTTTTAAAGTATAGGTGATGTACGTTAGGCCAGATAGAAATATTTTTTTTTTCAAATTTGAATTTCTGAATAATTCCTTAAAGCTATGATGAAACTGAAAATTCAGTTGAAAAACTAACTCGATATGGGGTTTCTGCGTGTGAGAAAACTTATTTTCTATACATCTTATAACACACAATGAAAAATCAACCAGATCTTTAAATATTTAGCCGCGCCTCATGACATCCAAATTTCAGGATAATTTTCTTAAAGTGTAATTAAAGCGATAAATAGCGAAAAATACATTATTTTAATTTTGTTATTTGGATAACCTGAAAATGTTATATTATACGCGCTTTACAACATATAAAAGTGTAGATTGATCATATCGCCATCCCATAGCCCTAAGTGTTCCACGAGTTCTTAACATTTATAATAATTATAAATACTTTTGCATTGAATTATAATACCTTCTTAACATAGAAGTCACCATATGTAGGTGATTGCCAGTCGACATCATAAAATTAATTTCAAAATTTTACACTTTTTAATTCCAGTTACTTGCTTTGCATAATATTCTTTGCTTTCAACGTACGGAAATATTTGCTCGAATTTTCTTTTACTCGAATGTATCCATATCTTTCACGATATTCTTCCGAAGTAGCCTTCCTGATTATTTTGATTTCTCGTTCAAAAGTTTGTGGATGGCATAGGAGGAATTTAAATTTTATCTCTTATATTTTTTACACATAGAGATTTCCTAATCATTTGTTTAGTTAGTATATTATTAATGGATAATCGGTTAATAGACAATTATTCCAGTTAAATAAATCAACTTGATATTCATATTCTAAGTTTAACTTTAACAAAAAACGTCCTTGGTATTTTTCTATGTATTTTTTACTTTCCATATATACGTAGTATAATGTATAAGGAAAGTATTGTGACGGGAGAGCACGATTCAAGCATCCTTGAACACGAATCAGGCGTTTTTGCGGTGATGTCTGTGTCTCTGTGTGTGTGTTAATGAGACTGTGGAAACGATATCTCACGAATGAATGAAGCGATTCGAACCAAATTTGGTACAAAAATTATAATCCGTGAATACTGTAAGCCTATTGTTTTTAAACGCAATCGAATGTTCAGAACTCTCTTAAATTTTTGAGTGAAATTTAAAAAAAAATCACCAAAATAACCTTTAATAAAGTTATGCAAATTATTATACCTTATGTAATTTTTCATTAGAAAACGATTGACGCAAATTTTAGAACGCTAGTATGAACCATTCTCAAGATACTGCTCACTTTTCAAATAGGTTTATCAAAAAATCACATACAATAAAAACAAATATTAAGTATTGTGAAATATGTTTACTTTTCATATGTTATATCATGGGATGAATTTGGTGACATCATTCTCTTGGATCTATTTCGTTCCATTCATAGGAAAAGATACGTTGGGTAATAATTTGTAGTTGAACGCCAATAGTCATTTATCTGCTATAAGAATAACTTATTTCTCCGTCCATAACACTTGGCGAGATTTTGGCGACAGATTCGTCGTAATGTCACCAATTTGGCGATTTTTTAAATACTGCCAAATTAACGAAAATGTCGCCAAATTGAAAAAAAATGACGTTAAATCAATGAAAATGACAACTAATTGACGAAAATGCCATATCTTGGAAAGAATATAAGAATCTACGAATATTATAACAATAAGCTATTTTTCCGTCCGTACCGTTCGGATAAAAGTTATTGACGAATTTTTCGGAATATTTTCAACTTGGTGACTTTTTAAATGTTGCCAAATTGACGAAAATGTCACCCAATTGATAAAAATTTGCCAAATTAATGAAACTAACGCTGAATGAATGAAATGACGACTAATTGATGAAAGTTCAATATCTTGGACAGAGCATAAGAAGAGACTATAATAATAACCCATTTCTCTGTTCGTAACGCTTGTCGAGACATTTAGCGAGACGTCGCCAACTTTCGACTTTTTTAATTGTTGCCAAAGTGACAAAAATATCGCGAAATTGATAAAAATGACGCCAAATGAGAAGTAATGTTTCGAAAATTCTGATTTCTATCGTATGACGGGCATACATTCCAGTATATAAGAAATGGTCTTCTCTCCGTTTGTATATAACACTTGGTGATATATTTGGAGAAACTTGGCGGATAATCTAGCAAAGTATCGCCAAATTTGCAATTTTCCGCCCTAGAATTATGACATTTTCGTCAAAATTGCAAAAATGACGCTTAATTGATGAATAAATTATTAAGATATTTTAATACAGTTACTATATGGCTTATTGAGGGTGGTATCAATATTGATAATTGTGTATTTATAGTTGCATGAAATATAAGTTAATTGGGTATTTTGAAATAGTTTTACATGTTGTCATCCAGAAAATCGCCAAATGTACAATTCAGCGATAAAAACAGAGTACCATGGATATTATACATTATTATTTGACTGTAAAAGGAGTAAATTTATTGCATCATATAAAGAAAGGCATGTGTTGCCCACATCAGATTTTTTAAGATGGGATACATAACTAATTATCTTATATGATCTTTATAATCTATTACCATAGCCCTTAAAGTATCGTTTGGATGACTGAAGTATACGGTTTGTTGGAATGTTTTCTGGAATGTGGGTTTGAAGTCATTAAGCAGGTATTTTATACCATCAATCGCGTGCTATAGATATCTTGTTGAGATTTGCTGCACTATCTAGAATAGAATAGATATGAAAGAAGAGTTTATTTCTGCCTGTCCTAATGTACGCGTATTTAAAATTTCTAAACTCCTTTAAAAACAAAGTTGAATGTGCATAAAATATTGAAGTCCAGCATATTTAGAACTATATTACAATAATTGAATAATAATCACTCTCAACTTTTATTATTGAATATAGAATATTATGCAATATAAATAATATTTAATGAATATAAAGAACAATGGGTAATGAATAAAGTGTCTAAGAAAGTAAGTATTAGGGGGAAATTTCTCGAGAACGAAGGGGGTTACACACGGACTTCACCTCAAAATTCGACTTCAGAGATGCTTGAAACGCGCTCTTCCGTCGAAAACTCGAATTTCGAGTCCAGCATATTTAGAACTATATTACAATAATTGAATAATAATTACTCTCAACTTTTATTATAGAATATAGAATATTATGCAATATAAATAATATTTAATGAATATAAAAAACAATGGGTAAAGAATAAAGTGTCTAAGAAAGTAAGTATTAGGGGAAATTTCTCGAGAATGAAGGGGGTTACACAGAGACTTCACCTCAAAATTCGACTTCAGAGATGCTTGAAACGCGCTCTTCCGTCGAAAACTCGAATTTTAATTTTCGAACCCGCCACAATATTTTCCCTATACATTATACTATGAATGTCGGGAAAGTAATAGGTCGAAGTGACAAACACCTAACATAAGAATCCAATACTACAGAAGAAAGCTCTTTCCTTCAACCTCAGATTAGTTCATTTATTTTTCTGGCTTCTATTATGATGGTGTTTACCGACAAATCGTCTGTCAAATAAAAGAGTTAGAATTCAAACTAAATTTATTAAAATGTTTGTTATACAACTGTTTTTAGACGAGTTTGGAGTTTAAATAATTGCACGCTTTTAAAAATATCTTTCTGTACAATTATTTGCAGTTCTTTTTATTAGACAAACACATTTTTTTAGTAATTTTGCAGCGATCTACAACATTGTATTTGACTTTTTTCTATCTCGACGTAATATCACCAACTTGGCGATTATTTTAAATACTGCCAAATTAACGAAAATGTCGCCAAATTGAAAAAAAATGACGCTAAATCAATGAAAACGACAACTAAATGACGAAAATGCCATATCTTGGAAAGAATATAAAAATCTACGAGTATTATAACAATAAGCTGTTTTTTCGTCCGTACCATTCGGATAAAATTTATTGACGAATTTTTCGAAATATTTTCAACCTGGTGACTTTTTAAATGTTGCCAAATTGACGAAAATGTCACCCAATTGATAAAAATTTGCCAAATTGATGAAACTAACGCTGAATGAATGAAATGACGACTAATTGATGAAAGTTCAATATCTTGGACAGAGCATAAGAAGAGACTATAAGAATAACCCATTTCTCTGCCCGTAACGCTTGTCGAGACATTTAGCAGGATGTCGCCAACTTACGACTTTTTTAATTGTTGCCAAAGTGACAAAAATGTCGCAAAATTGATAAAAAGGACGCCAAATGAGAAGTAATGTAAAGGAGCAATATATATATATATATGTATATATATATATATATAATTTCAAGAAGCATATGACTCAACCTAGAAATTTTGAAAAATCTAAGGTTGCGCAATAGTAGCAATATCCTGAATCACTGATATGAATAAGCATATAATAAATAAATACACTAACATGTACAGGAACTCTATTAATAAAACATTTTTGTCCCACCTCTGCGGATAACTCAATGTGACTTCAAACATTAAATGCGACCTTGATAGATCAATCGATTTATCAATTTGTATTTAAATCGATAAAAAATGTTCACTTTGAAATCGTTATATTTACCTATAAGATTTGAGAGTTTTAAAAAAGTCAGATTTTGAAAAATCAGATAGCGATACTCAAAACAGATAGCCACTATAATTTATATAACCCTTTTTCGTTATGCAGTGTCACTCAGCCTCCGCAACCTAGTATCTACAAATTGTTATTTTGCATGTTATACTTCTATGAGTAATAAACAATGTTTTATAATAATTTGCGATTTTATGTCAGTATTTCGAGAACTGCTCTCAATATTTTAACCTATGAATTCACCATTGTATACTTTTCCTATCAGAACGTTCCTTTAAAAATTAATACCTCGAAGGGCATGACAAACTAACGACTTAAACATCCATTTCGCATCCAGTAAACTAGGTAACAGCTATAGAGTAATTAAAATACAATCAATTCTCTCCCTTTTAATCACTGTCGTCAAGGCAGATGATCTGCTTTCCGTATCCGTAAACTCTTCAAAACTGTTTAGAGTATATTGTCGTTCAACGGCTGCATTTGTGTCAAAAATTTGACTCTGTATATTATTGATTAACAGTTTTTATCATGCCACTGATATGCATTATTGTAATGGAACACAAAAAAATGGGTAAAATTAAATGCATTTAAGGACTTTGTATTCTTATGTGTGCAGATAATTCAAAAATATAATTTAAAATACTAATATTGCAATACATTATATGTAAAAAATACCAATTTGAGATTATGCTATTAATCTAAATATCCAATTCTACCTCTTGGCATAACTGTTAAATAAGGATCAATAGCAAGGGTAATGTACATTTATTACTTCTAGGTTTCTCCTGGGCTATCTTCTGACGCAAACCATCGTCACAAATATTTGCGTAAGCAGAATATACCTTAGGACGCTTGGAGTGAATTAATATGTGTACTAAACGTCAACCTATAAAATGATAATATTATCACATGGCAAATAAAAAATAAGCCCGACAAGTTTATTCTTCTGAAATATTGATTAGAGATATAATCCTTAATAGTTACATATTATTAAACTTAAAGTTACATATTATTAAACTTAAAGTTACATATTATAAAACTTTTAAATCGTCATGCACAGGGAGTCTTTTCCTTTAGAAACTTAAGTGTTATAACCAGATAAATTAATTTATTTGTTTTACCAGTATTTGTCAAAATATTTAATTAACCACCAAATCAAAATCTTAAGTTATAAATTTGAAGTTTAGATAAAATTTGAAGTTTAGATAAAATTAAGTAAATTAATCTTGAATATTTTCCACACGCGAGTATTTTTTTTTCAAATATTTACAACGCAAATGTAGTGTTACGCATTCAGAGATATGAATTTAATGTGAAACATTTTTAATATAGAAATATGAACTATATTCTTAATGTACTACGATACTTTTTGCTAATAAAAATGATATATCAAGAAGTCTATTTAACAATAGTAATGTGTGTCTGAAGTAAATAAACGAATTATGCTTTATATTTAATGTATTACTTATTCAAACATAACCAGAATTTACTTAACTTAAAATCTGAATATACCCGATTATGTTTGTCTAACAAAGGAATTCTTTTGCAGGGAGAGATACAAAATAATTTGTTTAAACTTGAGCATTGAATTTATTGGAACACGTTATTAGGTAAGTAATTTAATTTTATAATTTAATTTTATATATTGTACCAAAATGTATTTATAATGCTTGAAATAATGTTTGGGTCCAAATTTTATCTGGCTCTTATAAGTAAACAGTCCTCAACGAATATATTATGGGTATAATCTAAGTTATAAGAAACTGCTTACTTTGCGTGTTTTACTTCTGGTTTGTTGGTCTATTTTGCCTGGCAGCAAGAGGAACCAACGTATCTTTAAAATGAATGTACGCACCATTATTTTTATCATTTTATTAGTTGTTCCATAATTTTTCATTTATAAACCTATGAAATCAAAGTACGAGTATAATACAAATATAAAATACATGTAGTTGATCTTAAATGCACCTAGTAAAATGGTACAATTTATAATTACATCTTATCAAATACACCTTTTTTATAATATATATTTTAATAACTAGAAGAGCTTTCATGTCACGCAAAGCTTATAATTTTTTCAGTCTGTCAAATAACGCTCGTTCATGTAAAGGCGGTTTATACATTCGGGCGTGTTCTTCCATACTTGTGCGATAACGCGAGTCACTCAGTTTCTTTTCTGCTTTACGGAAGGATTCGCTAGAAAAATTGGCTTCAATGGATTTAGTTACACCCACGATCATTTTTCCTAATTAGCGAAAGAGTATTAATCAGAGCTAATTATTGAATGTTAACTGCGTTCTAAGCCTTATTAGTTAAAGTATAATATACCGCAAACGCTTACCTTTTTACAAAAAAGAATCTATAAGTAAACTAAATAGTATAAAGTCGAGGACTGTTAAATATATTTAAACACTCGTTTCGAAAAAAACATTGTGATAAATACAGTTTTACATATTTCATGTTTGCTTACGATAAACTAATTATTTCGTATAAATTACAACACGTAGCTCTCATAAATTGGCATTTAAAGTATGGATATACATTTTTTGAATATAAAAAAATATTGTTAGTGAATAAATAATACTCACAGAACCCATCTATAGGGGCGTTAACAAAGTTGAGATCACGCTTTCATTGTAGATAGCAGTATCCATAAACTGGATTTGGGGTTTTTATTCACGAATAGTTTGCTGATTAAATCGTAAGAAACAATTATTCGACTTCCAAAGGTTCAAAATATTATAGTACATATCAGTAACATATTGTGGTACATAACACTTACATACTGTGATATATAGCATTTAATTACTGTGGTACATATAGAATTGCAAAATACCTGGGAATTTTGAGATGCGGGAATAAACTCGGGAATTTTGAAGAATGAACCAATAATTTTGATAGAATTGGAAATTTTGATGGGGAGAAAATAATTTACGCGTTTCTTATCTTCTTTGGTACATTAAGTAAATATACTATACGTAGATATATTACGTAGATTACGCAGACTTTAATGATAAATCGCCATTCAAATTAATCTATACTAAATCTTTGTATTAGTTTATAGGTGAAATACAATTTTTCAGAATTTAAAATTACAGTGGAACCTGTCTTAATCGTAAATTCACGGGACTTGAAGGATTTTCTGTCTTGAAAAGGTTTCCGTTTCATGCAGGTTATTTCAGGAAAAGCTAGGTCTAAGGTTTAGCTGAAAAATTAGATAGTCCATGTATAATTGATTGCTTAACTATATATATCTCAAAAACTTATGAAAAGCTTATTTATATGCATTTGATTAATAATATATTATACCAAAATAGCTAATTTAGTTATTCTAAATATGTACATTTTTGCATACTGCAATTAGAGGAGTATATGTAAATATAAAAATAGTATACCCCATGTCTTTGACTGTTACCTTATTACCATACCTTGAAAAATAGATATAGTAACTTACAGGGAAAATATTACTGCTTACCATGAAATAAATAATTACCCCCTCCCCCCCCCCCCGACTGTATGTTTATTGAGTTGAGCTTTTAAAATAATCCAACATGGTTTTTTGGACATATGGCTTACTTTTGATGCGACTCAAAAATCGTTCATTAATTAAGATTTCTAGCATTTCAGATCTCCCCGATTACCTGAAAATTATTGAAATTCTGAAACGATTTTCGCCACAGAAAACACGAATAATTAACACTTTAGAACGCTCGCATGAACCGTTATCGTGAAAATCGAAAGGAAAATCTTTAGAAAATCGCCATATGATTTAATAGAAAGTTCCTGTTCTGTATTATACTGTTTCATTTCCAAGTCACACTTCGTTATTTCCTTTGAAATAAATGACTGAAACAGTTGTCTGATTTTTCCGTTCTTATTTCGTTAAAAGTGACTTCTTATCAAATTATTTTAAACTGGCCGTACGTTTCCGCCTTGTGCAGGTTACGTTTCACACAGGGGAAATAACTTAAATTCCCTATATTTTTAGACGGGGCTAAACATATTTTCCGCTTATAACAGTGTCCCGTTTTCGGCAGGTTCCATTTAAAACAGGTTTACTGTACAAATATTTTGTTGAAAATGTGCTAATTATATTAGTCATAAAATAATTAAAATATTATCGGGACTAATATGGATTTCTTATTATCGTTCAATATTAAATGAATGTAAATGAATTAATGACTTCATAATAAGTATTCCATTGTTCAGAGTGTCTTTACTACAAATTAAATTACCATTTATTTGTGAAATAATTTTTCAATTTAATAGATAGTAGAAGAAAAAAATAAAAAATCGCATAATTTAAATATTTTTCTTGGATCTAACAAATCCCTCTCAATTCTCTCTGATTTAACTGTTTACGATTCCGAATGCAAACATTAAATATTAGTTTTGGCTCATATCCATTTCTTTTACAATGCAAAATGCCACTTCTTATAAACTTTCAAAATCCCATATTTTCAAAATTTTCTTCTCAAAATATTCGGTTTACTGCTGGGAATACACCTGGTATTTTTTCGCCTTTACAACTCTATGTACATAGCACTTACATATTATGGTACATAGCACTTACATATTGTGGTACACAGCACTTACATATTGTGGTACATAGCACTTACATATTGTGGTACATAGCACTTACATATTGTGGTACATAGCACTTACATATTGTGGTGCATATCACTTGTATATTGTGGTACAGATATTCCATACTAACTTATGCACGAAAACTAAAAATTGGTCTATTTACGCCATATCTACAATGGGCGATATATTCTAACTTTAAATCATTAATTTATTTTTCGTTATTTTTCGTAATTAATTGTTAATTATTTTTTAATTAACGCATCCTACAGACTTGTTCTATGAGTGTAAACTTGGCAGTTGTGGTCTCGTAAACCCTAAGCTCAAGTCTTATGAAATTTGATACCTGCTGCTGGTTAGACTGAAATTGCAGATCTCAATAAATATTTACGAAATTGTGGAGCATAGAACATAAAGCAGCTTGCTGCAGTTGCAAATATTGGTTCATCCATGCAGACGAGCACATTAAAACGCAAAACTGTCCTTGGATGCTGTTAATTGCAATGAGAGAGTGATCCTAACTTTGAAAGTACCCTCGTATGCAGGTTCTGTGAGTAAGATTAGAATTTTTGAAACAGAAAAGAAATCTTGGGAATTAAACTCATTTATCGTCTTATTTTGTAGCAGACAATATTGCATAGTGCCGACGCCGTGATCGAACGTCCATGGCAAGCGTTTCCTAGCGATCGTTCGGCTGCCGCGTTGTGGGTTCGAGTCCCACCTTCAGGCATGGATGTTGTGTCGTTGAGCAGGATGTGTTCCGACCCCCACTGGCGTGCTGGGGCGACGTCATGTGACGGCTAATGGGTTCACGGTTCTGGCCGGTGTATGGGCGAATGATGAACGAGTCAATTACCTGGCCATTGGTAAAAAAAATGGTATAGTTTTACTTAAAGTCAAATATTTTTCATGTAAAAGGATTAAATATTGTTATTACAAAGTATTTATTTCAAACCAGTTGTTACTTTTCTCGTTAACAGAAAGTACTGCTATCATGTCAAAAATGTATTTTGTAAAAATTGAAAATATAAATGCATCTGCGGTGTTCAGTACAATATATATATTCGGTTTGTCTGTCAATCGGTCGATATGTCTGGCAGCAAAATTATCCCAGCCGTTTCGTCTCAGGGACAAATCCGATTGGGCCGACAATAACCCCCTTCCGTACATTTTTGAAAATTAAAACAACGTTAGACTATTTTGGTGAAAATTGTTCATGACTTGCGCCGTAGTCACTTCGGTAACTACTCAATGATATTTCTTCGGGCAGAAATTTCATCTCAATTTTTTGAAGTTGTAAGAGGCTTCACGTACTGGAATCCTAATTCAGGGTGTCCAGTGCTATCGGTGCCCAATGGCTATTTCCTCAACCGTTAGTCACAGAGATATACTTCCAATTGCAAATATGTTTTAAAGTTTAAAATCTATTATCTTAGAAATAGTTTAAATCAATAAATACATTTCTTAAATTAATCCATCAATACATTTCTGAGTTTAAATCAAGAAATGGCAAATATAAATTTTTATACGGTCTCACGGTCCTACCAAATATATTTAGGAAAATCATTCTCATACAATTTCATGCAAAATAAAATAAAATCCTCCTTTTACGACATTTTGGGGATAATTTGAATATTTCCTAAACCTTTCGAAGCAATTTGTGAATTTTAACTTTGCTTAACAATTTTTTGAAAAATTACGTCCCATAGGGTTCACTAATTTCTATTTTTCAAACCGGGTTCAATCCAAAACTAATTGGGTGATATTATTTATTTATATTCCCATAGATCCCACAGCTCGTCTCAACAACATACTAAAATTACATTTTGATAAAGTCATTTTTACGGCAATTATCGTGCTAACGGACAGACAGACAGACAGAATGAACAAAGTCATAAACACTTTTCAACTGCGCTGTAAAGTATTAACAAGAAAGATCAATGATGCTTAAAGCATTGATTATGAAACACTTTCCAACTTCAATGCAATTTTATTTAAACATGGCTAAAATGCAATACATTCCTCGGTAATATTTTAAAACTTATCACAATACTACATTAATTTATTATATTTGAAAACTTAAACATTCATCGAAAAAAATGAACTCCATTCAAATGCCGACATTGAAATATAAATTGCCTGGTTTAAACATCTCTAAAATGTGATACATTCCTCGGTAATAATTTTAGAATTATCATAATACTACGATAATTTATTATATTTGAAAACTTCATCTAAAACACTGAAATTCATTCAAATGACGTCATAGAAAAAATAACACATCTGGCTCCCTCTATAAAAGCAGCATTTCATTCATAAATAATTTCCCATTCATGTCATTCATCACAATACTATAATAACTTATTTTATTTAAAAATTAAGACCATGGAGCTACAAGTAATTAATCTCTATGCGTAAAACTTCATCGAAAAAAATCGTCCTTCTCTTTGTAAAATCAATGAATATTTCATTCATATCAGCTATGGAGACTTCATGTGATAAATAATTTTGTGTTTAAGAAATACAGCAATTTCAATACAACTCATTCTACATATTTTGCTATTTACATATTACATAGGTGAAAAATAGGCTTCGTTGTAGAAATAATCAAATTTGGATGAGCATTTAAACTCAAATTTATTGTAATTGCGTTGTTTCAGTATGTAGATTCACAGAATTTAATCCTAAATAAAGTGGTTTTAGAACGATACAACACTCAATTTGAATTAAAAAGAACTTAAAAAACACGATTTTGAGACAAGATGAATGCCATACATCATTTTGAAGTGGGTCAAGTGATCTTTTCATATCATCGTCACGTGATCGCTTCATATAAGAGGTGTTATCATTATTTTAATTTTTATTTTAAAAACTACTGAATATATTTCAATGAATTTTTTTTATATATTTTATGGAACAATTTGAATATTACCTAAAATTTTTTAAAGCAATTTGTGAATTTTAAATCCGCTTTAAAAATGTTTGAAAAATTAGGTGCCATAGGGCTCAATGTATTTCATTTTTTCAACCCGGGTTCAATCCAAAACTAATTGGGTGATATTATTCATTTATATTTCCATAGGCCCTACATACCGTTTGAACAACATACTAAAATTTCATTTTGATTAAGTCATTTTTACGGCAGTTATCGTGCTAACGGACAGACAGAGAGACAGTTAGACAGAATGAACAAAGTCATAAACACTTTTCAAATATGTTATAAAGTGTTAAAAATGCAAACTTCAAATTTCTATAGAAATAATCCAGCAAAAACAAAAGGCCTTTTAAAATACACAGTAACGGTTCCAAATATATAATGACTGTTACCACTATACAGATATCTGAAGATATATAAATATATTACTTTTAAACATAACTTATTAAAAAATCTGATGTGGGCAACACATGACTTTCCTTATATAATGGAATGAATTCACTATTTTACAATAAACAAGAAAGATCAATCATGCTTAAAGCATTGATTATGAAACACTTTCCAACTTAAATGCAATTTTATTTAAAAAAATCGAAAATGCAATACATTCCTCGGTAATATTTTAAAACTTATCACAATACTACATTAATTTGTTATATTTGAAAACTTAAACCTTCATCGAAAAAAATGAACTCCATTCAAATGCCGGCATTGAAATATAAATTGCCTGGTTTAAACATCTCTAAAATGTGATACATTCCACGGTAATATTTTTAAAACTATCATAATACTACGATAATTTATTATATTTGAAAACTTCATCGAAAACAACTGAAATAAATTCAAATGACGTCATAGAAAAAATAACACGCCTGGATCTCTCTATAAAAGCAGGATTTCATTCATTTCATTTATCACAGTACTATAATAATTTATTTTATTTAAAAATTAAGACCATGGAGCTACAATTCATAAACTCTATGCTTAAAACTTCATCGAAAAAAATCGTCCTTCTGTTTAAAAATTCAATTAATATTTCATTCATATCAGCCATGCAGACTCCATGGACTGAATTATTTTGTGTTAAAGAAATACAGTAATTCTAATACAACTAATTCTACATATTTTGCTGTTTACATTTTACATAGGTGAAAAATAGGCTTAGTTGTAGAAATAATCAAATTTGAATGAGAATTTAAACTCAAATATATTGTCATTGTGTTGTTTTAGTATGTAGATGCACAGAATTTAAGCAAAAATAAAGTAGTTTTAGGACGGATACAATACTCAATATGAATTAAAAAGAACTTTAAAAAATCACGATTTTGAAACAAGATGGATGCCTTATATCATTTTGAAGTGGGTCATGTGATCGTTTCATATCATGGTCACGTGATCTTTTCATATCATGGTCACGTGATCGTTTCATATAAGATGTGTAATTATTATTTTAATTTTTATTTAAAAAACTACTGAATATATTTCGCTGAATTTTTTTTTATATATTTTATGGAACAATCTGACTTTTACCTAAAATTTTCGAAGCAATTTGTGAATTTTAAATCCGCTTAAAAAATGTTTGAAAAATTAGGTCCTATAGGGCTCAATGTATTTCATTTTTTCAGCCCGGGTTCAATCCAAAACTAATTGGGTGGTATTATTCATTTATATTCCCATAGGTCCTACAGACCGGCTGAACAACATACTAAAATTTCATTCTGATTACGTCATTTTTACGGCAGTTATCGTGCTAACGGACAGACAGACAGACAGAATGAACAAAGTTATAAACACTTTTCAACTTTGTTGTAAAATGGTAATAATAAAAAGTAAAAAAAATAGATTCGCACAGTTGTTTTTTATAAAAGCATTAATTTTTAAAACAATAATGTCGGAAATTATATCATTGCACTACCGCATATACCCTACAATATATTTTACGAATTTAATTCAGGATCATAATATTTGTTGTAAATACTGCCAGAAATTGTATTTAGTCTTATTTTCACAACACTGACTTTTAATACTTATTTAATATATCAAGAATAAGCAATATTTATTTCAATTAATCCCACTTAGAGGAAATTGGATTACCAAATTGATTAAATAGTGGAGAATGGTGCGTAAATATGTCCTGTTAATTTCCTATTCGACTTTACCCGGAGAAACAATTTAATATATTTAATTTTTCAAATATTTTAATTTTTTTTCATTTTCTATTATGTTTTGCCAAATAATGTAACAGGATTATAGGATAAGAATGGTATGGGTGTCACTTTTTTGCTACCTTCATAGGGTCTTCCGTTTGGTGTATTTTTTTCCAAATTTGCAAATGGGTTGGACTACGGGACCAGGATACTTTATTCTTCAAATTTGTCTACACAGATACTTTTCTTTAGCGAGAAAATATATTCTTATAGTTATATTTTAGTGCAATTGAATTAAATATTTCAATATGTTTTTGAAGAACAATACCATTTAGAATACTATTAGAAATTTCTCATATTTTATGTCTTTGGCAAGACTTTTAAATATGTTAATATTTTTACATGTATTTACACATTTATATACAACATAAAACATAATATTTTAGTCAATGTATATCTCAAAACTCGAGGAAAGTAAATGATATAGCAATGTACCGCTCACCGACTGTTTGTTAAGTGACTTTTGGTATAATCTGGAATATTTGGCAAAATCCATACAGTATTGGTTAGCAAGATTAATTTTCTTTGAAAACCCCGAACTTACAGTTGTTTTGGTGTAATACATTGCAATGTAATGTATTGCAAAAGTTATGGAATGACGAAATTTGTTTGCTTGATCTAGAGTGATCCAAGCGTGTCGATCAATCGAAAACTCGAATTCTCATTTTCGACCATATTCCAATATTTCCCAAATGCATTACAATGTCTTGTTGGGAAAGTAAAAGCACTTGGTTTAATCACGGCATACCCTGATGTCTATCCCAGTACATATTGTGGGACTTTGTGAAACAAATAATTGCATTTAGGACCTTGCATTTCATTCCTGAAATACAATCCATTATGAAAATAACAAATTTTCTTAGAAGTGCAACCGAACTTCTTTTCTTGACAATTCATCATTACTGAAGAAATAATAACACTAAAACCTCAAAACCGACAGATGGAAGATAAGAAGTGTTGTATTTTGTACCTTGATGTATCAAAAATATTGTAAAGAGCATACCACAATCCACTAAGACCCAGTCGACATTTTAATCCATTATCTAAATTAAAGTTGCCGGTAATAAGAGGATGGGGAAACTACTAAAATTTCAGTGCACTTTTCCTGTATTAGACATTTTCTAACCAACATATAAACTCCGATATCTATGTGGAATTTAATCTCTTAATTTTTCAACATAACTGGTAACTCCGGTCATAGCGAAATAATAACTAGTATGGAAGATTAAACGTAAGTTGAAAATAATTGAAAAATCTGTTTCATTCTCTTCTAAATGAATGATAAATGTTAAATATAAAAATGCTGTTATGTTGCTCAATTCATATTGTTGATTATTAAACTTAAATGTTCACCATAAAAGGCTTTTCCTTTTAAAATATGAAGAAATAATATAAAAAATTTTATTTAAGCAGCATATGAAGTTCCCTACAATTCATTAAATCGGGTATAATTGCACAAAGTAACACGGATTGTTTTACACTGGATTTACAGTTTTATTTAAATTTCCCTTTTCAATTAAAGGCGACGTGGCAAAAAACATGAAAAACAAAAATATCTCGAGAACGGTATGTTCTAGAGTTATGGGTTTGGTCTTATTATTTTCGTCATCAAAAATGCTAATAAAACAAGTGACAATTTAATCAATACATGGCATATTTTCTCTTTCCGAGTCGTATCAAAATCTAATCAGCACCATAGTATCCTTCAGGTGATTTATTTACTATAGTTTGCAACATGTGGTCAATTACTTTCTTACCTAGAGTAGATAAGTACTATAAATGCAGTTTTACAGACCATTTAGCAAAAACATGCAGGTTTTCTTTTTTTAAGCATTACGTATTCCATCTAGAATGGTTACATTCTGCTATGAAAGTTACATTCTTTAAAATCCGTCAGAAATACTTTTATATTGTATATGAAAAACGCGAGGTTTAAAATAGCTAAACAAGTCTTTATATCTGAAAAACAAGAAATATCAATCATGCATAAAGCATTGATTATGAAACACTTTCCAACTTCGATGCAATTTTATTTAAGCGTCTCTAAAATGTGATGCATTCCTCGGTAATATATTAAAAATTATCACAATATTACATTAATTTATTATATTCGAAAACTTAAAATTTCATCGAAAAAAATGAACTTCATTCAAATAACGGCATTCAAATAACGGCATAAATATAAATTGCCTGGTTTAAACATCTCTAAAATGCGATAATATTTTCCTCGGTAATATTTTTAACATTATCATAATACTACAATAATTTATTATATTTGAAAACTTCATCGAAAACAAATGAAATTTATTCAAATGACGTCATCGAAATATAAAACGTCTAGCTCTCTCCATAAAAGCAGCATTTCATTCATAAACATTTTTCCATTCATTTCAGTCATCACAATACTATAATAAATTATTTTATTTAAAAACTTGAGACCGTGGATGTACAAGTAATTAAACTCTATGCTTAAAACTTCATCGAAAAAATCGTCCTTCTCTCTGTAAAATCAATGAATATTTCATTCATATCAGCTATATTGCAGACTCCATGAGCTAAATAATTTTGCGTTAAAGAAATGCAGCAATTTTTATACAATTTATTCTACATATTTTGCTGTTTACCTCTCCATAAGTGAAAAGTAGGCTTCGTTGTAGAAATAATCAAAGTTGGATGATCATTTAAACTCAACTATATTATAATTGCGTTGTTTAAATATGTAGATGCACAGAATTTAAGCAAAAATAAAGCGGTTTTAGGACGGATGCAACACTAAATATGAATTAAAGATCACTTTAAAAAATCACGAATTTGAGACAAGATGGATGCCATATTTTATTTTGAAGTGGGTCACGTGATCTATTTATATAGTTGTCACGTGATCGCTTCATATAAAAGGTGTAATTATTATTTTAATATTTACTTAAAAAACTACTGAATATATTTTCATGAATTTTTTTTATATATTTTCTGGGATAATTTGAATATTTTCTAAAACTTTCGAAGCAATTTGTGAATTTTAAATCCCCTTAAAAATGTTTGAAGGATTAGGTCCCATGGGGTTCAATGTATTTCATTTTTTCAACCCGGGTTCAATCCAAAAGTAATAGGGTGATATTATTCATTTATATTCCCATAGGTCCCACAGACCGTCTGAACAACATACTAAAATTTCATTTTGATTAAGTCATTTTTACGGCAGTTATCGTGCTAACGGCCAGACAGACAGACAGACAGACAGAATGAACAAAGTCATAAACACTTTTCAACTTTGTTGTAAAATGGTAATAATAAAAAGTAAAAAAAAATAGATTCGCACAGTTATTTTTTATAAAAGCATTAATTTTTAAATCAATAATGTCGGAAATTATATCATTGCACTACCGCATATACCCTACAATATATTTTACGAATTTAATTCAGGATCATAATATTTGTTGTAAATACTGCCAGAAATTGTATTTAGTCTTATTTTCACAACACTGACTTTTAATACTTATTTAATATATCAAGAATAAGCAATATTTATTTCAATTAACCCCACTTAGAGGAAATTGGATTACCAAATTGATTAAATAGTGGAGAATGGTGCGTAAATATGTCCTGTTAATTTCCTATTCGACTTTACCCGGAGAAACAAACTGTTAATTAAACCATTTTCTTCGGGATAAAATTTTTCATATGTATTTTTTATACGAACTATTCTACAGAGTACTTCATAAGTTACAAAACTTGAACAATTGCCAGATTCCAAAGCTTACCGATGTACATATTGCTCCAGGTTTCGAAAAAGGTTTGCGAGTCCTAATTGAAGTTGACATTCCAAATTCCTTTTCATTTGCTGAACAATTCTCAGATTTAGTTATACAGAGAAAGGGACGGTAGAAAATCATTATCGCGTAGAAAAAGGTTACAATTACCTTTTCTACGAATTTTACAAAGATTACATAACTCCATTGGAATTTTATCTTCTATTATGTTTCTTAATTTTCAGGTCTTGAACTTTGAAAGAATGTGTAGTTTTGAAGTAATTCGTCCCACATACGTACGTATAAAACTATGGGGTCCGTAAATTAAATATACATACTTTCGAATAATGGGTATAATTATTCTATTGTCATATTAAAGGGTATCATTAGAACTAACCATAAACTTAATGAATAATTACATAAATGAGGTTAATGTCCGTGTTATTTCTAAATTACTAATGCCAGTTACTCTCGAAGAAGATAATTTTATTTTAAGAATATTGCTGATTATATTCAAAATAAATATTTTTTATTGTCTTAAATGTATATTTTATTTGATATAAATGAAATTGCAATTATTTTAGCTTCAATTAGTAAAGAAATATAATACTTAATTTTGTTTGTATTTCTGACAAAAAATGCGCTTAAGAAATTTTTAATTTTAAAATGTCTAGGATGTAAAACTAAACTAAAATTACAAAAGGATTCCTTAATTATTTTAAAGAAAAAAACCCTCACATTTTAAGACATTTTATATATCAAGATAAAAAGTATGATTTAAATCGATCGTTTAAAAACTATAAAAAGCACTTAAAATCTTGTATAATAAAATTGTGTAACATATATTTATTTTATTTTCCCACTTATTATAATATGTATTTTTTATTTTAATATACTTTCATCGTCATCATCATGGTACTACAGCCCTTGTAGGGCCAAGACCTCCTTACCTCCTTTAAGGTTTGGTAACAAGAATTTTTGCCGGGGTGGAGTTGTTAGCCCCACGCCCAACCCCCAACCTGGAGGACCAGTCCCCTGATAGAATCCCCAGGGGCAGGGTACCTGGCTATCCCCCCAGGCACTGGGGCCCCGTTTTTCGCCTTCAACGAAACACAGGGTGGAGGTAGGGTTATTCTACAACCCGCCCTACACGGGGAAATTTATACTTTAGTCCATTTTAATTTTTTGAAAATGTATTATATTTTGTAAAAAAATTTTAGGCACTTAGTTTCAATCTTAAACTGGCAAAGATAATCTAGAGCAAATAATTCAGAAGTTTAGATTATCCTTCTATATATTGCATTTCTTGCATTTTTAACACTTTACAACAAAGTTGAAAAGTGTTTATGACTTTGTTCATTCTGACTGTCTGTCTGTCTGTCTGTCTGTCTGTCTGTCTGTCTGTCTGTCCGTTAGCACGATAACTGCCGTAAAAATGACTTAATCAAAATGAAATTTTAGTATGTTGTTCAGACGGTCTATAGGACCTAAGGGAATATAAATGAATAATATCACCCAATTAGTTTTGGATTGAACCCGGGTTGAAAAAATGGAATACATTGAGCCCTATGGGACCTAATTTTTCAAGCATTTTTTAAGCGGATTTAAAATTCACAAATTGCTTCGAAAATTTTAGGCAATATTCAAAATGTTTCATAAAATATATAAAAAAAAATTCAGCGAAATATATTCAGTTATTTTTTAAATAAAAATTAAAATATTAATAACACCTCTTATATGAAGCGATCACGTGTCCATGATATGAAACGATCACATGACCCACTTCAAAATGATATATGGCATCCATCTTGTGTCAAAATCGTGATTTTTAAAGTTCTTTTTAACACTTTACAACAAAGTTGAAAAGTGTTTATGACTTTGTTCATTCTGTCTGTCTGTCTGTCTGTCTGTCTGTCTGTCTGTCTGTCTGTCTGTCTGTCCGTTAGCACGATAACTGCCGTAAAAATGACTTAATCAAAATGAAATTTTAGTATGTTGTTCAGACGGTCTATAGGACCTATGGGAATATAAATGAATAATATCACCCAATTAGTTTTGGATTGAACCCGGGTTGAAAAAATGGAATACATTGAGCCCTATGGGACCTAATTTTTCAAGCATTTTTTAAGCGGATTTAAAATTCACAAATTGCTTCGAAAATTTTAGGCAATATTCAAATTGTTCCATAAAATATATAAAAAAAAATTCAGCGAAATATATTCAGTTGTTTTTTAAATAAAAATTAAAATAATAATAACACCTCTTATATTAAGCGATCACGTGTCCATGATATGAAACGATCACATGACCCACTTCAAAATGATATATGGCATCCATCTTGTGTCAAAATCGTGATTTTTAAAGTTCTTTTTAATTCATATTGAGTGTTGTATCCGTTCTAAAATTACTTTATTTTTTGCCAAAATTATGTGCATCTACATAACGAAACAACGCAATGACAATATATTTCAGTTTAAATGCTCTTCCAAATTTGATTATTTCTACTATTAAGCCTATTTTTCACCTATGTAAAATGTAAACAGCAAAATATGTAGAATGAGTTGTATTAGAATCGCTGTAATTCTTTAACACAAAATCATTTAGTCCATGGAGTCTGCTTAGCTGATATGAATTCATTGATTTTAGAAAGAGAAGGACGATATTTTTCGATGAAGTTTTACGCATAGAGCTTACTTACTTGCAGCTCAATGGTCTTAATTTTTAAATAAAATAAATTATTATAGTATTGTGATGAATGACATGAATGGGGGAATTATTTATGAATGAAATGTTGCTTTTATAGAGAGAGCCAGGCGTGTTATTTTTTATGACGTCATTTGAATGGATTTCAGTTGTTTTCGATGAAGTTTTCAAATATAATAAATTATCGTAGTATTATGATAATTCTAAAATTATTACCGAGGAATGTATAACATTTTAGAGATGTTTAAACCAGGCAATTTATACTTTAATGCCGTCATTTGAATGAAGTTAATTTTTTTCGATGAAGGTTTAAGGTTTCAAATATAATAAATTAATGTAGAATTGTGATAAGTTTTAAAATATTACCGAGGAATGTATTGCATTTTAGACATGTTTAAATAAAATTGCATTGAAGTTGGAAAGTGTTTCATAATCAATACTTTAAGCATGATTGATCTTTCTTGTTAATTCATATTGAGTGTTGTATCCGTCCTTAAACTACTTTATTTTTGCCTAAATTCTGTGCATCTACATACTGAAACAACGCAATGACAATATATTTCAGTTTAAATGCTCTTCCAAATTTGATTATTTCTACTATTAAGCCTATTTTTCACCTATGTAAAATGTAAACAGCAAAATATATAGAATGAGTTGTATTAGAATCGCTGTAATTCTTTAACACAAAATCATTTAGTCCATGGAGTCTGCTTAGGTGATATGAATGAAATATTCATTGATTTTAGAAAGAGAAGGACGATATTTTTCGATGAAGTTTTACGCATAGAGTTTACTTACTTGCAGCTCAATGGTCTTAATTTTTAAATAAAAAAAAATTATTATAGTATTGCGATGAATGACATGAATGGGGGAATTATTTATGAATGAAATGTTGCTTTTATAGAGGGAGTCAGGCGTGTTATTTTTTCTATGACGTCATTTGAATGAATTTCAGTTGTTTTCGATGAAGTTTTTAAATATAATAAATTATCGTGGTATTATGATAATTCTAAAATTATTACCGAGTAATATATCACATTTTAGAGATGTTTAAACCAGGCAATTTATATTTCAATGCCGTCATTTGAATGAAGTTCATTTTTTTCGATGAATGTTAAAGTTTTCAAATATAATAAATCAATGTAGTATTGTGAGAAGTTTTAAAATATTACCGAGGAATGTATTGCATTTTAGACATGTTCAAATAAAATTGCATTGAAGTTGGAAAGTCTTTCATAATCAATGCTTTAAGCATGATTGATCTTTCTTGTTTAAAATACATTTTCCATATAAAATTGTATTCTTAAAATCAAAAGTTTTAAATAATTTTATTTATTTTGTTTTTTATTCATTTAATTATCTTTATTTTTATTAAACAAGAAATATCAATCATGCATAAAGTAATGATTATAGAACATGTTCCAACTGCAATGCAATTTTATTTAAACATCTCGAAAATGCGATGCATTCAGCAGTAATATGTTTAAAATTATCACAATACTACAGTCATTTATTAACACTTTACAACAAAGTTGAAAAGTGTTTATGACTTTGTTCATTCTGTCTGTCTGTCTGTCCGTTAGCATGATAACTGCCGTAAAAATGACTTAATCAAAATTAAACTTTAGTATGTTGTTCAGACGGTCTGTAGGACCTATGGGAATGTAAATAAATAATATCACCCAATTAGTTTTGCATTGAACCCGGGCTGAAGAAATGAAATACATTGAGCCCTATGGGACCTAATTTTTCAAACATTTTTTAAGCGGATTTAAAATTCACAAATTGCTTCGAAATTTTAAGGTAATATTCAAATTGTTCCATAAAATATATAAAAAAAAATTCAGCGAAATATATTCAGTAGTTTTTTAAATGAAAATTAAAATAATAATAACACCTCTTATATGAAGCGATCACGTGACCATGATATGAAAAGATCACGTGACCCACTTCAAAATGATATATGGCATCCATCTTGTCTCAAAATTGTGATTTTTAAAGTTATTTTTAATTCATATTGAGTGTCCTATCCGTTCTAAAACCAATTTATTTTTGCTTAAAGTCTGTGCATCTACATACTGAAACAACGCAATTACAATATATTTGAGTCTAAATGGCCATCCAAATTTGATTATTTCTACAACGAAGCCTATTTTTCCCCTACGTAAAATGTAAACAGCAAAATATGTAGAATGAATTGTATAAGAATTGATGTATTTCTTTAACACAAAATAATTTAGTTCATGGAGTCTGCATAGCTGATGTGAATGAAATATTAAGTGATTTTACAAAGAGAAGGACGATTTTTTTCGATGAAGTTTTACGCATAGAATTTAATTACTTGTAGCTCCATGGTGTTAATTTTTAGATAAAATAAATTATTATAGTGTTGTGATGAATGACATGAATGGGAAATTATTTATGAATGAAATGCAGCTTTTATAGAGAGAGCCAGGCGTATTATTTTTTCTATGACGTCATTTGAATGAATTTCAGTTGTTTTCGATGAAGTTTTCAAATATAATAAAATATCGCAGTATTATGATAATTTTAAAATTATTACCGAGGAATGTATCACATTTTAGATATGTTTGAACCAGGTAATCTATATTTCAATGCTGTCATTTGAATGAAGTTCATTTTATTGATGAAGGTTTAAGATATCAAATATAATAAATTAATGTAGTATTGTGATAAGTTTTAAAATATTACCGAGGAATGTATTGCATTTTAGACATGTTTAAATAAAATTGCATTGAAGTTGGAAAGTGTTTCATAATCAATGCTTCAAGCATAATTGATCTTTCTTGTTACATTTGAAAACTTCATCGAAAAAAATGAACTTTATTCAAATGACGTCATAGAAATATAAATCACCTCGCTCTCTATGAAAATGCAGTAAATATTTCATCCATACATTTCTATTTCATTCATCACAGTACTACGATAATTTATTTTACTTAAAAACGTAAAACCATGGAGGTACAAGTAATTTAACTCCATGAGTAAAACTTCATTGAAAATGTCTGCTACAAAATCGTCTGTAAAATCAAAAACATGTTTCATTCATATCAGCTATATTGCAGACTCCAGAGCTAATTAATTTTGCATTAAAGAAATTCAGCAAGTCATTTACAACACATCCTACTTCTTAATGTGTTTGCATCCTCCGTAAGTGAAAATTAAGCTTCGTTGTAGAAATAATGAAAATCGTGACTTTTAAAGTTCCTGTTAATTTATATTTAGGGTTGTATCCGTCCTAAAACCGCTTTATTTTTTCTTCAATTCTGTTCATCTATATTCTGAAACAACGGCAATTGCAGTATATTTGAGTTTAAATGATCATCAAACGTTGATTATTTCTACATCGAAGGCTAATTTTCACTTAGGGAGAATGTAAACACATGAAGCTGTACGATTTAGTTGTATAAGAATTGCTGAATTTCTTTAATGCAAAATTATTTATCTCTGAAGTCTGCAATATAGCTGATAGGAATGAAACATTCTTTGATTTTAGAGACGATTTTATAGCAGACTTTTTGATTAAGTTTTAGAGAGTTAAATTTCTTTAGAGTCCTTTAGAGTCCTTTAGTGTACTTTAGAGTAGTTACATATAGTTAAATTACTTTTACGTCCATGGTTGTAAGTTTTTAAGTAGAATAAATTATTGTCGTATTGTGATGAATGAAAGTAATGGCAAAAAGTGAATGAATGAAATATTTACTGCTGTTACATAGAGAGCCAGGCGATTTATACTTCAGTGACGTAATTTGAATAAAGTTCATTTGTTTCAATGAAGTTTTAAGTTTTCAAATATAATAAACTATTGTAGTATTGTGATAATATTTTAAATATTACCGCTTAATGTATCGCATTTTAGAGATGTTTAAATAAAATTGCATTGCAGTTGGAAAGTGTTTCATAATCAATTTTTTATGCAATATTGATCTTTCTTGTTTATTAAGTAACTTAGTTACTTAATATTAAAACATGCTTTTTAAGACTATGTTATTATTTTGTGTGTAAGTGCATTATCCAGATCAATAATTCCACTTTATATCGGAAAATGAATTATCAAATTGATTAAATACTAGATGAAAGTTAAATATGTCACTTTAAGCTAAGCTAAAGATCCCTTTCGACCTTTGCCAGGAGACACAAACTGCCAATTAAACCATTTTGCCCTGAATAGCATTTTTCGTGGAGATTTTTTACTCGAACTATAGTAGTACATACTTCATAAGTTACGAAACTTGGACAATTGCCATATTAGATGAGTTATATATATTCTTTAAGGTTTTGATAGCTTTTACAAGTCTTAATTGAAGTTCACGCTTCAAATTATTTTAATTTGCAGGAAAATTCTCTTATATTTAGATATACTGTGAAAACGGCGACAAAATATTATCATATTTGAAAAGCAGCTTAATATTACCTAAAATAATGCATAGTTTAGTTAGAATTTTATTCTTAAATTTCGACACTTCTTAATTACTGCTGTGTATCCAGATGTCTTACGCCCTCTTGACAGGCTACCAAGTTTAGGTCGCGGACACTTCTAAATTTTCCGGACTTCAACTTTGAAAATATACTTACAGATTTAAGGCAATTCCCCAAATATATCAAAGATAATATTAAACGATGAAGCATAGTTTCTAATAAATGCCACAATTTTTCTAATATAATTTTACTTAAAAAATTTATTAATAGACATAGTGAAGAACGTACTTAATAACTTCAAGAGGTTACTATATGATATTTTCCCATTATTCATAAATGCTTACCTTTAAGAAATAGAAAGACTACCTAACATAAATAGTGTTTGCAAAATAAATTATTTTTCACTGTGTTAATGTATAATTATTGTATTCACTTAAAATGGCTATTGTAGTGGTTGTAAGGAATAAATTTTGAAATAAAGCTTATTTCGTATTTCCCAAAGAAATAAATTTAAAACTCATATCCTGAGAGCGATTACAAAGTTAGAATCCTATTGCAGATAGCATCATCCATTGTCTGGTTTTGTCACTAATCAGTTTGAAATAACCGATATTTAAAATGGCAGTTTGATGTGGATCTCAATTTTTACTCTACATAATTAACTCTACAATTTTTACTCTACATAAACAATGGATCTATACTAATTTGTATATAGAATAGTGCTCTTATTTCAGATAAGAACATTCATGGACAGGTTTTGAGCATTTTAACTCTCTTAATCATGAAATAGCCGATATCTCCAATGGAAGAAAGAGAACAAGACATGAGCTACAATTTTGCGGCAGACTCATGTGGTGCAATCAAGTGGCCGACAGTGACAATCGTAAAAATTTAGCTTCTTCATCAAGAAGTTGCATAAGCCAAGTTAATGCTCACAAAATCAGCTTATTTTCAAGGCTAGGATTTTGTTCCTATATAGCATAATTCGACAATTCGATACCATAATTCGACAATTTCCAAGCTTTATTTTTGAATATTAAATAGCTGATATTTGAAAGCTAAGAAAATATTGTATGCCACAATTTTGCGGCCATGTATGGAAACCGACAAATTATGTCCTACCACGTAGCTGGCATCTAATTTCATTAAAATAGGTAATTAGGAGACGGTTAGGCAAATTGACTACTCCAAGAAAAAATAATGTTCAAAAGTACTACTAAATTTGAAAAAAAAATAATTCTCTTAATCAATATTATAATATACGTAGATTCATATTTTTGAAGAATGTTACTTCTTTATTATGTATGTGTCCTATAAAACGTAAATGAATATAATCCTATCATAAGGCGACGTCACCCAAAATGGTAGGAAAAATGACCCCGATATAAAATAACAAGGAAGATCAATCATGCATAAAGCACTGATTATGAAACACTTTCAAACTACAATGCAATTTTATTTAAACATATCTAAAATGCAATACATTCAGCGGTAATATTTTTTAAATTTTCACGATAATTATTTCCATGATAAATATATCATCGAAAAAAATAAACTTTATTCACATGACGTCATTGAAATATAAATTGCATTGCTCTCTGTGAAAAAGCAGTAAAAATTTCATTCATAAACATATATTCTATTCCTTTCATTCATCACAATACTACAATAATTTATTTTACTTAAAAACTTAAAACCATGGAGGTAAAAGTAATTTAACTCTGTGCTTAAAACTTCACCGAAAAAGTCTGCTATAAAATCGTCTGTTCTCTATGTAACATCAAAGATTGTTTCATTCATATCATCTATATAGCAGACTCCAGTGCTAAATAATTTTGCGTTAAAGAAATTCAGGAATACAACTCATATTACAGCTTGATGTGTTTACAATCTCCATAAGTGAAAATTAGGCTTCGTTTTGCAAATAATCAAAGTTTGATAATCATTTAAACTGAAATATACTGTAATTGCGTTATTTCTTAACATTGTGGCGCAGAGATTAAGCAAAAATAAAGCGGTTTTAGGGCGTATACAACACCAAATATAAATTAAAAAGAGCTTTAAAAATCACGATATTAACACAAGATGGATGCCATATTTTAGTTTGAAGTGGGTCCCGTGATTTCTACATATAATATGGGTGTAATTATCCTTTTAAATTTTATTTAAGAAACTACTGAATATATTTTTCTGAATTTTTTTCTATATATTTTATGTGATAATTTAAATATTTCCCCAAATTTTGAAGCAATTTGTGAATTTTGAATTCGCCTAAAAATGTTTAAATAATTAGGTCCCATAGGGTTCAATGTATTTAGTTTTTTCAACCCGGGTGCAATCCAGAACTAATTGGGTGATATTATTCATTCATAATCACATAGGTTCCACAGACCGTCTGAATAGCATACTAAAATTTCACTTTGATAAAGTCATTTTTACGGAAGTTATCGTGCTAACGGACACACAGACAAAATGAACAAAGTCATAAGCACTTTTCAACTATGTTGTAAAGCGTTAAACAAGAAAGATCAATCATGCTTAAATCATTGATTATGAAGCACTTTCCAACTTGAATGCTATTTTATTTCAACATCTCTAAAATGCAATGCATTCCTAAGTAATATTTTAAAACTTATCACAATACTACATTAATTTATTATATTTGAAACTTAAACCTTCATCGAAAAAAATGATCTTAATTCAGATGACGACATTGAAATATAAATTGCCTGGTTTAAATATCTCTAAAATGCGAGACATTCCTCACTAATCTTTTTAAAATCCTCATAATACTACAATAATTTATTATATTTGAAAACTTCATCGAAAACAACTGACATTCATTTATATTTGAAAACTTCATCGAAAACAACTGACATTCATTCAAATGACGTCATAGAAAAAATAACCCGCTTGGCTCTCTCTATAAAAGCAGCATTTCATTCATAACATTTTCCCATTCATTTCATTCATCACAATACTATAATAATTTATTTTATTTAAAAAATTAAGACCATGGAGCTACAAGTAATTAAACTCATGCTTAAAACTTCATCGAAAAAAATCGCCCTTTCTCTTTGTAAAATCAATGAATATTTCATTCATATCAGCTATGCAGACTCCATGAGCTAAATACTTTTGCGTTAAAAGTACAGCAATTCTTATACAATCCATCCTACATATTTTGCTGTTTACATTTTACATAAGTGAAAAAATAGGCTTCGTTGTAGAAATAATCAAATTTGGATGATCATTTAAACTCAAATATATTGTCGTTGCGTTGTTTCAGTATGGAGATGCACAGAATTTAATAAAAAATAAAGCGGTTTTAGGACAAATACAACACTCTATCATGGTCACGTGATCGCTTCATGTAAGAGGTGTAATTAATATTTTAATTTTTATTTAAAAAACTACTGAATATATTTTGCTGAAATTTTTTTATATGTTTTATGGAATAATTTGAATATTACCTAAAATTTTCGAAGCAATTTGTGAATTTTAAATTTGCTTTAAAAATGTTTGAAAAATTAGGTCCCATGGGTTCAATGTATTTCATTTTTTCAACCCGGGTTCAATCCAAAATTAATTGGGTGATATTATTCATTTATATTCCCATAGGTCCTACAGACGGTCTGAACAACATACCAAAATTTCATTTTGATTAAGTCATTTTTACGGCAGTTTTCGTGCTAATGGACAGACAGGCAGACAGACAGACAGAATGAACAAAGTCATAAACACTTTTCAACTTTGTTGTAAAGTGTTAAAAAATCAATACACTTAAAAGCTCAAAAAACATATAAAATGATTTTTAACATATTATGGTATATAATAGGCATTTAATCATAAATCATGTCAAATCAAAATTAAGCACCGAGAATCGCATTCACTTTAAGCAAGAGTCCGTAGAAAAGTATTTTATATATGTAAAATTATATTTAATTTATTTACATGGTGTTCGGGGTTAGACTAAGAAAACTTAACCTCAGACAAAGAGGATTACTTTATTTCTGATATGTGACAGTGCATTGAAGATGACAAAATAGCAAGTGGCCATTTTATCTACCCCTTCCTGACTTTGTTAATTATTTAGGAAATATATCTTTGTTAATAATTTATGTCATGAAATTTTATGCCGACAGCGTAGTTTGATAGATTTTAATGGTATCCATAGAAGTTCGTGAAATTGTGGTGCATATCACATTCCCTAGATCCTTATTTGCATCGGCTGTTCCATGCTGAAAACCAGAAAGTGGACGAAACCAGTTCATGGATTTTGTCATGTAAAATAGAAACAGGGTCCATGCCCTTCCGTGATTATAATTCACACATATTTCTGTATTTAAAAAATATTATATTTTGTAGACAGCAACTTTAAGACCCCAACAGAATACTTAATGATAAACTATTGCTCACAGGAAATACTTTCTGGAGATTCATGTTTGACAATAAGATATATCAGTAAATATGCTTGGGTAATCTAATACATGAGCTAACTGTCTTGTCTAATGATCGTCGCTTTAAGGACTAATCGAATCGTTGCAGTAGAGACAAATTCGCATTCGCATGCACGTCATTTTAGGTATAAGCATGAACTCCTCGCTTGATTGGCTTGACATTATTAAAATAAGTACCAAAAGTTCTCTCGATTTGAAAATCAAACTATGTGGTTTAAGTACGTTTGCTTATCTAAAATCTATATAATTGTTTGGTGGTTTATTTTAAAGTCTTCGGTTCGAGTTTGATTTTCTGTAAATATATCATATAATACAGTGCAATTTGTATAATTTATGTTATTAAGAGATTTAATTGTCTTTAAGTACAGCATAAGTATAATATTTATTGAATTGTTGATGAAATCTGAGTAACTGGAGTTTATACTTATATTCACCTAATTAATGTTTAAAAGCTGTTTTCCTAAAATTGTCGATATTTTAATAAATGTAAATCAAAGTTTAATACAAAATGGGAAATACAATTTAACATTGGTTTCCGTGTTTTATTCTGCTACTTAGTCGATTACCATCACGGATGCAAAATGAACCAGTCAATACTTTTTTTTCCAGCATAATATTATGTAAAGTATCATTGGATTATAAAATAAAAATAATACTCATTTAAATTCACTACTTTTTAGTCCAAATGTTAGCAGTTATTTAACGTCGTGTAAATTCTGTATGGCAAAATAATTTTAATTTGAGACAATAATTTGTTCATCGAAATATTCATTAATCCTTATAATAAAAATAAAGTAATAAGTCATTTGGAGTCCATAATTATTGTAGCAAGTATAAAAAATATTTCAATTCCTTGTAAATAATGTTATTAGAAATATTTTGCAAACCCAATGTGCAATGCATACATTATTTATTTAATGTTAGAAGATATATATTAACAATAAAGTATCTTTATCAATTAAGGTATGCTTATTTACTTGAAGTAATCATCAAGTTTCTCATATGCTTTCTTTCATATATAAAACTCTTCAAAAGTATCTAACCATCATGCATACCAACGGCATGTTATATATTATAACACAAATATGTCAACAAGATCATAAAGTAGAGTGACTTTCGTTGCTAAAAATGTATTATTGCGGCAACAAAGCCTCTCTTAAATGAGCAATATGTTTCAGTATCACCCGGAGTACATTCTCCACCATGATTCTCAATTTAACATGGCTTTCTTAACATTTTATAACCAACCGAGACAGTTTAAACGGCGTCTCACGCAAACTGAAAGAGAGAGCTTTGGGGGGAGAAAAAAAAGAGAAAATGACAAAAATTAAATAACAAAAAATAACATTCTCCATGATGTCTAATGTGGAGTGAACTTCTCCAGCGGAAATGATTTTTCTCCGCTATGGAGGCGGGAAACATGTTCCGTGCGTCACGCAATGTTTCGTGAAAGTATGTTTCATCTCAAATTATTCTTTGAAAGCACACAGTGCGAAAGAGTCGTGCTTCATCTCATGAAGGCTCCGTACCCCCTTCATCCTTTTTTTATTTCTTTTTTCAAACCCTATCTTCTCAGACGAGAAATGCTTGCACAGGAAATCTCTACCAGTACTGTTATACGTGACACAGAAGTGCAAAAACCTGAGTTCTTGCCAAAAAATTTTAGTTGACATTACATAACACCGACTCCGTTTCCAATATGGAGGAAAGTGAGAAAAAGTTGATTTTCGTAAATCGCGCAAAATGATGATTGCATTGAAAGTATAATTGAAATTTATAATCTATTAATTCAGAAATTATGTAATTATTTTCATTTTATTTACTTTGTGCAATTTCCAAATATGAACACTAAGAATAATTAGTACACTTTTCGGAAAAGTGGTAGATTTTGATATGAACCTATTTGCAAATCAAAGCTCTTCTTAAATTATTATTATATTAATATCCAAAGATACAAATATTTTACATTCTAGTACATAGCCATCCTATGGCGTTGATAAATGTTACAACTGCAATTAAATGCTACAACATTATTATCTCGATGGCATAAGTAGTGACTGTATTATTTAAAATACGTAGAGTATTTTTGTCAATATAAAATAATTATTTTAAATATCATGGATGGCATACAATAAATTAAAACCTCGTAAATGCAGCATAAATACAAAAGAAATTGATGCGGACAGTACATGACATACCCTACAGATTAAATTACATTGCCTTACTTTTATTTCATTAAAATGAGTTTAATTGCAGAAAATAGCATGGATAAGTTTTTATTATTATATCCAATATGCATTTAATGCACATTCGTTTCATTGGGAAACTTAATGCACTTTAAAGTCTAGAGCTTCTCAAAATTTCAAAAAACTAAAATATCTCAAGAATGATTCATCTTAGAGTCACGAAGGTCACGCGTATTCGCTTTGCTGTCAAAAATTACATGAAGAACAAGTATTTAATTAATATATATCAGGAATTTTACTCTTTTATTTCAAATTTTCATGATCTTTGCACATTTCGGTTATAGTTTTTCAGCACATGGCAAAATGTAATCATTGTCAGGATAACCCCAAGAGCCGTAACTACTAAGTTTTAAGAAATTTCCTTAACTAGATTTTTAACTATAGTGTAAAACATTTTCCGTTGCTTACTATAAAAATCTTAAATCTTTCGAGAATAGCCCATCTTTGAGTAATGGGGTTAGACTTTTTCCTTTCATCGTCCAAAATTACGTATAAAAAAGCATTTAATTGATACAATCGCAATATTTTACTTTAGATTTTAAATACTTTTGCTGGTCATTTCGTATAAAAAGTAAGATTATTTTTATTAATCGTACCAAAATATAACGAGTACCGAAGTAGCCTACAAGTGACTTATTTACCAAATTTTGTGAAAATTGCTCCATTAGTTTCTCAGCTAGTGTGTATATATACGATTTTAGAGGGCTGTTTCGTAAAAAAAGCAGGTTCCCTTTTTCCGAATCGTACCAAAATCTAATCAACAGCACTACTGACTTACTAACCAAACTTTATGAAATGTGGTCAATTTGTTTAAGTTAGAGTGGATACATACATTGCACAGACAGATACGCATACACACAGAAAGCAGTTAGTTGTTTTAGTGTTCCATATATTTCTTATTGATATAGGTTTTCTTGCTGCCCATTCTCGCTTCTGCGAAGCAAATATGGATCTATAACTAAACAACCATACACAGAAATTTATCTATATAACTTTTTCGGCGGCATATATTCATATTTTTATCGTATTTGTTAACGATATTACAACTGGACCATGACCACATCGGCGTCATTGTTGCTCCAGATGACAACGTTTACAACAGTGATGTCAAATTGTGAGGTACATACAAGTGATCCACCATAAGAAATAGTACTCATACTGACGACACAAACAAGAACAACACAAGCCAGAGCAACACAAAAACACGAGCTGGTATATCCCGGATATAATAGTTTAAGTTTCTGAATTATCTAAAAATGAAATATTATTTTATACTGTATCCTAAATTCAAGAAAATCATCACTTCCAATAATTCTATTATCGGTGAATAGAAAATATGAATCATTAAATAAAATATCATTTTTCTATGTCAGATTAAACCTAGATTTTTTTGAAATTTTTAAGGACAGGGAAATGCTGTTATTTTTACTCGACTTAAAATGCGCATTTAAAAGAAACAAATCGAGAATAAATGTTTAATACCCCCAGCGGATATTACATTATCTGATTCAGTACTTAATGTTTGATTCACTGTGCTTACGACCTGAGGCAAAAGATTTAGAACTCTGCGTAAGATATTGTTAAAACGATCTGCAAGGAAATATTTTTGAATCATTCCATTTTCTCGTACTGTTTACTTAATCATAGTTTAAGCCTATGAAATTGATTATTTATTTATAATTATAAATATCCAATATAAATACATATCTATATAAATAAAATTGAAAATCTGTCTGTCTGACTATTTGTCACATCACGGGAGAACGGCTGAACCGAATTTAATGAAATTTTGTGGGTGGCCTAGAAATAGCCCTACTTAAAATGTAGTCTATGTTAGAAGTTTCGAAGCTACGATCAGTGGTTCTCGAGATATTAGTAAAAAACGAAACTTTCGTTTGTCTCATCATCACTAGAGAACGGCTGAACTGAATTTAATGAAATTTTGTGGGTAGTCTTAGAATCGACTCCTATAAATTTTGTCCAAGTTTCGAGTTTCTAAGACCAGGAGTTGTCGAGATATTAATGAAAAACGGAACTTTTTCCTAGCAGTTCTACTCTCCAACTCCGTTGTTTATCCAAACAGAAAGGATGAAAATCGTTTGTTTAAAACGTCAAATTAAATTAGAACTTTACATCTGAGTTTGGTGCAGGATTTTTGCATTAATTAGTCACTATCTGAAAGCATGAATTGTTTAAAACATGAATTTAAATGGAAAAATCTACCTCCATGGTTTATCTTTCACAAGCTTTTACTCAAGGATGAACAGTATAAAGAAATTAAAATGGTTATCTAATTTCGCATTTTATGAGGAAGATTCTATCTTATATCATGTTCCTCGGCAACGGAATGAAATCAAATGCGTTTGTTAATGATTATTATTATTTTTGCGATTTGAATAATAAATAAATGTATATTAAAATATATCTTATAAATGAACGATTTGATTTTTCTTTTAATTATATTAATTGCGAACTGCGTACATCACTTTCATTTATTTTGGCAAAGAGGATTCACGCTTATATATTGTGTTTAGCTAATAAGCTCATATATTCTCTTTATCCGATAAATTCATTTATCCAATTGTTCAAACAGAAAAAGAGTAGAACGGGACTATCTTCTAATAATATTTTAGTGTTTTCATTTAGTATATATATACTGGATCACGATATTTTATTCAGATCTGCAAATTTAGAGCTACGAATTTGGCTGGATATCGCTAACTTGGCAAATTTCTTAAAAGTTGCAAAATTGATTGAAATGTCCTTAAATTGATAAAAATACAGTAAATCAATGAAATTTATTTTGTTTTGCTAGAAGAAAGTACTGAACTGGTGTTTCGTTAGCATTTGTCTATCAGTCCAACCGTCCTACTTAGTAACACATTTAACGAATTTTTAAAATGTCACCAAATTGATAAAAATGTTTATAAATCCATAAAAATATTTTGAAATTGATAAAATTACCCTAATTAAATTAAATTGTGTTTTTTAGGTGATAATATTTTGATGATGGTTCGTCAATTTATCGCCAAGTGGGACTGTCAGTTCTACAGTCCCACTTGGCGAAAATTTGACGATTTTTTAAAATGTTGCCAAACCTTCATTAGAGATAACATTATTCAGACGATATTTTGACCACCAATTTATTTGAAGCAAATCATAACATGTCGCTTAGCAACGGATTTAAATCCAGGGTGTTTATGAGGAAGAAGAATTTTTATTAAATCTTTTCCGATTTTAATAATGAAGATATGTGGTAAAGATATACTCCGTGGTTTATCCAAACGAAAAGCTTGAAAATCCTTTGAAAGTGAATTAAAATTTAATCTCTGAGGTTGATGGGAGATTTTTTGCGCTAATTAGTCACTTTCTGAAAACATGAATTGTTTGAAACATGATTTAAAGGGGAAATCTATCTGCATGGATTATTTAAAACAAGTTTTTACTGAACAATGAAAAGTATAAAGAAATCAAAATGGTTGTTTAATTTCGCAGTTAGGAAGATTCTACCTTATATCATGTTACTCAGAAACGCAATTAAATTAAATCTGTCTGTTAATTTTAATAATTATTTTTTCGATTTGAATAATAAATAAATGGATATAAAATTATATTTTAGAAAAGAACGATTTGATTTTTCTTATAGCATTTTTGACTGGGTAGTATCAATTACGGTCTTCAGGTTTAAACATTATTATTATTGATATTTTCGGGGATTATTGATTCAGGGATTATTGATATTTTCAAGTTATTATGCAATTGTTTTATTATTACAAAAATTGTTTAAACTCATATATTGCACGTGGTACGAGTAATCTTCTACAAATACACGAGTATATATTTTAATCTACGAGAATATAAGTAGTACAGGTATATTGACATATGTTTTGATATATATTGGAATCAATTACGACCTTCTGGTATAAAGAGTACGGGGGTTATTGATATTTTTAATTTATTACGTCACCTCTTTTATTTTGGCAAATATTTTTGAGACTTATATTGTAATACGGGTAATCTTCTACTAACACACTGGCATATTTTCTAATCTGCGACAATATAAGTAATACGGGGTTGCATATATTGATTCAATTCCTTTTTTTTTGTAAATTTGCTTACAAAAAGGGGCCAGGATGTTTTATTCTTCAGATCTGCCCGTGAAGATAATTTTGCATAGTGAGAACATATATTCTTAAGCTTCTCTTTAGGAGCAATAAATTTAATATTTTAACAGAATTTGCACGTGATTGCGAATTATAAGTTTCTTCATATTATATACTCCGTACGAAGAACGGGTATGCTGCTAGTATTTGATAAAATGAATACTTTTATAAAGCTAATGAAAGATATAAATATTGTAGAAACGGATGGCAAAAATAGTTTGTAAATCATTTAATTAAGAATTCAGAATCATTAAAAACTATTAGGAACTTATTAGGAACATTAAATCATGGTTTTCTGTTATTTACTGTGTAAAAGAAAACTTTAAATCCTTGTTTTCACAGATAATGAATTGTTGAAAATTTCAATGAGTAATTTGATATAAGTCAAGAAAGATTTCTGTTCGAACTACGGATTTTGAGACATGATATGATATATATGATATATACACATGTCTATGACATATTTATTTTCAGAATGTATACATAAAATGGAAATTTAAACTTACGCAGTGTGATACTGGAGTTATTCCAATGAAAAGAGATTTTTATTTCATTAAAAAGAGCTTTTTATTTTTCTTATCACTATTTTCAAATATCCAAAGACAAATTAAAAAGCATGTTTCTCCCCAAAACAAAACAACTTTATTTTGTAAATAGAGTATCTGTGTGTGTTTTATATCGAATTTAAAAAATCAATCTTTATATGTTTTTCATTTTTTCTTAATATATTAATCCCGTTTACTTATTTTACGCACCACATTCCTATCCAATAATAGAAACACATATGTGTAAGAATATATAGAATTATTCATAAATAAAAGAATAAAATGGTCTGACCCAATCCTTTTAATTTAAAAATCTAGTTTTCGCAATATATAAATAAATGTGAAATAGACGATAGATTTCTGATATCGAACTTGTGATTTTTAACACTATGCAAAAAAATAAATAAATAAATAAATAGATTTTATAAAGGAATATTTTTTATAAAAAATAGATTTCCAAAAAGCCACAAATATTAACAAAGTAACGTTATTACAAATTTTTGTTTCAAATAACGGTGGTAATTACAGTATTTATGATTGTTTATACTTTAACATGATTTAATATTTTGATGCTATTAAGAGCGCAAACACTTGAAAAGTATTTTTAAAAGTGCACTTGATTCCTGCTTTAATTTGAGAGTATTGGAGGAGATAAATTGGCTAATATTTTTCTTACATTGTTAATAAATATTTGAAAGAAATCTCGATGAATTTTAAGTTTTGCATCGACTTTCTTATAGTAGGTTTTACGTTTTATGAAGGGCATTATATATTTTTGATTTATACAATATTTTATTAATACTTAAAAGCAATTATAAAATAAAAATTTTAAATAGATATTCTCATACATTATTCAATGTGTACAGTTTAGAAGGGGGTGATAAATTAGTACACTTTCTTCAAAAAGTATAGATATTTTATTGCACAATATTTATGTGAAAAATTAAAGTCAATTTTCTACATAAATTACGGTGTATCGTAAGTAATTATTGATGCATAGTGGATATTTCCAACAGGTGCTCTTTCCTCGAATATTGCATGCAGCACATCACTTACCAGCAGACTTAAATTTGTTTTTTGTTTTTTGCTGTGAATTATCCATTGTTAACAGAGCTTTGACAAAATAAAATCCTGCTCTGGATACATTCTCAGATTCTTCTCTATAGAGAAAAGTTCTTAACTAAGGCTTTTTTAACCAATAACAATTCAATTATACTCATTGCAAAGCTAAATGTTCTATTTATTGAACAATGAGATACCTAAAATAAATTATCTTACTATATATTCTCTTGGATTGTGGGTGTTCTCTCGGGATACACAAATAATTCCGAATTTCTGGATAACTAGTGTTATTATTCAGAAGCACCATTGAGCGTAAAAAGAACAATATATAACTAATAATACTACAGTTATCTTACAAGATCTAAAAAACTATCATATACAATAAAACAGCAGTTAAATACTCAACTAATTTACAAAATAGCAGATGCTATTATCACCACAGAAGTAAATCATAATTCAATGTGACTCCTATTACTATAACTCTGTTCAAATGAGCAATGACTTCCTCATATCATATCTCAAAAAAAGTTCCCAAGTTGGCGATATTTTGTTATATTTGGCACCCATGAACCGAAAACTCGACAGGGTACAGCAACCCTAAACGTAAAAGTAAATATTGTCTTAAAAGTGTTTTTTCCTTGAGGGAGGCCGAGCACAGTGAAGAATTTTAAATATTGGTGACATTGCTCTTTCCTTAAGCACTTCCCGGGCATTGCACTTCCGGGCTTAAGCACTTCCGGGGGCCCCTTCCATTGCACTTCCCGGGCGAATTCAACCTGCTATATTCCATAATATGGGGCTAAACTGTCGATAAGAATGCCTTTTATCTTTGTAGAAGACGATTTCTGAATTCGATAAAACACTGTTTAGTATTTTCATTATGATTTATGGTCCTTTCCAGCTCTGCTGTAATTTCGGCAAAAAATCCTAATCTTCATTCTACCGGTAGTTATGTCGATTCATTCAGTTATGAAATGATGAAATTCCTCCCATCGTGCCTGTCAGTCTTGAACATATTCATTAGGCGATGGATGGTATGCTATGGTCATCCAAACATTAAATTACACGGTGGTCGTAAATCCCGACTCAACAGTACTTTCGATGGAGAATTAACGATTCACGGACAGCACTTCTATAAGCCAGCAGGAACAAAGGTATGTGGCCCAATCTTATTGTTTTTTTATACGAATATAGATAGATGATTAAGTATCGTTCTGTTGAATCTCTCTACCATACCATCTGATTGAGGATGAAGAGAGAGCGGTAGCTTGATTTTATATATTCGAAGTAGTTTGCACAACCTCGTGAATATGCTAGAGTTAAAGTTCTCCCCTTAGTCAGAATGGATGTACTAGGGAATCCAGAAATTACATATCCAGTTCTGGGTTCAAACTTCACTGATATTTGAAACACTTGTTCATGGATTACATAAGCTTGTGACCACTTTGTGATATAGCCCATTACCACTAAGATGCCTTTGTTGTTGTCCAAGGACCATGATAGTGGTCTCGAAATATCGATAATATTGTCTTGAAGCCCTAACATTGTGACACTGTAAAGAACCACGTATTTTCTTCTTCAGTCCCTTCCATGCATCTTTGCACCAGCGATCAACATCAAACCTGGCATTGCACCAGAGGAAGCGTTGCCGAACTCTGCTCAGCATCTTGCTAATGACAAAGCATGCTCTACTAGGGCAGTCATGTATATCTTTTAGTAAGTGGGGCATTCGGGAATCTCAAGGATCTCAAGGACGGGGTTAGTGGAGTGCCCAGGAGAGGAAGAGTTCCTCCCTTTAAACTCCAGACGAAAAGGAAAAGAGACAGAAAAAAAAGGAAGTAGTAAAAGATGAGTTAATCAACTAAGAGATGCTTGGGGGGGGGGGGGGCGACCGAGGTCGTGCCCTTCCCCAAGTCTTCAGAAAACTGCGGTGTTGGGGCCCAAGCGGGATCCCGACAAAGACTAATAAAGAGGGGGATAGACTGGGGGCGCCCCGAGGGGCGCAGGGACTTGAGCCTTGAGCAAGAGTTGTGCCTAGCAGCAGAAGAGTTGTGAAAGCTTGTCAACGGAAAGCGAGTTCCCAAAAGCTAGGGAGGGGTACAGCAAACTAGAGTCTGCATCTAAAATAAGAGCACAAGACTAGGCTGGACGAGACCGCTTCTTAGGGCGGAAGAAGATATCTCTCACCGATCGTGCAAGTAACGACCGGGGGCGCTTTCGCGTCGCCGGATTACTAGCCCGATAGTGGGGGATACTGTCCAACGTAGGGTTGTTTACGCTTCTCAGACCTCCATGAAATTTGAGAGAAAGTTTTTTGACATGTTCCAAAAAAGGCCTAATTCTGAGGTCTCTGTGCAGGACGTCTAGCTGGACGTAGTTCGGCAGATTAGCAAACATACGCAATGCGTTATTCTGGATGACTTGAAGCTTCCTAAGGTTAGTCTCCGCTGCGGTGCCCCAAACAGGGACTCCGTACGTCATAATGGGACGTATGTAGGACTTGTATAGCAATAACTTAGTGCGGGTTGACAGGCGGCTATTCCTAGCCAAAAGGGGGTGAAGCAGGGCGAGTGAAGACTTCACTTTCTTACTAATTTCAGAGATGTGAAGTTTCCACGTTAATTTGGAATCAAGGTACACACCAAGGTACTTGTAACTGTTTTGCCAGGGAATGGGCTGGTTATTAAGAATAAGATTAGTGGAGGGGTTTGCCGGGGGGAGGGGAAGGTGACAGCAGCACACTTACTAACGTTAACCTTGATACGCCATTTGATCAGCCATTGCGTCAGGTCGTTCAGATAACTTTGCAGGATGTTGTGTACGACTTGTGTCTGTTTGTGATGTGTGAACAGGGCTGTGTCATCAGCATAGAGGCCAAGGGTGACACCAGGGGACTGCGGAAGATCATTAATGTAAAGGTTGAACAGTTTGGGCCCAACAAGAGAACCTTGCGGGACCCCGCTGAGAACAATCCTGGGAGAGGAAAGTGCGTCGGAAACCCGAACGGCAAAACTTCGACCAGTCAGATAAGAGTGCAAGAGATGGATAAGATTTGGAGGAAAAGAGCGTTCGATAAGTTTAAACAGGAGCCCATGTATCCACACCTTATCGAACGCCTTTTGGAGATCAAGAAAGACAATGGATGAGCTCTCGCGCTTGCTACGCGCCTCATGGACAAGCTCCACGACCCGCAGCAACTGGTGCTGAGTGGAATGTTTCTTCCTAAGCCCATATTGTTCAGGAATAACAATATTCCTCAGGTCGCAGAACTCGTCCAGGCGACGCAGTATAACAAACTCGAAGAGCTTCGAGAGACCAGAGAGGAGAGAGATTGGACGGTAGTTGACCGGAAGAGAGGGGTCAAGACCTGGCTTGGGGAGGGGGGCAACAATGGCCACCTTCCAAGCCCCAGGAAAGTAATTGTGCCGGAGGAGGAGATTAAAGAGCTTGACGATGTAATTGTACAGTAAAGAAGGCAGGTTCTTCAACATCGTCGATGTGATACGATCCTTCCCAGGAGCTTTGTTCTTCTTGAGTTTTTGAATACGGGGCTGCAGTTCGCTGAAGGTGACATCTGTCAGTGTGTAGGTAATAGCTGTTGTGATGAACTGTTCAACCTTGGCGTCCACGATCGCAACCGTCCTAGGATCGATTACGTCGTGGTGTGGTTCAAACTGACTTCTAAGACTGTCCGCAAGCAGTTCAGCCTTCTGTGTGTGAGAGGTTGCCCTGGAGTTGGGACCTTCAAGGGTCGGAATGTGTGTTTTGCGCCTACGAAAACGTGAGGCTGCCCTCCAAATGGTGTTGTCAGCAGTCGTTAGGGACTCAACATATGTGTTCCATCGTGCACTTGTATAAGCTTTGATCCTGGACCTCACCTGAGATCTTGCAAAGTTAAGTTCAGTCTTGATGGCAGGGTCCCTGCTGACCTGCCAGTCTCTACGCAGAAGGTTGCGGATTTTTATCATCTCCCTGATGTCCTGAGGCAGTTTAAGGTGATCCACCCTGTTACTCTTGGGCCGAGAGGATGCAGAGTAGGCATCTCGGATCATTTTCTCAAGATTTCCCACCTCTGCATCCAGTTGGTCCACAGTGTTGGCAACGGGGGGTGGGGCATTCGGGAATGTGGGAGCAAAAATTTCCATCTGCTCCACTTTCCATCGTCACTCACCCATTTAAGCTATACTACTCCATTCTTCCGGTGCATGGAATTAATCAAACATTGTCCAGTTTCGTTTCGTTTCAAGATAGAAACGTCCATTTTATTGCCAAGTTGGCCTCTGCGCAGCTTGTTCTTGTAGATCAAAATTGGATGGCAGGTCTTCTTTTGGTGCTCGAGAAAGTTCCCCATCACTCCAAGCATCAGGTGGTAAATTTGAACCCTGGTCGGTGATAACTGGTGATAGAAATATCAACGTTCATTTTCCCCACCCCCCACGTTTCCTTTTTCCTCAGTGACAGTACGCAGGAAAAAAGTGGGGTGCTCTATACAGAGGTTATTCATTAATCCGGCGAGCCACAGCTAATTTAATAATTATGACATTCGTATCTGAACAAAAGATCATCTTGCAATGGGTTTTATGTATACGACCTATGACGTTAAATCAATGTCCGTCTCTTTGCAACGATAAAACCCGGTAGGTTTTTAAATGGATATTTTCTGCACACAACAACATTCATCTTGTCTGATGGCCTCCAACTGGTTTGTTATGAAACTTTTCAGGAGCCAATGCCATTTTCTATTTCTGCTCATAAAATGGGCATTCTTACTATCCCTCTCTCTATCTCTCCTTCACCCTCTCTCTCTCTCTCTGTCTGTATATATATATATATATATATATATATATATATATATATATAAATAAAAATTGAAGGATTTTAATCGAAAATTATGCATAAACTACTGTATGTACAAAAAAACCCATCTCTAGCATATCTGTTACAAATGAGTAACTATAAGCCAAGACTAAGGATAAAGATAACATATCACTACAATGGAAAGGGGGATGAGAAGAATATTAGGATTCAAAAATCACAATTAAAAGTATATAAAAGTAAATAAAAATAAAATAAAACTCGGCAAAAATGAGAATAAGCAATAATAATCAGCTCAAGATAAGAGATTAAGAATAGAGAACAATCAATTGAAACTACACAAAAAATGGCGGTTAGTTCGAAATTGCATTCTCATCAGGACAGCCATACAATTCGAATTAAAACCGATAGAATAGCCAGTTTCTGACAATGGCGATAGTATTTAACTATAGACACCATTGGAACTGTCTACTGGCTAGTGGAAGGAGAAAATAAATCAATTGAATTATACAAAGCTGAAAAACAATACCTCCTCGAACTGCAACATGAAATCACAAGAACAGCACCACGTGCAAGACAAACCAGTGACTGTGCATTTCACCTCACCTCGTCAAAGCGAGTGGGCGAGCATTTCACCTCACTTCGTCAATGCGAGTGGGAATGAATACAATTGAACGATACATAATATGTATGGAGACTTTCGAAAATAGTAAACAGTATAGGACTCAGGACAAGCGGAAAATAGTCATTCGAAAATAGTAAACAGTATTAGACTCAGGCCAAGTGGTAAGTGAGGTGATAAGAATGGGTGAATTTTTAAAAATGAGTTAACCAATCAAAGATAAATAATGCATGTGTTAAATTATTACGTGGTATATTTGAAATTATTAATAATAGTATTTACAAATACTTCCGGATATAGGTAGTTGTGACAAATGCGTTTAAGATTATTGATGTGGAGAAAGTGAAACTGAGGATCAGAAAGTCGATGTATTCGAAATAGCTGGTTTAAAATGATGTTTCTAAACAATTGAATAGAATTACAAGAATGATAGGATAGCAGCTTTATGATAGTGAAGTTGTAAGAATCTTTTTTATCATATAGATTGGTGATTACATGATTATTGAGGGTATCTAAATTTAGGTCTAAAAAATTAACAGTTTGACTAACGCAAGGCTCATTAGGAATTAATTCTAGGTTAGACGGGTAAAAATCAATATTAATGGGATAGGAATCATCAATGATAATACAAATTAAGTCGTCAACATATCTATATATAATATATGAATTAGAGTTAAAATGACATTCATAATAATAAAGATATAAGTTAGCGAGTATACTACTACTACAGCCACCTTGTAGTACACCAGATGTTTGTAAATAAATGTTATCACCTTGGATAATATAATTGTTGTATAACACAAAGTGCAAGAGCATAGGAAAATTTTTGACATTAAAAGCATCATGATTGGAAGATATATAGTCATGATAAAGAGAGATAATAACTTTATGTAGATCTTTAATGATAATATTATTAAATAGGTCTTTAAAATCAAAGGTTTGGAAACCAAGAATTTGTGGTAACTTGCTAAGGTGATTAACTAAATCAAAACTATTGTTCAAAATGAAATATCCTGAATTCCTGAATTTAAGAGATTCATTAATTCGATTTAAACAGTTAAGCAAGTACTTACTAGCTGTAGTGGTAAAGGTATTATGTCCACAAGTGACTGTTCTAAAACTGAGAGGTGATTTGTGGAATTTAGGAACCAAAGTAACATAAGGAAATTTAAAAAACTTACAATTAATATTTAATTGTGTATATAATTTTAGCATTTTAGTTTTATTTGGATAGACTGATTATGAATGGGTTTAATAATTTGATTATCTTTTAAGTAATTCTGCAACAGAGAAACATAATATTTTTTACAAATGATGGCATAATTATTAGAAGCTTTATCTACATAAGTTATTACAAAATGTTGTTGTATTTCTTTGATAGCAGATAGGAGTTGTTTATAAGGATACCTAGGCTTCGTTATTTTAGTGTTTATAATAACATTTTTAAGTAGATGTAAGGTCGTATACTTCCATAGATTGAATGCTTCAATAGGAATAGAATGTGAACAAGCAAGTTGATATATGAATTTATCAAAATCAAATGATAGAGACTGAAGAAGTTGTTTAGGGTGATGGCAGAATGGAATGCGAAATTTAGACCCTTTATTCATAATATCCCTAAGTATATCATCCTGAACTATACTGAGATCCCCAGTAATAATGTGACCATGAGTGGAGTTGACAAAAGGGGCAAGATTTTGTTTGCTGCATACACATGATGTAAGATCATCGGAGTTTAATGTCCTAGAAACTTCATTGTAATTGTAAATAGTTCTACCAATTGGTAAATTATATTTGAATGATTTTTGTATTTTGATATCATTTACTGGTAACAAGTGCTGATGTTTTGCAAATAAATTATTGAAGTTAAGAGAATTAAGAATAGGGCGTTTAAAAGAAATTACACAGTAAGCTATTTTAGTATGTGGATTTGGTGAATGGAGTAGGTGGTAATTTAAGAAATTGGTACGTGAAAGAAGCAAATCAAAAAATAAATGTTTAAAGTGCTCATGAGTTAATTTTAATTTTAAAAAATTAGTATAAACAATACTTAATTTGCTTTTTCTGACTTTATATAACCATGTTCTCTAACAGGTAGAAAATTGAAAGTTTGAGAATAATTATATTGTAATTTTAAAATGTCTGCTTTGTAATCAATAGTTTTACTTAAGTTACTTTTTCCTTTGCCACGCTTATATCGCTTTTTACTAGGAGATGATGACTTTGAATAATGAAAAAGATGTTTATATACTGAAGATTTATGAGAATTGTATTCAAAACTATTGTTAACAACATTATTATTATTATAAATTTGATTTAAGCCATAGGGGAAGAGAGTTTTATATTTTTTAATGTAATAATTTTCAAATACTAATCTATCCGTGAGTGAAATTTTAATATCTAAAATATGAAGGGATACATTTTTAAATCCGTGTGTAGCAAAGTGCTGATATTCAAATTGATTTTTGGTAGGGAGGTCATTAAAGACTTTATGGTCAAATTTTTTAATATGATCCCTGTGGACATTCATTCTCAGATGTAAAGGGTTGCTGGTTTGGCCAATATAGGATAAGTTACAAATAGTACAATTAATTTTGTATATGCAATTAAAAACTCTGCAGAATTTTTGTGAAGTGGAATTATTATTAATTTGTAATGGGTCAGCATACGGACAAGTTTTGCACCTAAGATTGTTGCATCTATTGAAGGAATATGATTTAGATTGAGAGAAGATATGGTATTCTTCCAAATCGTCTATAACGCTTAATTGGTCAATGTTTGTCGATCTATAATTATCCCAATTCATAATAATAATAGACCGGACACTAGGTAATGAAGAAAATTTACATATATATATATATATATATATATCTGCCTGCCTGCCTGCCATACTTTATAAGCGAAAATCAGTTGACCGCCATTGCTATGTAGCATATAACCCAATATCAGAAGATAATACATATAAAGCTTAAGGTCGGTGCTCGACGAAGTAAACACAATTTTACTAAATTAGATTGCATATTCCGGCTTTTTCAGAGGACACGATAGCCGTTTTACTATCATTTCCCTCATTTGCTTAATTGCATGATTTTCATGTTAACTAATAGCCTAATAGAACTTCTGGTTTAACTGGCCAAATTTAGCTAGGTAATCTGCGGGTTCTATTTGGGAAGAATCAATGTTTTCGGCATTAGATTGGGTTAGCAATGCGTGTCCTAAAAGACTATATGGCCTGTATGGTCGACGACGGTTGTCAAGACCGTTGTTTCGGTCGCGTTTGTATCCCATGCGTGTAGTTCAAAGATAATGTCTATGCTCCGTTCGGAAATTTGCATGAGTTTTCAGAGTATAATAGTCCAGATATTTATTACCACTGGTAAGTTATTTGTATGCATATGTGCCATAAGACCAAGACGTACTATTGTATTTGATTGTGTCAGGCCATGAGCCATGTCAGAATAAATGTGTTCAGTTCAATAAATGTGTAGTCGTTTAAATGTTGTCTGTATACAATACTTGTTTATTGGAAATATTGCTTAGATAAATTTGAAGTATGTCACTCTCGGTTTAAGATTTCAGGTCCCAAAGGTAAGAGTTTTTCAAATTTCTTTTAATACTGCACGGTTACAAACAGTCATATATGTCATATAGACAGACAAAAACATGTTTTTCATTTTTGTTATTCTCTTCTTTACTGTAAGGTGATAAAAAAGACATAAAAATAATTTAAGTTCTTAGCATCATTGCCTGAAAAAATTCATCAATATCCATCGCGCGGTTTAGAATATATTTAGGTTAGAAGGGAGCATTGAAATTTGACCATTTATATATTTGATGTTTAGTGTTATATATATATATAATAAATATATTTTACGGAATTTTTTCATTAATTAAATTTCTTTTTGGTAGTGTGTAAGTTTTTCTTAAAGATATGGTCTTATATTTGAAAACTGTTATAATGAAAATTGAAAAATACTACTAATTTATACACGTTTGCTTTTAATAATGATGCCAAGGTTCACATTCTGTATTATATCCCCTCATCCTCGAAGTTATATGTTTATATATAGCTTCATTCCATAATAGACATATATGGAATATTTATTGGCCTTCCACTGGCAATTCAGATTTTGTGATAGCGTTTCTAGGAGACAAACGTAAACCCAAATTAGGTTAACGCAAATTTGACAGGCTTTTTCCTGTTTACGAAGATATTCTTCCACGCTTCATTATTAATCATGAAGGATACGATTCCTTAACCATTAATGTCACATTGCTAAATGTTTGAGTGAAACAAATGTTTAGTAAGCGCATCCACGCCTGCGAGATATATAAGGCACTAATCAAGCAAAAATGATATTATAAATGAAAGTTACTCAGTTTATTTAGGTATGTAAAATATTTTAGCATTTTTATAAGAAGGGCAAAGTTTTACTCAGGTATGAAAATGGAACTCAATTGATAGCTTTATGGAATTACGCTACAAAAATACAATTTTGCATTTGCAAAAAATAAATAAATAAATAAAATGTAAAATTTTTATTTGAAATCAATTTTTTACTGAAAATAAAATATAGAATATTTCTGAAAGAAATCATATGTAGTTATCCTGGCATAATATATATTGCTTCATATAGAACTTTTTAGACTAAATTATGCCTTATGTGCTACGGGTGTTTGGATTCCGTATTTATACGTATTCAAATAGGTAAAAGTAAAAGTTCTTAAAATACACTTTTTCTATTCATGATTTTTATATTCATGATATCTTTATACATAATCATATTCACGATTTCTTCATCCTGTATCATATTCCATATTTCTTATATCCATCTTGGCTTTTTGCATCTTATTCATCTTTTGTACAAGCCATATATAGAGTGTAATGTTCCAGAACAATGATAAGCACACAAATATGTTTTTGATAAAATGTGACAGCAAAATGCTTTAAATAACATTTTCTTTTTCATTTTTAAAAATGCAGAAAACAACGTATTAACATTGAAGGCAGACGAACATCGAATGGGCAGCCATGTTACCCCCCCCCCCCCCTCCAATTCCTGCCTGTTTATAGCAGTATTTCTTTAAATACAGCAAGTGATATATTGTACACCAAAGCAATGTTTCTTGTGCAGTTTATTGCATACAATTTTATATTTTCATCTGATATTACTTACATAAATTTAAAAAAAACATTTTTGACGTAAGTAAATCAAGTAATATTACTTCAAATAAGTTTCGATTTTAAGTAACATTTTACTAAGGTTTCTGTACAAGTAAAATGCATACTCATATATAATTTACTTCCATATATGTCCTCATTTCCCAACCTTAATATTGAGGATCTTTTTAACTTTAAATTACATCAACGCCAGAAAAAGATATTTTATAAGATTTAGTTTATTCATGCGGTTATCAATACTCGCTTTGAATTATCTATATCCTAAGTTAGAAAGTAACATTTACTCTTAGTTGGAAAGTAATATTTTATGCTGTGTAAGCTTGATTAATAGTTTTAAATAATATAGAATATTTTGTGTTTATTTAAATATAAGAATATTATATTATAAATGGTGTTTATTTAAATATAAGAATAATGATCTATTATTTAAATAAACACCATTTTACATCATGAAGAAAAAATTTCTAACTTTATCAATGAAGAATTTCTTCATTTTAAAGGGTGCTCAGAAACAAGTAGTGGCAAATTTCATTTGGGTCATGTTTTTTTCTATAACAGTTTTCAGGATGGCAACACTGGATATAGTTTTCGAACTCAACTGTTCTGGTTCCTAACACATGATATTTTTAAACTGTGTAAATTCTTCACATTTATCAACATGAATGCAAAACGGCATATGATTGAGAAATTATACTTTGAAAGGCAAGACAAATTGGAAAATTTTACAGATTTAAAACATTTAGATGTGTCACGGAGATTGAATGAAAGTAGATTCAAGAGGTTCAAAGAAACATGTAGTGTTGAAATAAAGTGCAACGGTAGAAGAAGACTGGGTGCTCAAATGAAGAAGTAGTAAAAACTGCGTGTGAAATAATTCGCCGAAACCTTACATAATCTGCCTAAAAAATATCACGAAAGTTACATTCGTGAACAAATATGGTTGGAATCAATAAATTTCAAAATTACAAACTTTATTGCAAGAAAATTACAAGAAAAAGGTTGTTCACGGAGTAAATAAAAAAGACCAGGAAAGGGTAAGAAAAAGCAAACTACTACTGAATAGACATGCTATCTGTGATATCGTTTTTTCAGAGGAAAAGCTATTTTCTCTACAATCATTTCATAACAATCAAAATGACAGGATCAGTGAAGGATATTCCTTCAACAGAGCCATTCAGAGGTTCCAGAAACATTTTTCTTTAATGGTGTGGAGAGGTATTAACAAAAGAGGATAACTACCTTTTCTCTTCATAAAAAGGGGAGTCAAATTCGATCAGAAATACTATTTAGAAGATGTTTCGAAAGCTCACGTGATAAAACAAGCCAAATATTGTTTCACAATGATACGTTTACTTTTCAACAGGACTCAGCATAGGCACGCAAGCGTGCAAATCTCATGTAAACAAAATCGTCAAGCTTTTATATATGTATGGACACATTCAACATCAAGCCCTGATCTCAATTCCCTATATTTTTGTATATGATGTTATATGGAGAGCAAGATGGAAAATCTGAAACCTATGTCAGATTTTTTTTCTAAATATAAATTCTTCTGAGAAGAAATTTTCTATTGAAGATATGGAACATAATTCCAGATCACGTAGTACGTTCTGCTGCAGAGGTTTTTCTGAGAACATTATATTCTGTAATTACAGTCAAAGAACAGAGTATTTGATAATTAAATATCGGGTAGCTGTCCTTAACCTACTTAAGAAGTGTAATGTTTCTCAGAAAGTACTAATACGTTTTGAAATATAATCATGTGTTCAGGTCGTCACTTATTTCTGGTCACCTTGAACTAAAGTCTCAACCTTCTAATGCTAATTTATCGTGACTGAAGTTGCAATCACTGAAATCTCAATTGTCTAAAACTAATTTATCGCGAAAAGTTTGCAACTGCTATTTTGAACTTAATGAAATGATATAAGCTTAAATATGTGCTTCGATTACAGTATAAGTGAAATGTATTTCTGTCATAAAAGTTAACAAAAACAGCTTTTACATATCATACTTAAGTTTCTTCCAAACCATACTTTTTAGTACAATAATTTATGCAATGATTTTATGCTTTAAGTTATTTAGTTTTAAGGAAACTCAAGCATAATCCGTAATAATTATATTTGTTTGCTCTTTTTGTGACAGAAATGCATTTTACTTAGCAAATTTTTATCAGAACACTTAGATTTGCTTTTTGTCATAATCTGCACTTTACATAACTAGTCGAAGTACAATTAGTCTTATATTTTTTCCTAAAATTGCTAAACTCATTTTAACACCCCTAAGTATATATTCTGTGTCTAGTGATCCTCATTTCATTATGAATAATATAATACCATGAATAAACTAAAATAATTATTCTGTCCTCAGTGATGATGTTTTATCCCCTATGATTTTTAATAGATGATATCTAATCTTATAAAATGCGTTCCATTTCGAAACAATCATATTATTCTTCCACCGCGAACGGTTTATATTTGGTAAGTTGATTTAGTTCGTCTTTCCTGATTACACTTATTTGCAGAAGTTAATCCCATAGAATAGATTAGAAAAAACGTTCTTGATTAACCTTTAGAGATGTATTTGGCTACGTACACTATTACCTTCATCCTTCTATCAAATAAAAATATTATGCAATAATATGTAGCACGAAAAAAAAACCTCACAAATTATGTCACACATTGTTAAGTTCTATTAGCTGTCATCCATTAGGTTCTATTAGTAGCCATTCATTAGGCTCCATCAGCTGTCATCACTGCCATTTGTAGGCGAAGTTCTATTTTTGTAGTGAAAGATTTTGACCATTACAGTTAGAACTCATAATGCTATGTTCTTTTGATGAGTCTTACAGTTTGTGAGACCAGAAATAGATCTCACACTTTGGTGAGTCAGTTTTATGTGCATATTTATTGCGTCCGAAACATCGAACAATACTTCCAGTCTGAGTGGCGCCGAGGTTTACAGCAAACCATAAATTGAGGGGCGTCAAGACAGAGCGGGTCGAGCGTGCCCTTACGAGGATGTTAAGTAGCGACATTGGATAAAAGATTAACCAATGGTAAAGCTGCTTGTTGCTGTTGTTGTTGAGACCCCGACCGTTCGACCTCCCAGAAAGGTGTAAGGTAACTGTTTAGACGGCCGGGAAGAGCCACCCAATTTAGACCGGAACCCAGTGGGGGAGGCATCCACAGGGACCATACCCTCCTTCCCCTACCACCAACCTCTCGGAAGGACTTACGGACCCACATGTTTGACGTGATCTACTCCGCATGAACCCGGCGGCCGTTGTGGCAGTGTGCAAATCCAGCGCGCAAACCACCGAACTACCGCGCCCGAAATGTGCCAACAGCGCCGCGGTGTTCCCAGGTGGTCACCCATCCAAGTACTAACCGAGCCCGATGCTGCCTGACTTCGGTGATCTAACGAGAACCGTTGGTTTCAGCACGGTACGGCCGTTGGCCCTAAGCTACTTGTTGCGTCACTCTCAATGCAGCAAATGAAAGCAAAGGGGGAGTTACAACCCCGAGGGAAAAGAACCACAACATGTCACCTGAGAACGACACTTTAAAATATAGACTTGTTCTAATACTCGGGCGACATTATGACATAGAGATGACTTGTGCTGAGGTACTAGAATATACGTGTGCGACATTATGATACAGACACAGAATACGTTGACTTGACATGGCAAGAGATTAACAGCTCGAAATTAAGGAGCACGAAACTTAGAAAGATGTGTCGACTACGAGAATGACTTAAATGCGTCTATCGGGCCAGCAGTACAATATTATCGTCGAATTACGAGTGGTGAATCAATACTTCGAGTTAAATTCCAGTGCTATGATCGGTGTAGTACCTGGTGGTGACAAAGTACAAGACAGATGTGAAGGTATATGTTCATCAATAATCAAAGGTCGTAGACACATTTTAAGTAATTTTATTCATACTGGTCTCACATGTTCCCGCCGCCGAAATAATATAATTATTGGTGTAATGAATTTAATAAATATTTTATATTGTTAATAAATGTTTTATTGTTAAAGTTAAAATGGTGTGATCCATTTAGTATTATATTAACTAATATTTCCTTTACAGAACTCGCTCGAAAGTTAAATAATTAGAGGGTTTTATATAGCGGCACAACAAAGCAATGTACAATTTAATAAATAAGTCCATTATGTACGATTTACGGCTATTTTAAGAGATAGATATGTTAATGATAATTAATCAAAAAGTGTAACTTTACGTATCTTTTCTCTTCGGTTACCACACAGTTTTATTATGTAAATCTATTCAATCTACGAAGAGTACTTTGAAAATTAGTTTTACGGGACCATCACCAGAAGGAATGCCCATTCTGGTGACAAATCACACTATGGATGAAAAGATCATAACTTGAGTATATTTCAACACAGTTCCCATAAACTTTTCACAATCCAGGTCGCATACGACTCTCAAAGTTCGTTTAGAGCAGTTAGGTTGCGACTGGTACACATATATGGAAGCACTTGTCTTACCGGTATAGCAGGCTGAAGAAATCCCTCTCGCAAAAGTTCGTGTTCTTCATACGAACGAAGTTGTGAACGACGCATATTACGTCAATATCGATGGTGCTATGATGTCCCACTCCTTCTCTGGAAAAAATATTAAGTCACTGTGCACAAGATCAGGACAGTCGGGTTGTGTTCCAACCTTTCTCGACTGAATCTTTCCAGAAGATTTAGTATTTTCGCAGCCGTGTGGGGTAGTGCATTGTCATTCAGAAGCCAGAATTGGGAGGACCTCGCCTCTCTCGCACATATCCAGAATATGCACACACTCTGAGAGGTATTCTCTATTTTCCTCATACTCCTGCACATGCGCTGCATGAAGTGTACAGGCTAACTATTACTTATTAGAGGCAGATGAATGAATACCCGTGAACTGCAGATGATATATTTTCCCCTAACCGTACGCCACATTTGACAATATCGATACACAGAACGTATATTCTGATTGCCTCTCGTATTATACTAATTTCTAGTCATTTTCATCAAATCCCAGTATTCTTTAAATCCAACACCCCTTATAACTAATAATGTTGTAGCGAAATAATGACATGCAAGTATCAACCACTAAATTAGAAAAAGCGTTATAGCAATTCAGCATAAAGCGATCAGCGTTATTATAGATATATACTGAATTATATAATAAAGATATTTTTGATTTGACTATTAAATGTAAGTTGAAAATTGCATTTAGATTCGGTTGTACTAAAACAAAGTAAGCTAGAGGATTTTGTCGCTGAAACATACATCAAAAATCAAGCATTAAATTCAGAATACAGAAACATAAATAAATGAAAAGCTTTATTGAATATTTGAAATTATGTAAATTATGGATACAATTAACATTTATAATTTTAAAAAAATCTTATAAAACACGTAAAAACCTTTCTAAAGAACTGTGAAACGTATCTCGCCTTACTCAAAATCAGTATGCATATCCAATGCAAATGGCTTGAAATCTCATTTTAAAACTGTTGACAGAGACGTTCTTTTCTTCAGTTATCCTTTCATAAGCTCTATCCTTTTGACATAATGCATAGGCTGGCTCGAGAGCCGAATCTTAATTAACATAATCGGTACGTAAAGCAACTTTTACAGTCCTCTAACGAGCCTATAAAGTCGAGCATTAACGTCATTTCGTTAGAAATGAACTTTTCGTGTAATAACGAAAACTTTTTCATATCTCTATAGAACCAAGCACAGGCTCTAGGTTTTCCTTTTCAATACTATTTGACGTAAATAATATTCTTTCATTTCATTTCGATCTGAGAAATGAGGCTTTCTTCGGGAAAATAAAATAAACCGGCTTTAAAACGTATCAAGTAGGAAAATGTTTTCTTTACTCAATGCAAGGCAGGATACGCACATAAGTTTATAATATAAATGAAGACTTATTACTCTCCAAAATTTTTAAATTTTAGCATAAACATGGAACGATTTCTTTGTTATGTTTCCTTGGCATATTCAATGAGGAGTTCCATTTTTATGAATATGAAAATGCTCCGAATTAGAATTTTCCAAACATTATTTAAATATTGTTAATAATTGCTTTCGAATTGGAAGTTTTTTAATGTTTCATTTCTCTTTATTAAAATGTTGTCGAATATCCTTTATCTAAAAATAACAAAAAAGTAGTGTTATGTTACTGATAAATTTCGTGCAAAATTCAGTGTATAGAAATTTTAGTATACATAAGTTGAGAAAAAATCCTTCGAAATATAAATCCGAAAATAAAACTATATTATATTAACATGATTTTTCAGCATCTTAATATACTTTTTAGGGTTATTAAGAAATCAATGTTCAGTAGCCTACTAAAAACACTCAAGAAAAGAGAAACTTTTTTGTTATATACAAAAATTAGCTACATACCTAGAGTATTTCTCGAAATAATCACCTTGTAAACTTAGGCACTTCTCATAGCTGAAGCACTGTCATAAAATATTGAACTATAGCAAGTAATAAAGCACGAAATAATTGCTGAGCAACTGTGAGCTTTCGAAATCTGCAAGCTTCGAAAAATCACTAAACCATATTGTACGCAATAGTATTCACAAAGTAAGTAGGCCTAAGACATTTTTAAGATGTTTGCAGTCAATGTGCATATGCATAACAGCCACAACATTTTAGACAAATGTATGTACAGTATTGTGGCAATTAATTGAGAAATGCAGTTTTTTTTTATAAAATTCAGTTTTATTCAAGTTTTCTATGGATACATTTAAAACTAATAAGTGATATGACCTCTCCGAGACTTTATAACATCACAGACACGTTTCGGCATGGAATGTACTAGACTAGCACATGTAGTTTTAATTTCAACGTCTCTGAACCATATGTCAATAACTGCCGAAATTAGCTTGTCCATCGTCGTACAGTCAAATTTGTGAAGCCGTTTTTTGACAATAGCCCACAAATTTTCTATGGGATTCAAGTCTGGTGAATTCCCGGGCCAATCCAGTACGGTAATATTTTTTTTTGAGCAGAAATTTTTAATTCGCTTCGAAGTGTGACATGGCGCGCTGTCTTGTTGGAAAACGCAATCTCCGTTCGGCCACAGTTTAGCCATGGTTGGAAGCACTTTTCGGGTCAATATGACTTCGTAACTGGCACTGTTCATCATTCCCTCTACGGGAACAAGAGATTCTGTCCCCAAAACATATTTTTGGGCGGATGCTTGATTGATGTGGTGCTGATTGAGAGGTTCTCCTTGGCTCTTTCTCACGAACATAGATCTAAATCCCTGAACCACAAAATGTGTTTCGTCAGAAAAGAGAACTTTCTCCCAGTCCTTGTTTTGTATTTCCGTGCCCATTACAACCTTTTTTTCTTCATGCGAAGCGTCAGAAGCTGCTTCTTGTACGGTCGACGTGCTCTCCGTCCGCGTTCTAGCAGCCTGTATCGCACTGTTGAAGGTGCAATATCAACACCAGCTGCCACCATGGACTTAGACAGGTCAAAACTGGTTAATCGAGGATTTTTAACACTAATTCGATGTAAAGTTTTGTCGTCACGAGTCGAAGTTGATCTTTTTCAGCCGCATCTTCCAGAGCGGTTGGTTCCAGCATTTCCTGTTTCCTGAAACCGCTTCCAGATCCTCTCGACACTTGCTGTACTCACTCCACATATTTTACCTATTTCCTCGAACGTCTTAGAATGTTCTCTAAGCGCAATCACTTTAGCACGTGTTTCCGCGCTGATATCCATGATGCTAATGAGCCCCGCAACAACTGAGAAACTACCACTGCTGAACACCTGCCACCTGGCGGAGGAATTTTAACACCTGCTACTTACCAGGTGCATACGAACACCTGCTACTTTGATAGTAACTGCAATTTGAACTCTGAGCTAATTTGGAGTGCTTCTTCCTAAGCTTACGTGTGATAAAACGAAAAAAATGGCATTTCTCAATTAATTGCCACAATACTGTATACTCTAAATGTGGTTAGTATCTGGAGGGATACATAAATAGATAAAGAAATTTGGGATGTTGCTAAATATTTCTGTTTTGCACAATTTGTGCTTCATGAGTATACATTAGTATGCATTAGTATCATGAGTATACATTAGTATGCATTAGTATCATGAGTATGCATTGGTATCATGAGTATGCATTAGTATCATGAGTATGCAGTAGTATCATGATTAGGCATTAGCATGCATTAGTATCATGAGTATGCATTAGTATCATGAGTATGCATTTGTATCATGAGTATGCATTGGTATCATGATTAGGCATTAGCATGCATTAGTATCATGAGTATGCATTTAATAAAATGTTTCATTTTGGTACATTGTATTACATATTCGTGTCTTATTTTCAAAGCATTCATTTTTTAGTATTTGGCCAGATCAATTAAAAGAAGCAATATACATAATTTAAAAGTACGATTTTAAAATCAATCCAGTGCATTTTTCTTTGGACATGATTAAAAAGCTTTATTTAGATCTCAATTATCGGAAAAGTGTGTTTTTCATTTCCTTTGTTGTTAAACGGATCCTAATGAACACTCGTTATCTCAAATAAATACCTTTTGTATACTGGTTTAAAAAGTGCCCTGCTTTAAAAATTCAATGAACCGGCTTATAATGATTTGTAAAAGAATATAATGACGTTTTTAATTAAACACATGCGGGGGCAAAGGAGTCGACAACTTAGAGAAATATTTTAATGCCAGCAGGAGTATTTTTTTCAAAGTATCGAATGCTTTGTGCTCAAAAAGAAGTCCACTTTTTCTTTGAATGCTAAAATTTAATATATACATCGTTATTTTATATGTTCAAGATTTCTTTTATACATTCAAGTAACTTTAAATTTCAAATGCATTTACAAGGATAAATATAGTTACGAGAATTATATTTCATAGAAATATCTAAACGAATATTACGAACGATATAAAGTGAATAAATTTAAAACTTCACGCAGTAATGTAAACATGTTTTCCATAACAAAATATCAAATGAAATGCAACATTGATAAATTTCATTCAAGTGAAATTCAACTGTAAATTTTCCATTTGATTCCATAAGTATCGCTTGTGCTCATTTTGCATGCATTTTCAAAGTAGGTTAGATTATATTTTGTCTAGTGGTTAGAAATTCTGACAAAAAGAATATATTATACGGTGGATAGCACTATAATATACAGAGTGTCCCAAAAACATTGGTCTCGGCTTTTATTCCTTAAATATTGATCTTAGCCATATATATTAAATTACAAAGTTGCGTAAAAAAAGGTACAGAATTTTATGAAATCAATAAAAATTTTCCGGGGATTAAATTTGAAGAAATACAAAATTTAAATTTTTATACGGCCCCCGTACAAAAACATTTCCAATGAGTAAAATGTGTCCCATACACTAATAAGGTGATGTACAAAATTTCAGCATTTTATCATAAAGAGTCCTAGTAATATGAAAAGACAAATATGCTCACTTTATCCACTTTTCGATGCATCGACATGGGTTCTCAGGGGAGAAAAATCATGTCGGCAGATCGCGTTTCAGGGATCATACACATTACGAAAGAAAACAATGATTACATAAATAAGTAATAATTGTGCTATTTATTGGTACAGAAGTATCTACACTGTGTAGAAATAATAACTTTACACAGATATTACAAAGTTTGTTCAAAATGTTTTCCATCCATGCCAAAGATCCATTAAAGATAAGAGGCAGATATTATTTGACTATGATGCATTTCTGCGTTGCGTCATTTGCACTCTTGCTGTAAACATTTACATTTTAATTTGTGATTAATCTCTCACCAAATTTGTTTAAACATATCTCTTGGACATTTTATGATAAAATGCTGAAACTTTTTACATCACCTTATTAGTGTATGGGGCACATATTACTCATTGGAAATGTTTTTGTACTGGGGCCGTATAAAAGTTTACATTTTCTATTTCTTAAAATTTAATTCCCTCGAAAATTTTAATCGATTTCTTGAAATTCTGTACTTTTTATTACGCAACTTTGTATTTAATTATATATGTTTAAGATCAATATTTAAGGAATAAAAGCCGATGTCAATGTTTTTGGAATACCCTGTATATTTAATATAATAAACGTAATATGTAACTGAATTGATTTTTTTTTATATTAATGGGGACTTTTGTGAAAAAGATTAAGAAATATCAACTATAATCAGCAGAACAAGAAGACAGATAACTTTTGTACCACGCTTATTAGTCTACATCCAAAATCCTTCGAAAGAAATATGATTGAGTGCAATTCATGTGCCTATTGGGCTCAGATGGAATAAAGAAAAGGTAGTTTTAATTATGCTCATAATTTATGTTAATAAATGTTATTTTTTAAACTTAAAAATGTTTATATTAATGAGTCATGTATCGATTTTAAAATTATGGTAAGTGGGCTGGTACGAAGAAAGAATGGTGCGGCGTTACGTGCGGCACAACGACTAATAATTTATATGCGTCCGTCTTAATTAAATCTAATTTTACTATCACCATAATGTGAATTGATAAAAATTCGCAAATTTGATGAAAGTTCAATATCTTGGAAAGAACATAAGGTTTGAAAATAAAAATAACCCTGTTCTCCTTCCGTCCGTCCATCCGTAACACTTGACGAGGAATTTAGCGGGACGCCGCCAACTTAACGACTATTTTAATGATGCCAAAGTGACAAAAATGTCGCCGTATTAACAAAAATGACGCCTAATGGGAAGTATGTGTCTCAAATTCCGATTTCCGTCATATGACGGGCTTACCTTCTAGTATATAAGAAATGCCTATCTTTCCGTTTGTCTGTAACACGTGGTAATGCATTTGGCAATCTTGGCGAATAATCTGGCAACGTAGAGCCAACTTTGCAATATTTCGCCCCAGATTGAAGAAAATATCGTCAAAATTGCAAAACTGAAGCTAAATTAATGAAAACGACGCCTAATTGATGTATTAATTATTAAAATATTTTAATATATGGACTATATGGCTGATTGAGGATGATATCAATATTGATAATTGTTTATTTAGAGTTGCGCGAAATATAAGTTAATTGGGTTCTTTGAAATAGTTTTACATGTTGTCATCCGGAAAATCGTCAAATGTACAATTCAACGTTAAAAATACAGTACCGTGGATCTTATACATTATTACTTTCCTTAATTACGTAGTATAATGTATAAGGGAAGTATTGTGACGGGGTTGAAAATTCGAAGTCGAGTTTTCGACTGGGAGAGCACATTTCAAGCATCCCTAAACACGAGTCAAACGTTTTTGAAGTGATGTGTGTGTGTTTGTGTGTGTATGTATGTGTGCGTGTGTTTGTGTGTATGTGTGTGTGCGTGTGTGTGTGTGTGTGTTTGGAGGCGATATCTCAAGAACGAATAGCGCGATTTGAAAGAAATTTGGTACAAAAATGAATACTTGAAATCTATTGTTTTTAAATGCCATAGTATGTGTAGAATCCCCCAAAATGATCGAGTGAAATTTTGAAAGTATCATCAAAAAATCAAAACCTTTCATGAAGTTACGAAAATCATCATTTCATATGTAATTTTTTATTAGAAAGCGATATACAAAAACTTTGAAAAGCTAGCATGAACCGTTCTCGAGATATTGCAGATTTTTCAAATAAATGTATAAAAAAATCACATAAATTGAAAAAAAATATTTTAACATATATTCACTTCAGAACTATTGTGAAATATGTTAATTTTTCATGTGTAATATAATGCGATAAATTTGTTTACACCATTCTCTTGGATCTAGAGCGTTTCATTCATGAGAAGATACTTTGGGTAATAGTTTTGTATTTGGACGCAAATAGTCATTTATCGACTATAAGAATAACCTATTTATCCATCCATAACGCTTGTCGATATTTTGCCGACTAATTTTTTTTTGACGGAATGTCGCCAACTTGGCAGCTTTTTAAATGTTGCCAAATTAATGCAAATGGCACCAAATTGAGGAAAATAACGCTAAATCAATTAAAATGACGACTATTTGGTGAAAATTTAATATCTTTAGGGGAATGTTGCCAAATTAGCAACTTTTTATAATATTTTAAAGTTAACGAAAATGTCGCAAAATTGATAAAAATATCGCCAAATGGTAGGTCATGTTTTACAAATTTTGAATTCCGCCATATAACGGGCATACCTTGTACTATACTCCTATAAAAAAGCTCCTCTTCCCATTTACGTGCAATACTTGGCGATACATTTAGAGAATGTGACATATCGAAACTTTATCATTATTTAATCCCAGATTGACGAACATATCATCAAAATTGTGAAAATGGTGACCAGTTAAGGAAAATAACGCCTAATTGATGAATTTATTATTTACATATTTTAATATATGGTCTATATTGCTTATTGAGGATGAAATGGATATTGATGTGTTGCCCACAGATATTTTTGTTTACTGTAAAAGGAGTTTACTTAGGTTTTTTTACTTAGGAAACAATATACGAGTTATTCTTAGAAACTCAAAAGTAATACTTGGATAAGTAAAATTTATAGTAATGAAAGTATATAGCATTTAAGTTAAATGTGATGGAAAGCACAAGGCTGAAATTGGAGGTTAATTAGAAATAACTACTTTGTCAGGACAAGTATTTATAATAAATTTATCCGAAATAATTGCCTGTTTCTGATTATCACTATAAAATGTTACTATAAACCGTATATGCTTTGTCGAAAGGCAGAATGGTAAATACTGAATATTAATATAAGTCAAAATTGGGTACTTAACTTCAGTAGATATGATTGCATAAGCTGCAGGGACGAAATCTGTAATATAATACATAAGATACTGGAATGAACACATAAGTGATCGAAAATATTCTAGCCAAAATTAGCTGAATACAAACAAAGGTGTGCAGTGAGAAGGGAGGAAAGAAAAATCGTATCGGCACATAATAGACGAAAGCATACAGTAAAAGTTTACACATTCAACTAATTGCTTCCCGACCGTCCAAACAGTTACCTTACACCTTTCTGGTAGGTCGGACGGTCTGGGTTTCAACAACAACATTCAACTAATTAAAATCTATTTAATTACAACATGATCGGTTACAATATATCAATTAGATGATGGAGAATACTTGCGAGTATTTATAAAGCTATTAATGAAATAATCAAGATAGTGGTAAATTGTACATATTCTTTTAAGATTATTTTACGATTATTAATCTGCAGATAGTGATACTTTATATCAGAGAGTCTGTGAGTTCTATAAATCTGGTTATCAACGATGTTCCTAGAAAATACAATGTAATTACATGATTGAAATGATAGCAGTTTATTAATATCAAAGGTATAAGTATATTTATATCATATAAATTGGTTATAATACATACATTATGGGGAGATCTATGCTTAAATTTAAATCTAAATAATTAACATTTTGACTTAGTCTAGGCCCATTAGGGTTTCATTCTAAATTTAAATAAAAAACAACATTCATATAATTTGCATTATTAATTATAAGGCAAATTAAATCATTTACATATCGATATATTGTATAGGCATTATAAATAAAGTTATTTGCATAATAATAAAGATATAAGTTTGCTGAAATGCTGATAATACAGAATCCTTGGAGGGTACACCTGATGTTTGTAAATGCATGTTATTACCCTGCAATACCTAATTATTATACAAGATTAAGTGCAGTATCATAGCAAGGTTGTTTACTTTATAATTGGCATTATTAGTAGAAATATAATCATTATAAAGAGATATTGTAACTTTATACAAATCTTTATTATCTATGTAATTAAAAAGGTCTTTGAAGTCAAAGTTTGGATACAGATGATGTGTGGTGGTATACTAGTACGATTAATTAAATCAAATAAGTGGTTCAATATATAAAATAACGAGAAGCTTTATATTTAAGAGAATCATTAATTTTATTAAAACAGTTTAATAAATATTTACTAGCAGACGTAATATTATGACTACATGTAAAAGTTCTGAATGTCAAGGTTTTTTTTATGAAACTTGGGAACCAAAGTAACTTAGATTTTAAAAATTTTAAATTCAGGTTTATTTCAGAATATAATTTCAACATTTTAGTTTTAAATGCAGGTGACTGATTAAATATGTGTTCAAAAATATGATTGTCGTTTAGGTAATTTTGTAAATGAGTCACATAAATGTTTACAAAAATGACATAGTTATTAGATGCTTTATCAGCTTACGTAATAACAAAAAAATTTTGAAGACCTTTAATATCTGTCATTAGTTTTTAATATTATGATTTGGCCGTGAAAATTTAATGTTGAAAATTAGGTATCTAACAAAATTTGGATTTGAGTACTTCCACTTATTAAATGCTTTAATTGGTTTCGGATATAAACAAGCATTGTACATTTGTAAAATTCACTAAAAAAGAATAAATAAAAATTTTAGGTAGCATTTTTGAATTCGAAATTGAGAATCTTGATACATGATATCCCTGAGATTATCATCTTGAACAATATTTAGATCAACAGTGGTAGTTTGCCATTGACATGTGTTTACAAATTATGAATACGCCACATCATTACATAGATATGTAGAATGGATGCTAGAATTAAGAGATTTAGAGATTTAATGGTAATTAAAAATATATCTACCAATTGGCAATTTGAATTTTTATATTTTGAGAATTCTAATACTTTTATCAGGTAAGAAATGTGTAGTGCTTCCAAACATGTATTTAAAGTTGTCAGCTTGGCTTGCTGTTTAGACCAGACTTTGCCACTGAGAGATATATATATATATATATATATATATATATATATATATATATATGTGTGTGTGTGTGTGTGTGTGTGTGTGTGATCACTATTTAGGAAGGGTATATGGAACACTAAAACAAAATATTTCTTTAATAAATGTATGTCGATAGACGTTACCCTTTAGTGCTAGAACACGTTGTTAAGTTGTCAGGAATTCGACACTTTTTCGTCATTTATAACGCAGACTCCGTATGTGTAAAAGTGAGCATTTCACAAATGCTGAGACAATGGCTGACATGCATCTGGACCGGGATAGTGCAGTGGCCCTGTCAAAAGAGTCATATGCGTTAGGCCCGATCTTGGACGCTGCAAACGCTAGATGCATGCTACGTTAGGGAGGGCACACACTGAGGAAGCATGTGACATCGTGCGAAATACGATTCGTTTTGAACAATGGTTGCTATCTACTGTCCGCACACTGGAAACACATAGCAACACGCTGCACTAAAACCCCAAACAACGTTAGTAATACCGGTGTCTAGTTCATATTTGAGCGGCATTCCAGATGCAGTGTACGTAGTACAGTGCTTCGTGAATCCTCAGTGTGTGACCTCCCTTAGATGCATGATACTCTAGATGCATGTAAGTTACATTAAGTTTCGTGCAATTCCCCATGTTACACTTACGAAATACGCGTTACGAATGATTATGACAAAAATGAAAAACCAATTGTCTTGCCGCCCAATCACTATATACATTAATTTTACTATAAACTGAATTTAGATTACTTTCAAGCAAACATGTTTTTTAAATTACGGGTAATAGTGACTATTTTTCCCATAGTCGACTATTTATTCTGACTTCCATTATGTTATTTTTATTTGTATTAATTTTTCTGTTTATTAACAAAAATACGCAGATTTATCTTACTCCAGTATAGATATTTCAGCAAAGAAACAACACCCTGTATTATATGTTATTTAAAAATAGTTGTTTCAAAAACATTATATTTTTTTAATATAAAATAATATACAATGAAGAAAATCAAGTTTTGAACACAGTGCTGCATATTCCAGTTAATGCCGGGGGTTTTCTACAAATAAAGCGGATGTCTATATTTAACATTAAATGGCTTGCAAATTACATTATTCGATCTTGAATGCAACCTTTGGGCGGTAATAAACATTCAGCTTACATAATACATTTCTCGGCTTTTACACAACCTGGTCATTATTCCGCTTTTAATTTGTAATGTCAGCGATGTCACGTATTTCTCTAATCCCTGTGATGAAAATGTATGTAGTGTTAAAGGCGTTTCTTTGTAACTTCAACTCTGTTAACTATTAGTTTATTTAATAGTCACTGTAATTATCCTAGCAGATTTCTAAACGGCATTTCTTATGTTGTGAGTGTAATGCATTAATGCCAATAAGGTTACGTAGTTCTACACCTTCACTGTTATTATTTTTCATTCTCAGTAATACCGGTCTAATAGTTTGCATCAGAAATAAATTGGAATTGTTATTCTTTCAAATTAGTATGTGTTGAAACCCAGGCCGACTGATTCACCCTAAGGAATAACTAGCTTGAGTGGCCGAATTCAAAGTTGGAAACATTTAATTCAATAACTCTTCTAGATAAGGTCGGCCTACTACTACCAATATTGCAATAATTTGGGTAATTTCGTTTCCACGATGTGTTAGAAATTGAAAAATCAAACTATAGTTACAGTTATAGCACGGAAAAAGACATTCTCTTTGATTATTTTAGTCAAAAAAATTGTCAAATATTTTGTCGAATGTAGCTGAAATATTTATTTAGTTGCCTTTGTGAAGTGAAATTGAAAGTGGAGTTAAATGAAAAAATATATCCTGCTTTTTAACACTTTACAACAAAGTTGAAAAGTGTTTATGACTTTGTTGATGCTTTCACACTGCAATTTGAACTACTCAAATATCCCCCTTAATGTAGCTGAAGAATCGTTGTTGTTGCTTTTATACAGTAAAAATTACAAATTGATTTAGTGCTTATTTAGTTAGAGAACTATATTCATAGGAGGAAAAGCGTTTTTAACACTTTACAGCATAGTTAAAAGTGTTTATGACTTTGTTCATTCTGTCTGTCTGTCTGTCTGTCTACCTGTCCGTTAGCACGATAACTGCCGTAAAAATGGCTTTATCAAAATGAAATTTTAGTATGTTTTTCAGACGGTCTGTGGGACCTATGGAAATATAAATGACTAATATCACCCAATTAGATTTTATTGAACCCGGATTGAAAAAATGAAATACATTGAATCCTATGGGACCTAATATTTCAAACATTTTTTAAGCAAATTTAAAATTCACATACTGCTTCAAACATTTTAGAAAATATTCAAATTATCCCATAAAATATATAAAGCAAACTTCAGTAAAATATGTTAGGTAGTTTTTTAAATAAAAATTATTTAATATAGGGAGAAAAACAAATTCAATTAATTCTGACTCTCGTTATATCCTCCAGAAAGAAGCAAGAAAGATCACTAATGCTTAAAGCATTGATTATGAAGCACTTTCCAACTTCAATGCAATTTTATTTAAACATGTCTAAAATGCAATACATTCCTCGGTAATATTTTAAAACTTATCACAATACTACAATAATTTATTATATTTGAAAACTTAAACCTTCATCGAAAAAAAGGAACTTCATTCAAATAACGGCATTGAAATATAAATTGCCTGGTTTAAACATCTCTAAAATACGATACATTCCTCGGTAATAATTTTAGAATCATCATAATACTACAATAATTTATTATATTTGAAAACTTCATCGAAAACAACTGAAATTCATTCAAATGACGTCATAGAAAAAATAACACACCTGGTTCTCTCTATAAAAGCAGTATTTCATTCATAAAAAAATTCCCATTTATTTCATTCATCATAATACTGTAATAATTTATTTTATTTAAAAATTAACACCACGGAGCTACAAGTAATTAAACTCTATGCTTAAAACTTCATCGAAAAAAATCGTCCTTCTCTTTGTAAAATCAATGAATATTTCATTCATATCAGCTGTGCAGACTCCATGAGCTAAATAATTTTGTATTAAAGAAATACAGCAATTCTAATACAACTCATTCTACATATTTTGATGTTTACATTTTACATAAGTGAAAAATAGGCTTCGTTGTAGAAATCATCAAATTTGGATGATCATTTAAACTCAAATATATTGTAATTGCGTTGTTTCAGTATGTAGATGCACAGGATTTAAACAAAAATAAAGTGGTTTTAGGACGGATACAACACTCAACACGAATTAAAAAGAACGTTAAAAATCACGAGTCATGCCATATATCACGAGGATGCCATATAGCATTTTGAAGTGGGTCACGTGATCTTTCATATCATGGTCACGTGATAGCTTTATATAAGTGGTGTAATTATTATTTTAATTTTTATTTAAAAAACTACTAAATGTATTTTGCTGATTTTTTTTTATATATTTTATGGAACAATTTGAATATTACCTAAAATTTTCGAAGCAATTTGTGAATTTAAAATCCGCTTAAAAATGTTTGAAAAATTAGCTCCCATATGGCTCAATGTATTTCATTTTTTCAACCCGGGTTCAATCCAAAACTAATTGGGTGATATTATTCATTTATTTTCCCATAGGTGCTACAGACCGTCTGAACAACATACTAAAATTTCATTTCGATTAAGTCATTTTTACGGCAGTTATCGTGCTAACTGACAGACAGACAGAATGAACAAAGTCTTAAACACTTTTCAACTTTGTTGTAAATTGTTAAAAAGAGATATATTATATAATAAATATTTTTCCAAGAGTTTAATTATTTTATATATGGGAAAGGTTTTTCGTTTAAAAATAAATATGGTAGATAACAATTTTTCAATTTTTTAAATAAAAGAAATTATTATAGTATTGTGATAAATTAAACGATTGGAAAAATGATTATGAATGAAATACTGATTTTATATAGAGGCGATTTATATTCCAATGACGCCATTTGAATGAAGTTCATTTGTTTTCGATGAAGTTTTCAAATATAATAAATTATTGTAGTATTATGATAATTTTAAAAATATTACCGAGAAATATATCGCATTTTAGAGATGTTTAAACCAGGCAATTTATATTTTAATATCGTCATTTGAATGAAGTTCATTTTCTTCGATGAAGTTTTCAAATATAATAAATTAATGTAGTATTGCGATAATTTTAAAAATATTACCACGGAGTGCATCACATTTGAGAGATGTTAGCATAAAATTGCATTGAAGTTGGAAAGTGTTTCATAATCAATGTTTTATGCGTGATTGATCTTTCGTGTATAACATTGTCATTGTTTTCTTACTAAGGGACTCCGCCATATCTCCCTTACTTTCGTCAACCTCCGTAACTCACTTCAGGAACCATGGGCAATACTATCTTCTCGCTAGCTCTCGCTTCGCGAGATCTTTCGTGCTGCTCTTTTGTATACAGCCGAAATACGCCCATTGGGTGATTGCTCCGTCTTGGAACTCAAGCGAGCTTGCGAGCTTCTTCAATCCGGCTGGCGCACATGACCGTCCTCGTATTCCCAATCGGCTCTACTAATTAGTAAGTATTTGCCTATACTGGAGAAATACTACTAATATAACTAATTAAATGTTTCGCTAAATGCAGCTGAGATAAGATTTCATGTGGTTTTTGGTTTTGTTTAGTAAACATGCGAGTTGATTCCGTGCTTCAAAATGGAAGACGTCACATATGAGAAAGTCTCTAAAAGTGTTAGAGAAAAACTAAACCTTGATTTATAAATCATACCATTGAAACATATTTAGACAATAGGCCACAATAGATAGCAATAGATCACAATAAACCACAATAGACAGAGATACACATACTTTAAAATTAAACATATTGTTTAGAGAGATGTATGTATTTAAACGGTACATAAAGGGCTACATTCTTAACCTAAATATTTTTTTCGTTAAAAAAGCACATATAGGTTAATCGTAGAATAATAAATTTAAAAGTTGGTGGAAAGTAAATGTGCCATGTAAATTAAAATAACACAGTGCAAAAGCCAAAACATTTTGCAGTTAAATGTAGGTAATTTTCACTATTTCGGACATTCTAACCCCGAATATAAACTTTAAGTCGCCGATTAAGTGAAGTTTTCAAGATAGGGGTTGGGGATGCATGAACTGTAGTGCTTGTACAAACCCTCTTGCAGAAATAAGAGCACCTCTACAAGACTAAGGTGCAACATGTCCTTGAAAATATACTTTATGCACTTTCACCTGAATTCGACCCCGACTAACTGCGGTGATATCCGTGGCGAGCACAAGAGAACAGTTTCTCATGATATTACAACCCTCGCATAAAGTTATCAATAACGATGGAATGCAGCAATGCTATCATTCTATTGTTAGATACTTGTGAGAGATGCTCCAGAAACGTATTACAAACGAAAAGTTAAGAGTATAAGAATTATAGTAGTGTATGTATATGCAAATGTGGAAAACTTGTTCTATAGATATTTTAAAAACTTAAAACATACATTATTTCTAAAACTTCAAAACATGCCAAACAACATAAAGGTAAGTTGGTGTTATCGGAGATAATTGCAAAGCTCAAAATGTGCCATCTAGTGTAATTAATAATACAATAAAATATTAATTCTAAGGAGACTGGTTCAAAAATAAAACTGCAGATTGGTTTAAGGTATTTCATAACTGTAATCTGCCTGTGAGTATTTGTTTCAAACAGTAGACTTCATTCTAAGTCAAACGTGTGTTATCACACTTAAACTGCTCCGAAATGTAAGTACGTATCTAAAAATTGCTGTGGAATTTTATTAAACTGTGAAAGTGGGATGATGACCTCTCCATACTCAAAACGTTTTTTGATAAAACTTCATTCTATTTCCAAACCTTCCATGAGTCTAAATTGTGGATCTTTATGTAGATTAATTATTAGCGGCAGTAGTTTTATTCTATCTGTTCTGCATAACTTAATTGCATAACAATAAATTATGCACTCATACAACGATCTGTATTCAGCTTATGAGAAGGTATTACCAAGAAAATACATATTTTGCATTCTATTCCTTGGAAAATAATAAACATCCGAGCATATATTAATGTATCTGACGCGCCATTAGGTATTTGGGGAAATAATGAATTAAAGCTATTAACTTATTTGTCAAGTAGGAGATACCGGGGGGTGTTAGGGGTATTTAACATTTGGAGTAAATTTTGAAAGTGCAAATTATAAGAATATAGAATTTGAAAACAAAAAGTAATTTATTCAAACATTAGTAAACTTACATGAGGTATGAGGAAATCAAAAATTCAAAATCTTATTTTACCTCTATCTGCCCCGTTTGCAAGGCACAATGCATAATGAAGTACTCAATTTTATACTTCAAATTCACAAATAAGTATGTCGCTTCCAATTTCGGCCCATGAGGTATATTATATTTTGTCCTCAATGCATGAAACCCAGCGTTGATTTGAAGTTGAATACATTTAGTTCATTACAATACAAACATGCTATGTCTTCATTTCCTCCGATGTCCTCTTATTTCTCTACTTTTTCCTGCTTTATTAGATTACGTCATTTTTCGTACTTGTCTTCTCTTTTTATCTAACAGCTCTTTGTTCTACTTTGTTTTGTTTGATTAGAACTTGTGAGTTATTTCTACCCATTTCTTTGGTCGACTCTGTATGGAGATGATCTAAGAATTGCAGTTTTCGCTCGCTTTCTTGCCATTCGTTATAGCCCTTGTCTTACTTTGAGAACAGACATGATACTTCCAACTAGAGATGAATGGGGTAGAAAGTGTTTCGCCCCAAGTAAATTGTATGGGAAAATGTGACGTGACGTCGTTCGTCATTTTTTAAGAATTTCGTTATGCAAAATCGTGCTTAAAAACATGCTGTATTCAGTGAGTTAAACGTTAATTGAAGAAAAAAATATAAAACTCGACTTACCTTGATTCAGAATTTCAATATTACAATAACATACATTATAACATTATTACAGTAACACACACAATGTAACTATGTTTTTCGAAAATATATGTTGTAATAACGGTACCAAATTGCGATACAGAATGTCACCAAGTTGTAAGTGCCGAAATTATTAAATTGCAATAGCTGCATGTATCAATAACCAATTGTGATAGGGCCAATATCAAAATATGAATAAACTTTAGTGATCAAGTGGAAGTACCTTTTCATACTAACCCAGTGGTTCGTCTTCCCTGGTGATGGGCGCCAGCACCCATCAATGACTAGAATATTAAAATGTGGCAAGAAGGCTGCATTTCAAAATGTATTTCAGCATTTAAAGGTATTTCATATTAGAAATTTTAAACTAAATATCATTCTACTTGGCTTGGAACATCCTATAAAAAAAAATAGATTAAAGAGTCTCTTGAGCAAGTTCGTATAAATCAGTTCATCCTGTTTAGATCGATGGGCATAAAAGCCGATGTTCCATAAATTCTCAAAATTATTATATAAAATTATCTTTATTTTGGTTGAATCAAATAAAATAATGTTATTCATATTTCTTAATTCCAGTTCAGGCAGGTTTGCTTATAGCTAGGAGCCAAGTTTTTTTCAAATAAATCCTTCCTTAAAAGTATTAAATTTGACTTACAATAGTACCAGATGATTTTGGTCTTCATAAAATTATGGTCAATGCGAAATGGCATACCAATTTAAATTTTAATCTTTGAAATTTTAAATTTTATAAAATTTGGATCGGACCGCCCGTAGGTCCATCTCGTACGGTTCCTTTGTTCCATCTCCTCGAAAAGATAGCGTCTTTCATACTCACCGCTACCCTGGTGACGTCAGCAAAACATCACGCACTTCAAAATTCCCCTATCCAAGTCTACAACACGTACCGCCTTTCCTACCGATAGAGGGACGGCTCAAATCCAGAACCTCCAAACTCTCTCAAACTTTACTTTCCCAGACCGAAAAAGAACCAAACGAAAACTGATACAACTACACAAATAACGGTCTCTCAAAATGTGGAAGTAAAAACCGCAAAATGAAAGTTCAGGGCAATGTGCGGATTTTTTCGCACTCAGAAGAACATTTAAATCAGAATATATTATACAATTGCATTCAGCCTAAAATACATTTAAATCAAAAATTACATTCAGCATTAAAATACATTTAAATCAGAAAAATTGAGCATTTATAAAATACCGACACGACAATGTCAACGATGAGCAGTAATCAACTCGTTTTAATTGAACGACGCACAGTGTGCGAATAAAGTGTGTCAGAGAGTTCCAGCCGATTTCAACTGCCCTTGTGAAAAATAGACCTCTACCCCGTTCCACATCGGTATCCTATTTCGTCCTAGTTTCCCCTATATTGTGTTGGTAACAAATACGCATATTTATATACATATTCCCCTTTTCAATATAAAAACATTCCACCATCATGAATATTCCCGGAATCATGTATGTTCATCTGTTAGATTAATTAGATACAGGTGTACAGGTAGTTAAAGGGCATTTCATCGTAGATAACCTTATCTATGGGCTATTTTCATGCTATTTTTGCTCTTGTCAGTAAAAAATATACCAAACCAGTACATGAATGATGCTATTTGCAATGAGAGCGCTCGATTCTAACTTTGGGGATAAGGGTTTCGTGATAATGCATTTATTAGTTATAGCATGCAACCCGAGGTAAATCTTTATGAAATTAGATGCCAACTGTGTGGTAGGATCAAATTTGTCATCCTCCATAGCGATTGACAAGATGATGGCACACAGCAAATTTTCTTTCTGACATTACCCATAAGTATAATATCTGCCCATTAATATAATATCTGCCCATTAGTGTAAGATATACTAACGAGCGCATAAAACGCACGAAACTGGTCCATGTATACTGCTATCTGATATAGGAACGCAATTCTAACTTTAGAATCTCTATTCTATAAGGAGGTTCTTACGAATATAAATATGGCAAAATTTTAGAAATTGAATTTTAATAAAGTTAATTCGTTCAAAAAACATGTATTTGCATGTACCTTATAGAAAAATAGTATAAACCCTGAATGTATGCCAAGTTTAAGCTGATTTATGTTTAATTCGGACCTTAAAAAATGCATTCAATATAATGAAAAAATGTATTTAAGACAATTAAAATAAAATTCCTGAAATTATTTAAAAGAAAATTTTATAAGAAATTAAGGGCATGTAATTTTTTTTACCTAACTATCGTTATAATATGACACTGTAATAAGCGCTTAAGCATTAATTAGTATAGGAAACTTATGCATTTATTTTGAAAATGCATATATTTTTTTTTTTCAAATCTCTTTATGCAGAACATAAGCAAATTACTGTAATACAATACAATTAATCACTATTGAAAATTTTTTCACATTTGTTTGAATATTTAGAACTTCTCGAGTAATAATAATTCTTTCAAATGTTTCTTTAAATAATTAAAGAGAACGCTACCATTTAATAGTCTTAATTTAAAAGATGCCGCTAAAATGATGGAATATCCAATGACTTAATTTATACTCCCAAAAAATGCAATTAGCGAAACTTAATTCTACGCGTTAGGAATTTCGTACATAAGATATTTTCTTATTAACTACGGATACAAACTGTTTCTTAATTATATGAAACTGGATTTCTTGTATTATTTTAATAAGTTTCTACCCAAAGGAATTTTTTATTGTCCATATGAAACCAGAGCAAAGGTCAGTTTTTATGAATAGTTTTCTTTCTCCTTGGTAACTATAAAGAATTAATTATCTGTGTAAGAATGGAATTTTACAAATTATGTCACCAATTTTTTAAAAGCGCAGCTTTTTTCGCTGAGCAATGACTTCGCATTGTATCATATATCTAAACTCGTCGTCTCTGTGATGCTGTAAATTGGCTACACTTTTAGAAGAAATGGCAAAAGTGCTTTGATTAAACACAGCATAATTCGTCGTAAAATTCGCCGACTTTATTATGATTGATTTATATATATTTATATATTTATGATTGATTAATTGATTTCTATATCTTAATGATAATATTTAATGATAATATTTCAAAATGAGTTAAATCGAAAAGATACGCGTTTATTTCCATTTCTATTGTAGTAGACTATATTTTTGACACATGTTTCTAATATACGACAATTTTATGCAAAATCTCATTCAAAGTTTCTAATTAAATGTATGCACATTTGCATGGAATTTATGAAGGATTTTCATTAAATATATATTAGAAATATATTTTGAGAGCAACATATAATTTAGCTTTTACTTTAATACGAGTAATGGATAAATCGCCGATTCGGTGGTCGAGAGGTCAGGGGCATGCGTTTCCGTCTGATCGCTGGATTACCGGATTGCGGGTTCGAATCCCGCCAGCGGGCATGGATGTTGTCATGTAGAGGCCAAGTCAGACTTCCGCCCTTCGGGGAGCCTCTATAAAAGTGAAGCTGCAAATCTGCTCCCATTCACCATGGGATACCCTGGGAGGTCTTGTGGACGTGATGCGTAGGCGCTCCTTCACCACGGGGGAATTAGTAATGAACGAACGAACGAATGGATAATCCAGAATCGCCTGTGTTTAAAAGTTAAGAGTCTCTGGTTGTCTACTTTACTACACTCGTTTTACTCCAGTGTTTCACTCGTGTATCTGTAGCTAACATTTTGTTCTTTACATATGCTTTCCCTACTTTATTCCATACATTTTCTCGTACACTTATTTGTTCATTTCAGTTAAATGTCCTATTTAAATTTCATGTTCAAAGAACTTTCTTATGGGGTTTTTATAAAGTATTATTGAGTTCTCAGTGACAGCGCCATAATAGGATTCCCACAACTGTACCAATGCATCGGTTTTACGTTTTTTTTTTAAGAGATAGCCATTGGAAAACACCGAATATAGTTGTGGCAGTGAAGAATCTTCCTATGTATCTCTCTATACGCAGCCGGAATTAAACGATCAGGCGCGATTCTAACTTTGGATCAGACACCTACAAGCTGATTCAGTGGACATCATTTGGGTCGTTGCGCCCTTGTGCAGTCTGAGCTCAGGCTTTAAGAAATTTGAACTGAGTTGTGTGGATATCAACTTGGCCATTGTAGCTTAATGCAGTCTGAGCTCACCCTAAATGTTATGTGGGCTACGTGGATATAAACTTGGACATTGCAGCTTTATGCAGCACAGACTCTGTCTTTAAGAACATCTGTGTGGTCTGAGTGGTAGGAGTACATATGTATATATCCAGTGGTTCACAAAACATTTCCAAATTTGTAGCATATAGCAAGTTTGATAGCAGCCGTTGTAGATATTGACAACAAGAGCACAAAAGTACAAACCAGTCTATGGATATGCAGTGGGAACGCGTTCCCTAGTTAGTGTGTTTTGATCGTCGCATTCCGGACTAATGATAGAATTTCTTAATCATTTAGCATTTCATTTCAATTATTTTACTATTCTGATTTAATGTCTATGAAACGGAATGAAATGTTCTAATGAATAGTTTGTACAAACACACATCTGTGTTTATACAATCGTATCAAATTTTTGAATTTGGTTGAACAGTTTCTTTCTTGGATGAAATGTTTAATGGAATATCAGATACAGATTCTCCATTCTGATACTTAAGTAATTTTTGTTGATTATCGTTAAAATATATGTGTGCACGAGTATACCTGGTTCAAGTTTACATTTAATATAAACGAACTATAATATTCAACACAAATAAAACACTATTCGACAAAAATAATATAAATATTATATTATTTTTGTTTCCAGTAAAGAAAAATAATATAATATTTAGAGATTTTGCAACAATTTTGTCGACAAGGTTGTCAAATAGTCGAAAATGTTTTCATCAAGTGGGATTGACATAGCTTTTCTAAAATAGCACAAATTCATGAAACTAAAAGGAGAAAATACAAACTGGCAAATTGATACTAAGAATGATGAATAAGAAATACACATTTTATACAAATTGGCTAAAATGACATAGTTTAAATTGAAGAGGTTAACTGTCAAAAGTCATTCAAACTATTTATTTTCTTTTTCAATCACGACAAGCTGTATATTTTAATAATGAAATCTTAAGCCATTTAAACAAATGTAATAATATAAACTATATGTGAGTAAATTTTTATGTTTGAATGATTTTACTTCAATACTCTTATAAAATTAAATGATTGTTTTGTTTCTGAAGTGGACTCTTCAAACTATTTTACGCTTAATATGCTTTCAATTCCTTTGTTTTTAATGCTTTAAACACATAAGGTGTGTTTATTTTATGTTTCCTCTTTTTCCTAAGATGCTTAGCCAGGAATAAAAGATAGCGTAAAATGTTTTTTTATTCTTTCTTAGATTTTCCCCTTAAAAAGAGCTTAATAAAAAAAGAGCGATTGTGAACCGTGGGAGAAAAAATTCGGATAATATCAAGATTCTCGAAGTGGAGTAGCAAACAAAATAAATAGAAAGGGGGATATATTAGGGGAAGGCAGCAGGAAAAATGACTGAATATGACAAGACGGCAAGCAGCATCACTCAAGAGTTTGAGTCGAGCCCCAGAGAGTTTTTGCGGCTGAAGTCGACTCTTCAGCTTTCTGTTTTTCTCTTTTTAATTTCTCTTTTTCAGCATCTTTTCCCCAAAAACGAGAAAAAGGAAAAGAAAACCACAAAGCGGAAGTTGAAAAAAATTCATTTTTTCTCCTTAAATGAAATATTTTCATCGACTTCAAAAGTAAGAATCTGTATACTGAGGCGTCCTTAGTTTTCCTTTTGTTCCCTCCAGCTCCCATTTTTTTTTCATTGATGTTTTCGTAGCTGAAAGAGCAGAAAATTGTTTATTTAAAATAAAGATGCGAAGAAAGTAACTATTTTGTTGAAACGTACCTCGTCGATAAAATTTTAATGAAGATTTCTTTTCGAAAATGCAAATTGCATTTCCCTATCGGGCATCTATTACACGATTATTTCACTAGAAACGATGATTTCTTCGATAATGGCTAAGACCACCTCAGAGCACTCTAAACATCAAGTCGAATAATTCAAGCCGCTCTTTGAATGCCTCGCGGAACAACACTACATTTGATTGTGGCGTAAAAACAGCTGCGTGGTTTATAAAATAAATATTTTTTGTGGTTTTCTTCAACAATACTTTCAAGATATCTTTGCATTTCTCTAATTATATCTCGAAGCGTTGCTTACTTTTCAAAACCTGCACAAAAATCATCTTATTTAAATAGTAAATTACATTTGATTATCATTTAAACCCCTTATTTAAAAAGAGAAAATCCTGAGACTTTCGCTTAAATGGTTTTCAGCTATTTATATTTGAAGTATTAAATTGCAAGTAGATAAATTCATTTTTCATTTATATCGAAAAGTAATCAATAATCTAGCAACTATTAACTTAATTTTATCAATTCATTGCAACTTTGTTACACAGATGAATAACTCATTCAGATGTGTATATATATGATGTTAAATAAAGTAATCAACTCTGTGTAGTATTCAAAAATTAGAATCCATGGATATTTAAATATTTTTCCCACTTTCTATCATAGTTTAAACATGTTTATGACTTTGAAAATTCTGTCTCTCTGTCTGCCCGTTTGCACAATAACTGCCGTAAAAATGACTTTACCAAAATGAAATTTTTGTATGCTAGTGAAACGGTCAAGGAAATGTTTAGGAATGCAAATGGATAATATCACCCAATTAGTTTCGGATTTAACCCGGATATAAAAAATAAAATACATTGAACCCTTTTGGGACCTAATTTTTCAAACATTTTTAAGCCAAGTTAAAATTCACAAATTTCTTCGGGAATTTAAGGAAATATTCAAACAACCCCAAAAATGCGTAAATAATTTCAGAAAAATATGTTAGGTAGCTTTTAAATAAAAGCTGAAATAATAATTGCATCCATTATATATGAAGAGATCACGTAACACATTGCAGAATAAAATACGGCTTGCATTTTTTCTGCTGTTACTCAAGATATTTAAAGGTCGTTTAAATTTATATTTAGTGTTGCATCCGTGATAAATCCGTTTCTTTTTGCGTATTATCTGCGCATTTTTTCTGTGCCAACACAATTACAATATTTGTCATTTTAAATGATCACTGAACTTTGATTATTCCTACAACGAAGTCTAATTTCAACGCTATGCTATAACATATAGAATGTAAATAAATCTAGCCATTGTAAGGTGAGTTGTTGAAACCCAGACCGTCCGACCTACCAGAAAGGTGTAAGGTTTGGACTGTCGGGTGTAAGGTGAGTTGTTGTTGAAACCCAGATAGTCCGACCCACCAGAAAGGTGTAAGGTAACTGTTTAGACGGTCGGGAAGTACCACCCAATTTAGACCGGAACCCAGTGGGGGAGGCACCCACAGGGACCGTACCCTCCTTCCCCTACCACCAACCTCTCGGAAGGACTTTCGGACCCACATGTTTAACGTGATCGTACTCCGCATGAACACGGCGGCAGTTTTCGCAGTGGCTGGAATCGAACCCGGGCCTACCGAGTGCAACTGCAGCGCGCTAACCAATGGGCTACCGCGCCCCGTAAGGTGAGTTGTGTAAGAATTGCTCAATTTTTGTCACGCAAAGTTATTTAGCTCCGGAGTCTGGAATATAAGTAATATGGATGAAATGTTTTTTGATTTTACATGAAGAGGCAGGCGATTTATATTTTCACTGACGTTATTTGAATAAAGTTTATTTTGTCTAACTAGCAATATCTTTTTCGATAAAGTTTTAAGTTTTCAAGTATAATAAATTACTGTAGCACTGTGATAATTAAAAATCATCAGCTTTGAATGTATCACTATTTAGCTATGTTTAAATAAAATTGCATTTCAGTTGGAAAGTGTTTCATAATCAATGCTTTATGCATGATTGATTTTTCTACAGGTTTCAGACTAGCGGAACTACCATCTTTTTAGGGGCACCAAACAAGCTAAAAAAATTTTTAAATATGTATTTTATATTCTATACTTTATTTATTTTATAATAAAGCACACCTTTGCAAATATTTTATTTAAATGTCTATTATATTTTTCCACACAGAAACAACCTTAAAGTAAGACATTTCTGAAGACATTAAAAGTTGCAGTAATAAATAGCATATTATGTTAAATGATACATCCGGCGACTTTATAATAAATCCTTGATTGAGTGTACCACCATGGCCATATTTGTAACAGGAGCACCACATGAAAGTTAAGTCCTGGGAACAATCATAACTAAGTCAGGCTCTGGTTACGCTGTAGAATATTGAGTGTTATCTAGAAGAAAGTTGTATTGAAGCACCTCTTCAGCTCATTGAATAATGCCATCCTTGTGTTATAAACCAATATCTTTAATAAAGCCCTAATGGGAAGTCATACGGCGGGATGTTGGGAGAATGAGGTGGCCGTTCTATGGAATCTTTTCATCCAATCAACGGGCGAGGAAATGTTGGTCTTAACAACAGCGAACATCTAAAGGCCACGGTTGAGGAATCCCATCATGTTGGAAAATGATTTCTAGAATATATTTGTGTTGTGGATATACAAAGTGTTGAAGCATGTTCAAATAAGTATCACTAGTAAGAATCACTTGTAAGGAAGACATTTCCTACTATTCGCTTATCCTGGACTCAAAAACTTTTATAGTTGTTATTCATTTTAATAACTTTCTTATCTATTTTTCTTCGCCGTGTTCAATCTTATATATCGCTGTTTCCACATAAATACAACATTAAGAACTTCATTTATGAACACACTATACATTGCTGCAGAGTAATACATGTTGTTATTGTTGAGACCCAGACCATCCGACCTACCAGAAAGGTAGAGTAATACATGTGATATAATTGAAGAAAATTTAGCTTAAAAAGCATATATTTTGATAACTATATTTATGTGTTGCTTATGTAAATACTGTTAAAAAATCGGAAACTTAGCAGATACTATTAATATTTAATTTTGTGTACTAGATGCTCAGCTATATACCCGTTATATGACGTGGCGCGTAAAGTTATCAGGATTTTATTTTATCCGCCCCCCACCTAGCTCCTAATTTATTTGGACAAATGCAGACCACAAACTTCTCTCTACCAATACTTTTAATTTCTATACGATCCCTGTCCAAATGTAATTACTAAACGGCATCCTAACAAAACTTACGTTTTGTTAGTGGGTCATATAAAAATTAATTACTTTACGACCTCCTAGACACCGTTTCAGCTAATTTGAAATGAATAACATAACAGAAAATTAATAATTATATTGTATAAACTCTATTTTATTTACGAGGCAAAATAGTATTGAATCACAGAAGTTTCATTCAAATAGGCATAAAACTATATTTAGGAATTAAATGTGTAGACTTTGCTGGAAAATCATTGGCAAATAAAAACGAAATCTCAAACTTTTCCAGCTATATTCAAAAGCAATATCTAAACTTTAGGTATTTTCAAACTATTACAAACCACAGGTCAACTTCTTCGAGTAAAGAAATAGATGATAGTTGTCATGGTTACACGCACGACATTGGAAAACGTGAGCAGCATTCGAACATTGATATTTTTATTAATCAGAACACTTATCTTGACCCACTAGCATTTATAAACTATTTTCTGTCTAAACTCAATGCTATTTTATGTAGGGGTGACTGGGGTTAGTTGACGCAATTTTCCCAATAGAATTTTTTATGCGTTTGGGATTCATGGAAAAAATCAAATAGTCACATAATCCAAGAATGAAGTTTTCTCCAAGAAGATATTTCGGGGCAGGTTCATGTATAATATTTTAGAGATTGAAAGATTTTTTCATAAAATATAATGCAAATGTAATTATTTAAGCTCATATTAATTGTGATAAGTAGGCAATAATGTAATGTAAAAATGAGAATTAATAATTAATCCAAGTTGCTGCTTCTAGAGTACAAAGAAACATACAAATAAAAATTAATATATACAGCGTTATTCGACACATAAACTTCTTGCTACCACAAGACTTGAAGTTTTGGCACTTATAAATTTACTCCGACCTACAGGCAAAATGCGACAAGTTTTCCGATAAACTTGGATGAGGTTGAACTTCTTCAGGAGTGATATTTTGTATAACCGAAAGAGCATTTGCATCCGAAAAGAATTCTATATCTTGTAATGGTAAAAAAAAAGTTAGTGGTATTGAAGACTCGAATGTTCTGTTGAGGCAGATACTTGAAGTGGACGATGTGAATACATGAATTTGTGACTTACTCTGATTCTCATTAAGTCCATTGCTTCAACTAGCTTCGCAATGTAGAAGAGTTAAATCCGTCAGATATTTAGGTATGAAATAAATCTCCATTAAAATGCATCTATTAAAGAGATAAATTCCAATTAATTTACATGAGATAATTATGTAGTACAAGACAAAGCATTTTGAAAATGCCAGGAAAGTTATAGATTGTTGGAGTTCAGCTAAGGTGGTTTTCCGTCCATTCGTTTTAAGCAGAAATAATAATCTATTTCATTGAACTGTACAATATTTTATCCAGAGGCTGATGTTTGTGTGAACAGTGGAGTGACAAAGTATGTTATATAATTTTCTTTGCAAATGGACAAAACTTTGATCGAGTAATGGAAGTGAGGATTATCCAAAAATATCAGGACTGGGTACATTCATGAGCATGACATAAAATACAAAATGTCTCAGAAATTCAAGGAAATGTAAGTCTTTGATCCAGTCAAATGGATCTACGAAAGAAGGTAAACAATTTGCCATTGATTAAACTGGGTTGGTAAACGTAACTAAAGTTTCTCTTTCTGTGAAAATCATTTTACCAAATTACTTGAATTCCCGTATAGTAACAATGTGGTCAGGCTTTTGATGGATTCTACATTGTCTTCCAAAAGGAAAGCACATGGCAATAAATCGCACATGTCTGAAAGAGTTATGCTTCAATTGATTCCAAATGTTACAAGAAGGTAGTCAATTAATGTGATTATAAGTACAATAATAAAATTGAAATGTATTTATATTTAGTTATATTTTTACTCTTCAATTGCTTACTTCACACTTAGTACATTCGAAAAAAAACTATGTACTACTTCATTTCTATTTTTGTCCTATTTATAAATGCTTTTAAACCGCCACAACTCACAAAAGTCCATATGCTTTACAAACTGTTGTTCATAAACTATGTTAAATAGAAATTAAGAAATTAATATAGTTTGAAAAACATTATTTGAATATAATTTTAGTTGTTATTTATTGCAATTTGGTGAAACTATACTGTAAAAATCTAAAATTGTTCAAACTGGTTTTAAAACATACAGACGATGGTGAACTCTATTTGTTTTAATAAAAAATTAAATAAAAATTTATTAACACTAAGAAAAACTGAATGAAATGAATGCTGTTGATTTTATGTAGTCGTGCTCTTCCAGTAAATTATAATTTTTTCTATTCAATATCTCTCTATATACAATATTTCACCAAAGTTTTTATATACTTCCGTAGAGTCCATACTGTAATGTAGCGCCAACTATATATTGACGCAACGCGAAAGTAATTTGCAGTTTTGACTTGAAAAGACATTTTGAAATTAAACGTAAATATTTTTATTAACTCTAAAGAATATAGAACTCTACGTGTCTACTCCAGAAACAAGTTTCAGTATTTTCTTTACATCAGACAGATAAGTATTTTTATAAATGAAATAAAAAGTATTCTAAGGGAAAATACTTTTCGTTTTATTTCGGTACATATTTTCATTTTTGTCTTGATGTACTTAATTCTATAATATGTATACAGAACGAAAAATTCCCCGTGAATAGAAATAATATTATTTATTATATATTTAAATGTACATTTCAATATAACTTCCTGATAGTTAGAGTATAATTCAATCTTCAAAATAACTTCTCAGCTCTGTATTATTCAACATTACAACTAATTCACTTTACTTTATTCTAATGTGCCAAATTATTTGTTAAACTAAATGCTTGTGTTTGATTTTTTGTCTCCTATTTCTTAAAAGTAACTTCTGATAACCCCGATTTAAAAATAATATAATAGTGAATATGTATAGAAATATGTACACCATTTTTAATAGTGGTTCACAATGTATCTACATACATACAGACGGACATCTAGCTAGAAATAATCGTTTTCAGTACCTTTAAAACATATAATGATATCAAAATCTTTGGGTCAGAAAATTATCTTGATAACAGTACTAATATATATATATATATATATATATATATATATATATATATATATATATATATACATAAAGTAAAATAATAATATGTTCATGTTTAAATGTGGTATATCTGTAGTGGCTGAAAATTGTTAACGGTGGTAGAGTTTGTTAGATGATATGCTTCCAAATTGCTCCAAGCTATCAATTCATTACCTGTAAATGCCTGTTTATGTGAAAAATCATTAAAGTGCTTGAACACCCAAAATTAACAACAAAAGTGTATTGTGATTTTGCGCTAATAATAATGATTACACATTTTTCTATCAAGATCCACAAACAGCTTTTACATTCACATTATTACAAAAGTTATAATCATTTTGCTGAATCGCAGTGTCCTCAAATGAAACCGGATGTCAAGGGGAAAAGATTGTATACGTTTCGAAAGTACTCATTTTTTCCGGAAATTGAGCATGAAAAATTATTTTAGTTTTGAAAATACCCGTTTTACTCTACAAAAAAGGATTTTTAAATTTTGCTATGGACTTATTGTTGATTATGAAGTATATTTTTAATTACTAATTATGCAATCTTTTCCATACACAACAGATACATCATAAAAACATGATTTATAAAGACATTTGCTGAATAACAATTTTTGTGTTTCATTTTTACGCAAAATACATGCCTAAAAAGTGTTGAAATTAGTGCAAAAACCTTTCATACGACAACGGCTCTAAATAAAATAATATAAAGTAATTTAATTTCATTTACAAACCCTATAAGATGCAATGGATTATAATCAAGAGCTTTAATGCAAAGCTCGGAATAATAAAAAACGCACAAATATGCACTTTATGAACAAAAACAATTTATATTTGCCTTGAATTATGTATAAAATATTTGTGATAAGGTTGTAGGTTTTTCATGGAGATTTTGCCAAGATTAATGTAATATATCTATATTAATAAATGGAGATGTATGTCTGTTTGTGTAGTCTGTAGCGGAAAACCTGAGCGTTGTACGATCATAAAATATAATACAAGAGTACCTTAACTCCCAAAAGAAATCACCTCATGAAGGTTTGTTTTTTATTCAAATTAGTTTCTTGGTTATTAAATACTAAAGCGTCACGTTGAGCGAATTTCGTAGAAATCGACTCCTTAGTGGTCGAAAGAATTATATCAAAATATCACTCTCATGCCATCGGAAAGATCAAATAATTCTCTTTCAAACAAACTTTAAACGGAATCCATTCTGTCAACAGCAGAATTTCTGTAAATGTTTAAAAGAATGTACTATTTGTGGTTTGAAAATGTGATTTATATTAAAATTTCGATATTAAATTTTGACTGAACACACATTATAATATTTTAATGCCTTAAAAGGCTCTTATATATAGGCTGGCGCAATCGCCATTTTGACCCCAGCCGGTCCCGTCAGTTAACGTGTACCTGTGCTATTTCAGTGCCACACGTATTACATGGTGCATGTTAGGCATGTTACATGTGCATTTCCGAGCAGGGGAAATGAGGAAAGAATGCATCAAATTAGGATGCATCAAATGAGTTTATTCAAAGCGTGTCAAAAAAGCCTATTTACGGTGGAGAGGGCGAAATGTTTACTTAGGTTGTATCAAAGCAACTTATTTACATCGTATCAAAAGAGCTTATTTTGAACGCAGTATGCCCGCGCAGAGGACGAAATGCATATTTAGGACGTAATACGCTGTGGTATTATAACCTAGTGACTGGTGTGCCCAGCTCCGCGCCTAAGAATTCTCTCGAGAATTAGCTGTGAATTCTGGAGTAGTTTTAATCAGAGGTTTGCCTCTTAAATCCCGGGAAACTATGGGAACATTTTCTAGTATTTGTATAGTAACATTATCTAGATTTATTACATTCAGCAATCATGTAAGAAGAAATTAATATAAAAATCATCAAATTGAGACTAAAATTTCGAATCAATTCTATTAAATATTCTTTCGATCGGATCTAGCAAACAGCATTTTTTGTAACAGTAAAATAAATAAATGAAATAAACTTAAAAAAAAATACCCTTTTCTCAGCTAGAGTACAATTCTAATACTTAGTAGAATCCTGTAAAAATATTAGAAAATTCAAGCAATAATTGAAATTTTGAAAATGTATGTGGGTGTTCACCTATTTTAACTAGCAACTATTTCAAAATCATTCTTAGTGAATTTTTAAAAGTATCAGTTTTGACAAATATCCCTATATAATTAATTAAGAAAAATACGACTTATTTTATAAATAAAATTGATTCAACTAATATTATTTAATCAAATATTAAAAAATATTTAATATCCGAAAAACGATATAATGGACATTTTATTGAATTCGAAAGAAAGTAGGTTTCGCTTTCGATAATAAGATTCATATTTCACAAATATTTTAGTGTCTCCAAATTATATATATATATATATATATATATATATATATATATATATATATATATATATATGAATAGAGCTTTGACTTGTCAGACAAGTATCTGTGGTTCAAATCAAAGCTGAGGAATGAGTTCTTTACTAATACAAAACGTGTAAAATAATACTTTTCACTTTTATTTGTCGGTTTGTTTAAAATACGAATTGTAACTCGACAAAATTCAAATATTTTTCGAAGTAAGTGTAGAAAAGGTTTGAACTATAAACTGTATTCTATAACAAGTTTAATTCTAATTTTGTCAGCTTAAAAATATGACACATTACATTTCTTCTAGCAATATTCCTTTCTTATCGAATGCATAAATTTGTTGTCTCAGCATACTTTGGTCTTGAAAAAATATTTTCATTTCATGTTTTGCGTGCATTTTTGATAAATTATTCAGTTCTTAAAAGAAATTTATTTTCTTAAAGTTCATCAGCTGGTCTAGGAATGTGGTTTGTAGCCTTTATTTATGTATATACCTAATCTAACGACACTCACACGCACAAAAATGTTTCAATTCTCTCTACGTTACAGATTTATTTCAGTTCAGTATTGAACTCTCACTACATCACGTAATTAGATTAATAAATGTTGATATTTCCATAAATGTGACTTTTAACAAAACAACAAGTTCTAAACTAATAAACTTGCCTGAATAAAATGTAAAAGAGTGAAATAACTTTTTAAAATTTAAAGTTTAGTAAATACAAAAAATACTCAAATCGTGTGCATAGGTACACATAATCATTATCTATAACGTTATTTGTTTTCGATGAAGTTTTCAAATATAATAAATTATTGTAGTATTATGATAATTTTAAAAATATTACAGAGGAATGTATCGCATTTTAGAGATGAGCATTTTAGACCAGACAATTTATATTCCAATGCCGTTATTTGAATAAAGTTCATTTTTTTCGATGAAGTTTTAAGTTTTCAAATATAATAAATTAATGTAGTATTATGATAATTTTAAAACTATTACAGAAGAATGTATCGCATTTTAGAGATGTTTATATAAAATTGCATTGAAGTTGGAAAGTGTTTCACAGTCAATGTTTTATGCATGATTGATCTTTCTCGTTTATGTTTCTCTGTTGACTTTTTGTGCCATGTATCTGATGATCAGGAACAGCGATGGATAATATTTTTCAGCGTTAGATAATATTTTACAGATCCATCAGAGTTTCAAAATTCGCTTAGAATATCTCTCAAAGAAAGGACATTCGATTTAAATATTACAATTCATCAGCCAATTGGTATTTGTGACAATTGAATTAGAAAAGCAATGGTTAATTCAAAATCATTTGGAAATAATTGCGTCGTTTTTGTAGTGTTTTATAGTTTTAATATAGTGTATAAAATTATAACAAAGTTAAATGAAAATCTTACTAACTAAGATAGACGGAAAAAGTACTATATATTTTTTCCTAGGAGTGAAAAACAAAGTCTCGTCACCAATCAACTTCTTTGTTCATTTATACTGATAATCATCAAAGTATGTAATAGATGTTAAGAAAAGTATAAAAATGTTATTTTACACATTCAATTTCAATCTAGTAGTTTTGCAGTCTAAAAATCTATCATTATAATTGAAATTTTCGCCTGTCAATTTATAAACGGAAAATTCATTATTGATTTCTTTTAACTGCTAGTTTTAAATATGTCAACTCTCATCTATTAGTACGATTACATAAATTATTCATGCTACTCCTTGTCCAAATGCTGTTAATCAAACTGCCGTTTAATCCAATTGCCTTAAATGCCTTATTAGTAATTCTAGTCTATCTTCGTAACCCACTTTAATGATCTAGGTACTTTACAAATGTCACGACTTTAGTAATATTCTGTCTTGATTTTATTAGGACTGATATAACTTAATTTGTAAAAGTTATCTCTTATTTAAAATCCTCACGTTTTGAATTGAATGCATAACTAATCACGACACTACATTTTATTAACAGATAATGCAAATTTTCTGGCACTCATTAAATAAATTTTCAGATTCGCAATAGTTTGGTACAATTTGAAAATAGCATTTTCATCTTAGAAAAAAGTAACTTAAAAAGTAAATTTAAATAAAACTAAGGGTGAAAAAAAATTTTAAACAACATTTGTAAATTACGTGTACCTTTATGATATACACCAGTTCTTTTTCCCACCTGCGGCATTTTTAAATAAATTTTGAGTTTGGCCAAATTTTCTTTCCTTTTAAACAAAATTAAATTAACATTTTCATTTATGCCCAATTAAAATTGTTCTTAATATTTTTCTGTAAATGGAATATTTTAAATTTTAAAATCTGTTAGAATTTGATAATTTTTACTTTTAGTAATTGTATATTTAACCAGTTAATCGACCGTGGCTTCATTGAACCGGTCGCTAAAATAAAATATATACTCTATGAACTGAAAATATATGAACTAGGAGCATGAAGAAAGAAAGTAAAAAAAAAACTGAAAAATTTTGAAATATTTTCCAAAATTATGCTATTGTTTTAATTTTCTCTGGAACTCTGAAAATATATATAATCTATTACTATGAATTCCATAAATATTGATGAAAAAAACAAAAAAAAAACTGAAAAAATATTGAACATTTTTCCATAATTATATCATTATTTTAATTTAGTTCGAAACTGAAAATATATGTTCTACGACTATGAATTCCGTAAATATTGGGGAGAGAAAAAAAGAAGACTGCAATAATATTAAAATAGTAACAAGAATTATATTATTGTTTAGATTTCCCCCTCCCTTTTTATAAAATAGTATAGCAATAACATTTTTGCAACATTATTGACATATATGTAAGTAAATATTTTCAACAATAATAATTTATTTTAAAGGATATAAAATTATTTCAATTTATTATTAAGTTTAAATCAGATTCACCATCATTTTTAACTGCATCTTGAAAAATGTCGAATGATGCAAGTTTTGGACTGTTTCCCCAGAAACAAATTATTATACCGACTGTACATACTTGTGATATTCCTGTTCCAAAATAGGAATACTCCATATATATATATATATATATATATATATATATATATATATATATATATATATATATATATATATATATATATATATATATAATATGAAAACACCGTGAAATACAACATTACAAAATCATCTGAAATCACACTTAAAAGGCGCAAAGCTGCACTAAAAAGAGGATTAAAATATTTTCAAAAAGAAAAGAGGTATGGATGGAAACAATATACCAAAAGATGGCCGGGGGGAGTTGTGACCCCCTCACCCCGGTTAAGCATGCTTTGCGTCGCGACAACACTCCCGGAGAGCCGGTATATTGCAAAAAAGAATACGAATATATCAAGTTGTAAGGTGTAAAAACATTTACATCTTACAATTTGATACATTCGTATTCTTTTTTGCAATATACCGGCTCTCCGAGAGTGTTGTCGCGACGCAAAGCATGCTTAACCGGGGTGAGGGGGTCACAACTCCCCCCGGCCATCTTTTGGTATATTGTTTCCATCCATACCTCTTTTCTTTTTGAAAATATATATATATATACATTTTTTTTAATGAAATATTTTAACATGTGATATTAATCGTGAAACTGAATATTGGTGTCCTTTTCTAGACATATAATTATACGCAAATAATATTAGTGTGTACTTTTAAAAACAACGATTTTTTCCTTTATTTGTTATTTCTTCAAATGGTTATTCTTTTCCCTGTGGTAGTTAGTGTCCAAACAACCCACACTAATTTTCTTTTATTTAGTCTTTATAGTTTGTCAACTTGAGCTGAAGTAGTTTTTCATGCTCTTCAGCAACTATTAGTAAATGTTTTATTATATATAGTTAATGTCTTATATTTTCAAATTATTACCCACGGGTACTTGGAAGTCAAACACCTTTTATATGAAATCTATATAAATAAAAATGAAAATCTGTCTGTCTGTCTGTCTGTCTGTCTGTCTGTCTGTCTGTCTGTCTGTCTGTCTGTTTGTCACACCATCACGGGAGAACGGCTGAACCGAATTTGATGACATTTTGTGGGTAGCCCAGAAATAGCCCCACTTAAAATTATATCCGCGTTTTGAGTTTCTACGACCAGTGGTTCTCGAGATATTAGTAAAAAACGAAATTTTCGTTTGTCTCATCATCACGGAAAAACGGCTGAACCGAATTTAATGAAATTTGGTGAATAGCCTTGAAATATCCCCCCATAAATTTTGTCCAAGTTTCGAGTTTCTAAGACCTGGGGTTGTCGAGATATTAATGAAAAACGGAACTTTTTCCTAGGAGTTCTACTCCCTAACTCCGTGGTTTATCCAAACGAAAAGCTTGAAAATCGTTTGAAAGTGAATTAAAATTTAATCTCTGAGTTTGATGGGAGATTTTTTGCGTTAATTAGTCACTTTCTGAAAAAATGAATTGTTTGAAACATGATTTAAAGGGGAAATCTATCTCCATGGTTCAAGGTTTATTTAAAACAAGCTTTTGCGGAACAATGAGAAGTATAGAGAAATCAAAATCGTTATTTAATTTCGCAGTTTATGTTATAAGACATGACATATTTAACATGTCATAAGATTCTATCTTATATCATGTTACTCAGAAACGCAATTAAATTAAATCTGTCTGTTAATTTTAATAATTATTTTTTCGATTTGAATAATAAATAAATGGATATAAAAATATATTTTAGAAAAGAACGATTTGATTTTTCTTATAGCATTTTTGACTGGATAATATCAATTACGGTCTTCAGGTTTAAAAATTATTATTATTTATATTTTCGGGAATTATTGATTCAAGGATTATTGATATTTTCAAGTTATTATGCAATTATTTTATTATGACAAAAATTGTTTAAACTCATATATTGTATGTTGTACGAATCTTCTACAAATACACGTGTATATCTTTTAATCTACGAGAATATAAGTAGTACAGGTATATTGACATATGTTTTGATATATATTGGCATATATTGGAATCAATTACGACCTTCTGGTATAAAGAGTACGGATATTATTGATGTTTTCAATTTATTACGTCATCTCTTTTATTTTGGCAAATATTTTTGAGACGCATATTGTAATACGGGTAATCTTCTACTAACACATTGGCATATTTTCTGATCTGCGACAATATAATTAGTACGGGGTTGAATATATTCATTCAATTCCTATTTTTTCTTCTGTAAATTTGCTTACAAAAGGGAGCAGGATGTTTTATTCTTCAGATCGGATCGTGAAGATAATTTTGCATAGTGAGAACATATATTCTTAAACTTCTCTTTAGGAGCAATAAATTTAATATTTTAACAGAATTTGCACATGATTGCGAACTTTAAGTTTCTTTAAATTATACACTCCGTACGAATAACGGGTGTGCTGTTAGTGGTTAATAAATTTTAACATTTTAGGAGGATATATCATGTTGCTCGGCATCGCAATTAAATTAAATGTGTTTGTTAATGTTTTTATTATTTTTTTTCGATTTAAATAATAAATAAATGGATAAATGGATATAAAAGTATATCTTATGGATGGACGGTTTGATTTTTCTTTTAATTATATTAATTGCTGACTGCGATCAATTTCATTTATTTTGGCAACGAGTTTTCAAGCTTATATCGTATTTAGCTACTAAACTCATATATTGTGTTTAGCCAATAAATTCATATAGCCGATTGTTGAAACAGAAAAAGAGTAGAGCGGGTATATCTTCTAATACAATTGTAGTGTTTTCATTTAGTATATTGAAACGGGATAAGAATGTTTCATTCAGATCTGCAAATTCAAAGCTACGAATTTGGAGGGATATCGCTAATTTGACAACTTTTCTTAAACTTTGCCAAATTGGCGGAAATGTCGCCAAATTGATATAAAGGACACACAAACAGCTGCCATAAACCTTCGGGTTGGTCGTGTGGCTTGGGTCTTCTACATATCAATGAAATTTTTTTTTGTTTTGTTAGAAGAGAGTACTGAAATGATGTTTGGTTAGCATTTATCTGTCAGATCAACCATCCTACTTAGTAATACATTTAGCGAATTTTTAAAATGTCACCAAATTGATAAAAATGTTTTCAAATCTATAAAAATATCTTGAAATTGATAAAATTGCGCTACATAAATGATATTAATTGTTTTTTGTTAGGGGATAGTATTGTGATGATATTTCGTCAATTTGTCGCAAAGTGGAACTGTCAGTTCTACAGTCCCACTTGGCGATAAATTTGGCGATTTTTTAAAATGTCGCTAATTTGACGAAACTGTCGCCAAATGTTCCATAGAAATATAACTATTTAGACGATATTTTTTCTACTAATTTATTTGAAGCAAATGATATCATGTCGCTTAGCAACGGATTTAAATCCAATGTGTTTATGCGGCAGACGATTTTTATTAAATCCTTTCCGATTTGAATAATGAAGATATGTATATAAAATAAATTTCATTGCCATTTCATTTTGGACTGCATAATATCAATTATACTCTTCAGGATTAAACATTATTATTATTGATATTTTCCGGAATTATTGATTCAGGGATTATTGATATTTTTAAGTTATTACGCCATTGTTTTATTGCGGCAAAAATTGCTGACACACGCATATTGTACGTTGTACGAGTAATCTTCTAGGAATGCACGGGTATATCTTCTAACCTACGAGAATATAAGTAGTACAGGTATATTGGCATATATTTTGACATATATTGGCATATATATTGGAATCAAGTACAGTCTTCTGGTATGAAGATTAAGGGAATTAATTATATATTCAATTTATTACGTCGTCTGTTGCATTTTACCAAAAAACATTTGTGACTCATATTGCAAAACGGGTAATCTTCTACTAATAATTGGACATTATAAGTAGTACGTGTATATCTTCCCATATAATTTTAGCACTTTAATTTTGACATATATTGGAATAAATTACTATCTTCAGATTTAAAGATTACGGGTTTATTGGTATTTTCAATTTATACATGTAATCTACTAATACAGGTTATATTTTCTAATATTCGCGTATATAATTAGTACGGGTCCCATACAATTTTAACGCTTTTATTTTGCATATATTGGTTCAATTCCATATTTTTTTTTATATTTGCTTACATAAGGGGTCCAAGATGTTTTATTCTTCAGATATGTCCATGAAGATAATTTTATATAGCGAGAACAGAGATACTTAAACTTCTTTTTAGGAGCATTATATTAAATATTTTAACAGAATATTTTGATTAAACATGTCATTTAGTATACTATAAGAATTTGGGCATGATTATGAATTTCAAGTTTCTTTATATTATATACTCCGTACGAAGAACGGGTATGCTGCTAGTATTATATATATTTAAACAGTTATTTTAATTTTAAGTACTTGAAGTAATAATTTTGTCAGATTTAAATTCATATTTACTCAAATAAAGTTGCAGCATCGTATTACAATGACTCGTAAACACCCCTAGTAAATAAATTATTTTATATGTACACACAATATATAATTTATTTTGTATGATTGTTTTGTACGATTGTTTTGTATGTTGATTTATTTTGTATGTTTGAGAGTGTTATTAAAATCTCATTAGAAGACTGTAGCTCTCGTTGTATCAGTTATTTTAGTTTGTCCACAACTTCATTGGTTTATATTATTTACTTGGTGTTTGTAGTATTTTTGCAGTATATATAAATTATATTTTTATTTTATCAATCCTAATTATAATACATTTGCTTAAAAATTAATAACCTAACTTCATTTAATTCAATATATGCTACTAGACAAGCAATTCCTTTAATATATATATGAATGGCAACATAAGTAAATTTGCCAGACTTATTTATAATATTGACTTATATTTGCCAGGCTTATATATAATATTGCGATGTATAATATTATTAAACCAAATATAAAGACCTAATGGTATTTTAAAAGCCTTAGTTTAATTTGTGGGAAATAAGAAATATATATTTTTATTTTATACAATAGAAAGCTAGACTTATAGACTCTATCGCTAACCAGAACAAAGTTTTTCTTTTCAATTCTAAAATGAATTATATTACCTGCATGCAAACACTTAAACATAAAATATATATGAATTTAAAAAGTGCAGAAATTCATCAATGACATAATATTGATCGAAATAAAATCAATAAAATTCTTGACAGCTAATGGATTGTTTCAATACTGACATTTGTAAGAAATATTCGAAAAGGAAAAAATGGTCATTTTTCATTCAAGTACAGGTTTTCATATTTGTCAAAAAATTTAGACAAATATTTTCCTAACTGGGGTTTATAAATTTATCTTTTTTGTTCATATTGTGGATTTTACATATTCACACATTTAAAAATTTATGTAATGATTAATATCAGATGTTACTTTAGAAATGAAAATTTTAAATGATTCATTTACTCTAAACAAGAAATAGTTTCATATTTGGATATAAATGAATATTTTAGTAACGCAGTACATTTTAGAATACAATGGGAAGTTTAATATCACCTAAATACTTCCCATTTTTATTCTACCGTTACTAAATATCTATAATTCTAAGTTCTACTACGTGTTTCTTGCTCAGAATCATTAATATACATGCGCAAAGTGTGTTGTGGTTTTTTCCTATGGAAATCCATAAACCAGAAAATTCACTTCTGAGATTGAAAATTAATGCACGCTAGCTGGCTGGGTGTGATCAAATAATGCATTCTCTAGGGCGTTATCATGAAATATTCCTGTATGTTCTTAGTGTATCTTTCTCGCCATTCCATTTGTACACGCGCTCCCTCTCCCAACTTTTCTAGATTTATCTCGCATTTCCCTGTTTAAAATGCTATTGAGTATGAAACATTTAAGGTGCATCGTTAGTTCTACGTGTTCCCAGTCATTTGACAATAACATCGCATAAAATAATAGTGTTGCTTTAATGAAATATTGTTGAATGTTCAAAAGAATGATGTTTGGAGATCTTAAAAGTATCTTTATTAAATAAGTGTTGTTGCAATTTCACATTACAATATTGTACTTGAAGTAAGGGAAATCGAAGCAAGTTGATACATGAGTCAGTTGATACAGTGAAAGCTGTGGAAAAACGTGCAATCGTAATTTTGCATCTTTGGAAAGGGAGAAGTTTATCTTTCACACTATCAGTATTGCATGATATAACATTAACTAATTAAAAGTTGTCCACGAAAAATAGTTTTTGATAGTACACATTAAATGTGTATGTTGTTCTTCGATGTTTTCTGGACAATTTGGATGACTCTTTCGGTAATGGCTTATCTCTAGGTATATGGCTTATATGGACACCGAATGCTAGGATACTGTTTTAAACACTTTACAACAAAGTTGAAAAGTCTTTATGACTTTGTTCATTCTGTCTGCCTGTCTGTCTGTCCTTTAGCACGGTAACAGCCGTAAAAATGACTTTATCAAAATGAAATTTTAGTATGTTGTTCAGACGCTCTGTGGGACATCTGGGAATATAAATGAATAATATCACCCAGTTACTTTAGGATTGAACCCGGGTTGAAAAAATGAAATGCATTGACCCCTATGGGACCTAATTTTTCAAACATTTTTTAAACGATTTTAAAATTCAAAAATTGCTTCGAAAGTTTTAGAAAATATTCAAATGATCTTATAAAATATATAAAACAAAATTCAGCAAAATATATTCAATAGTTTTTTAAATAAAAATTAAAATAATAATTACACCTCTTATATGAAGCGATCACGTGACCATTATATGGAAAGATCACGTGACCCACTTCAAAATAAAATATGGCATCCATCTTGTGTCAAAATCGTGATTTTTAAAGTTCTTTTTAATTCATAATTAGTGTTGTATCCGTCCTAAAACCGCTTTATTTTTTCTTAAATTCTGTGCATCTACATGCTGAAACAACGCAATTATAATATATTTCACTTTAAATGATCATCCAACTTTAATTATTTCTACAACGAAGCCTACTTTTTTCACTTATGAAAAATGTAAACAGCAAAATATGTAGAATGAGTTGTATAAGAATTGATGCATCTCTTGAACGCGAAATTATTTAGCTACTGGTGTCTGCAATATAGCTGATATGAATGAAATATTCATTGATTTTTCACAAAGAAGTACTACTTTTCCGATGAAGTTTTAAGCATAGAGTTTAATTACTTGTACCTCCATGGTCTCAAGTTTTTAAATAAAATAAATTATCATAATATTGTGATGAATGAAATGAATGGAAAAATGTTTATGAATGAAATGCTGCTTTTATAAAGAGAACCAGGCGGGTTATATTTCGATGACGTCATTTGAATAAATTTCATTTGTTTTCGATGAAGTTTTCAAATGTAATAAATTATTGTAGTATTATGATAATTTTAAAAATATTACAGAGGAATGCATCGCATTTTAGATATTTCTAAAGAAAATTGCATTGCAGTTGAGAAGTGTTTCATAATCAATGCTGTATGCATGATTTATCTTTCTTGCTATTATTTATTGCATTCGTGTGCTCTTTCTCTGCATGCCATGATGAAATTTGACGCCGTTCGAAATGTAGTATAATGGTATTGTACATTAGCATATCGCAATTGCATCTATTTTATTATTATCAATTGTTCTCAGGGAAAGGTTTGTAATTGTCCTCGCCAAATATTGCTGATAGTCCAGGGAAACTATATTGAAAATGAATAAAAAATAACAATTTCTACTTCATAAAACACTGCTTGCGTACATTCTTATTGCAATAAAGTTTTTCTTATCAGCATAAACTTTCCCCAGGTTAAGGCAAATCGATACACTTCCACTAGACTAACTAAAATGACCATCATTGGATTCTAACGCTAATCTCATAAATTTTTATAGGTGTAATCAATAGAGGATGAACGGCGTAAATTTTAGCAACTCAAATTTTCATGGCATTTAGGTCAAACTATTGTAGCAAAGCGTTAGGTATTTTTTCATCATATAACTTATCAATTTAACCACCGTAGGGCTCCATCAGAGGATAGGTCTCTTTCAAAATTGACTCTAAATTGACGATTTTGGTTTTGGCTGACTTTTGGCTCGTTCACTGCTCTGTTACGATATCTAGATAGTATTGTATTTATAGCGATTTGGATTAATTCACATCTTTCGGCGCGAACTGTGTCGGGGGAATTGGTTGCTGTCATGGTGACGGATCATTAGTTGGGCCTCACATATCCGAATAGGACGGACTAAGGGACGAAAAGGTTACCATATAATTTACATGCAGAATAATGCATTCAGATAAGCTCCTAGAAATTACTACCTTAAAACATGTGTTCCTTTCAAGATAATTGGCATTAGGGCATAACAAAAAGAGGGAATGAAAATGTATAAAATTGCACACATACAAATTTTGAGATAATATAAATATCCAATGGAAAATCTTTTAATGACCCAAGAGTATAACTTGATTGATATTATCCACTTCAATGGGGACAATTATATAAATGAACATAGTTGCAATGAATAACTTATTGCTATATATATGTATACAACAGTTTTGAAAAATTAATAACTATTATTTCCATAAATTCATAAAAAAATATTTTATCTATTATGACCAATATGAAAATCAGTGAATGTTCTCATATACTAAAAATTATATCCACTTTACTCAAAAATAGTTCTATGTAGTTGCAATTCTAATTATGCCCATATTTCATTTTAAATACCATATATTTAAAAAAAACTTAATACATATATTTATAAGTTTAAATGTTTAATGGCGGTTTTCAATCGTTATCAAGCATAAATATCCAGTGCATACTTGTGAATACGCAGGATGTGTCATGCAGAAAATAATTTAAAGCCACATGAGCTCTAAAATTTTTTTCTCATTATTTACTATTTGCTTCGTATAAAATATTCGGGAAATTTAACATTTTACCTGATAACACGAAAAATATATTACTTTTTAACGTTATCAGATGAGACGAAATTAATTTCTAAAACTGCGCTACGCATACAATTTCATTTATCTAAACTAAACCAAACACACATTATGTTTCTTAAAAATAGAAATCATATTGTTATAAACAATTCCATACCACTGTATGGAAACCGATTTTAGGAATTTTTGAAATGTCTCAAATAGAACTACATTATATCTGGCGTGCCCAGTCTTAAAATTTATGTATGTAGGAAGGATAAAATTATTTTTTTCATAAGTCGTTTAAGGGTTTTTAATAGCACCTTCCACAGTCCACAGCTCATTTGAGTGGCCCACCTCATGTCTGCGGCCCATTTCCGCTTAACAACGCTGAAACGACTTGTGACCTTAACCCAGGAGTTGCTAGGTTACAACCGTTACAATGCTGTGTTGCCAAGATGTCGGAAATTTTCCTCTAAATTCGTCATTTTTTCCAGCCATTAATTTTTCCCGCCTCTTTACGAAATGAAGGTATGCACACCGATTGTGCACTATGGGATCAATACTGGAATCCATACAAGGGTTTGCAAGACGTAATGTAAGTTCGACTGGGTGTCGAGTGTAGAATCTGCAGTCTTTCACAATTTAATATAACTTGGGCCTAAAATATTATCTTTATTTTCTGTTTCACTTAACGGTTTCTGAGTTTAATTTTACTTTTGACTTATTTATTTTCCGGTTTATAAACTGTTTTATTAAAAATCTAATGTGGGCGGCACATGACTTTCCTTAATGCAAGTGCCTTACATTTTTCAATGGAAAATAATGATGGACAAAATCCGTGGCACTATATTTTAACGTTGAAAAGTACAGTGTTATTTAGCGCTTTTCCTGATGACAACATTTAACATTATTTTGAATTACCAAATTAAAGTATATTTTGCGCATATACATCTTGAAAATTAGAAGTATGGATAAAATTTGCTAAGCAATAAACTCCATTATACTAAAATATGTTAATTCTTAATTTTTCAATTTGGCGTCTTTCATGAATATTTAGCGTCATTTTTGCTAATTCAGCGTCAATTTTGCCAATTAGGCACCACTGTAATAAGTCACGAAGTTGACAATATTTCTTCAAATAAGTCACGAAGGTCGCCAAATTTATCGTCAAGTGTTACATATGGGATGATACTTACTACTATTCATTTTTATGTTATTTTTAGATGCATTTATTCGTAAAACATGCAATATCTCGGAAACGGTTAAAGCTAACCTTCTTAAGTTTGTGTCATTCGTTTTATTAAAATATATATATATATATATATATATATATATATATATATATATATATATATATAAAACGATTATTTATTTAATATTATTGATTGTCCTGATTATTGTATGATTTTTAAAAAAAATTCTTTTGAAAGTTCAGAAGTTTTCCAAACCGTCGATTGCGTTTGAAATCAATAGGATTCTGGTATACACTGACTATAATAACCGTACCGAATTTCATCCGAAACGCTCCATTCGTTCGTGAGATATTGAATCCACAGACTCTTGGATACACACACACACAGACCTCGTCCCCGTCACAATGCTTTTCCTTTAGAATATACTATGCATATAGGGAAGGTAAAAATATTTAACTATTTCTATGTGAATACATATTTACTAATTTGGTAAACAAATTTTTCCATTTAATAAAATAATAAAAGCTACGTCATAATATGCTGGTTACAGCCTTTGCTGCTAAATTATGGAAAATCAAGCCTCAGATAAAATGATATTGTAAAATTCATCTATATATACATTTATAACAAACAAGTGCGATCTGAATAATTATTTAATTTAAGATTATTTATTAAAACAATTAATTGAATTGAAAAATTAAATGCCAAAACATATAAATCTTCACTTTACATTATGCTGTGCCTAACATTAAACACTCATATTTTCTGCTGCTGCATATAGTAAAACATGGATTTTTATGATCCACTGTAAATGGTTTTGCTTAATGGGTAAATCCAAAAAATAATTAAATAACATTTAAATAAATCCTCGATTAAATTTTAGCTATTTATTATTTCACAATAATACTAAATTTTATAATATCATGCAGTCATAGTTAAGTACTCTTAGGGGACTCTTTGATACCACAGTTATTCTTAAATTTATTTACTGACTAACATTTATTTCTACTCTTCACTTCAATGAAGAAAGAGTGTATGTATATAACCCCACATCTACTACTCTCATTTGTGCATACTATTGCAAAACCATTGCAAGTGATGATTATCATGATAAATGATGTTCACAGCCTTTCCCTTATACTAAGCTTTTGAGCATATTCAGTCAGTTTTTACGGACATTCCGTTACTGACATTTTACCATCGCATTTATTTTCATTTCTCTGTCAGATCATCTTCACCTCCTCAGTCTTACATGAATATTATAACTAGCTTCATCAGCTTCGCCCACTTTGCTGTAGATCATGAATAGCATGACTGTCAACACTGGTTTACTCGTGTGCATATTACGTAACCTAAAGTGGGACCAAGTTGGGTGTTTACCATTTAGGCCGTTTTTCCACGTGATTCTCATTGTGTCCCAAATGTCGAATGTCATAGTGGCATTTTACGTATTCAGCCTGACACAACAATTATGTTTTATGTTGGGCACATTCATTTTTAGTATGATGATAAATATTACAAACATCAGATCCACTATCTATATTTGTATGTTCATAACTGGAATTCGTACCTTTTCTGGCATCACAATATATATTAATTTTGTGCAAATAAAAAAAATTTGATGTGGGCAGCACATAACTTTCCCTGCAGACTTATATACACATTCTCTTTATTTTAATTAAATATAATTCACTATTAATTCAATTTTCGTTCTCATTTGGTAACTGGACTCATTTTCAAAGGTGGCGTAGAGAAAAAACGAAAAAATAAAAATATCTCGAGAACGGCTAGTCCTAGTGTAATGGGGTTGATCTTATTCTTTTCTTCGTTAAAAATTACGTAGAAAACACAAGCATTTAATGGATATATTTTAGCATACGTAGTTTTTTTATTTTAGATTTTGTCGATTTTTTGCGGGCCATTTTGCAAAAAAGGGCAGGTTATTTTTTCCGAATCGTACCAAAATCTAATCAGCACCAGAGTGTTCCATAAGCGACTTATTTACCAAATTTTGTGAAATTCGGTCCATCAGATTTTCAGCTAGAGTGGATAAAAGCTTTTGCGGGCCATTTCGCAAAAAAAGGCGGGTTCTTTTATCCCTAATCGTACTTAAAACTAATCAGCACCAGATTCGCCCACAAATGACTTACCTACCAAATTTTATGAAATTCGGTCAATTACTTTTGTAGTTAGAGTGGATACAATATCTGCACAGACAGATAGACACACAGACAGACACACACACAGACACACACACAGCCGTCACGCTAAAAATGGTTTTTTCGTATTCTAGAGGTCTCGAAACGTGTAGATCCGTCGAAAACTCGAGTTGTGATTTTCGGCATGATTCCAATACTTTCCCTATACATTACCATGTATTGCAGGGAAAGTAATATATTTATGAAAAAATTATTCAAGATTCCATTTTAAGAAATTATCCAAAATATCAGTTCAAGAAATTATTGAGGATTACGTGATTATTATTTAAGAGTGATATTACAGTTGATTAAATCTCTTTTCACCAGCAAATTTTTTTTCACTAAAATTAATTTTTCCATCCAACTGACCTTGGTAGCATCGTGTTAAATTTGCAAATATTTGTATTTCTTAACTGATATCCTGTTAGCTTTAATTTATTTTGTATGTATGCATTGATTGTCTTCAATCGCTGAGTGTATATAATGAGATTTCAATATTGAGATATGCCTAAAATGCTGCCGTACACTAGTCTCCTACATATATATATATATATATATTTTACAAATTAGTGTTATATCTTAAAGTAGCTATATTTTGTACAGTAATAAAGTAACAATATTTGCTGAAGTAACAGTATTTGTTTCTAAAACTAGGGGGCTCTTCCCCCTGCTCGCTCCGGTCGCGCAAACCCCCTTCTGGAGGCTTCGCTTCCTACTCGCTGCACTCACTTCATATTTATCTTTCCTAAAAATCCTACTTTCAAAAATATATTTTCTTTCCCTACCTATTTTCCGCAGGAGGGAAAAGCAGGGAGTTTTCTTAGCTTAGGGAATCCAAAATTGAATTTCTTGTATTTCATGCCAAACTAAAGTTTAAATCGATAAACGATTTATTTCATCATGCTACCCCATTTTTTTCTCTATAAATGTACCAAATTTCATATATTTTTGCATGCTATAGTTTTTACGGTACATCTCTAAATGTGCCGATACGAAAAACAAAGTTTATTTCAGAAGTGTACAAAAAGTAAAATATCTCAAAAACTACATCGAAATTAAAAAAGGGGGCTCCGTTATGCAAAAATTCACCCATGTAGGTAGGTACCTGCCTGCCAAAATTCGTACTCTTGCTTTTTTTTTTTTTTTTTTTTGTTTAAATCGAATATTTTTCGAAATTAATCGAAATATTTATATATATAATAATATTTTTTATTTATATATATATATTTATATACATATATTATATATATATATATATATATATATATATGATATATATATATAATATATATATATATATATATATATATATATATATATATATATATATATATATATATATATATATGATATATAAAAATAATGTATATAACGGCTTATTTCAGCGTATTCCCCAAAGCTTTTTCTACAAGTGCACTAAATTTCATATTTTAATATGCTATAGTTTTTGCGGTACAAAACAGAGAATCTTGAGAAACGGGAAATTTGTCAAACAGCGACGGCGGCATCGTCAGCAACTTTTTTTTTAATATAGAGAGAAAACAAATAAATGTTAAAATACCCGATAATTTTGCTTAAGAATATATGAAAGAATGCGTTATGAGTTATGAGGTTTTGCTAGTTTCTGAAGAAATATTCGTTCATGTTGATACAGTTGTTTTAAAAACTCGCACGTTTTCTATCTCTGCAAAAAATATATTTTTACGTTGGATTTTTATAGTAGAAAAACTAAAAAAAAAAAAACTTCGTCAATTGTTGAAGTCAAAGAACTATCCTAGGACGAAGCCCTTTTAAGAGATTAATAACGGAATAAAATAATTTAGAATTCACGTTAATGACTGTATATCGAAATGCGATAATTACGGTAATTAGCGTATCTGGGGACGGACTGTCACATGATTCATTGGCGAGAACCAGCTGGTTTCAATTTCATGTGAGTATGACTAGGAATGATAATTCAGTAAAAATGGCCTTATCGGAAGTTGATTAATCCACTTGATATTTGACGCTTGCCAATAATAACTAATCAGTTAACGATAGCAGATGATTATGATTATTCAACGCTTCGTTTCCCTGCTTCAAGTGTGAATATTATTTTGCTTCTTTTTGTATTTTTTAGTTTGTGAAAGCAGTATTGTGAAGCAGGTGTTATTATTAGTGTTGCTTTGTTTTATTAGCAGTATTTAGCCAAGTGATCATTAAGTTATCTAAGATGATATCATGGTTAAAATGTTTAATAAAAGGGGAAATTTATTTTCATACATTGAATATGTAGAAAAATATTTTTCAAATTCACCCTTACACTAGTATGTGGAATCAAAAATTAAGAACGCCGTAAATGGATAATATATATATATATATATATATATATATATATATGCGCGTGTGTGTGTGTGTGTGTGTGTGTGTGTGTATGTGTGTGTGTCTATCTTCTATTTTAGTGCCAATTATATATGTTTTTGCACTTCAGGAATAAGTTAAATTATTGCAACATTATCACACTTTTTATTTTTAAAATCACTCACTTATACATTTTATAATATATTTTACACGTGGAGAATTTTGATATGAACAATACCTTACTCAAAATTTAATAACAACTTCGAATTTGCATAATTTAAAAAATACTTAAAATATCCTTAATATCGAAATAAATTTATGGCGGCACCCCTTCAGATAAATTGATGAACATAAAACTTTCTTGAACTTAATAGACACTAAACTTAACATAAGACCCATGCGTAACGCCTCTGTGCAGGAACATAAAAGCAAACCCAGAACATTTCCACATCATTCTTATTTTATGATAGCTAGGTTGTACGTGAGGTTGAATGTAGCACTGTTTAAGTTATTCTTTTATAAATAAAGTTATCTTATATATATATATATATATATATCCTTCTGATAAATGCAATTCTACATCGCACCTTTGGTGCCGGAAACGTCTTTAGCTCAACGCTATGATATTGGTCTACTACGTTTTGGACCCGGCAAGTTGGTGATTTCACCTTTTCGCTACAAATTCATTATTTGTATGAATATAGTTCTGTATTTATAGTTAATTAAATTTCAAGGTATATAATTTTATATATGCATTACATTCTTTCGAAAAGAATAGTTGCAATTAATTATTTTGAGATTAATAATTTAAAGCTAATTAGGTTAAAAATTTAAATTAAGTTAAATTAAGTGTTACGCTGCATATATGCATTTTTATGTCTCATACCGATGCTTTTTCGTTTCTGTACTTTAAAACATATGGCATTGACAAACGATGTTCTTAGTTATAAACGCAAACATGGGTGCATGGATATTAAAATAAATGGTTAACAATAATATGTCAAAACTTTAAATTTTATATAACTTTGCAATATAAAGTTATGTTCCACAATACAGAAATTAATTATCCAGAACTCTAACAAGTAAATCACTAAATAAAAATTTGGCTCAAATCTATTTAATGATAAGTTCTGTGAGTATTGTTAAAGTTGTCTCGATCGACTCTTTTCTTCTATGTTCTTCAATTTCGCCTGTCAATTCCTTTCTCATAAAAATAATTTTCGACTGCCTGTGAGGTAAAAAAATGTGTCTTGAAGCTCTTGTGCGAATGTTAAGACATCTGTACAAGTGGAAAGCAAATGGAAAGCAGACCTATCCTTTACCTTTGATGTCTCTTCTAAGAGCCTTTTCTTGTCTCTGGTAGTGTCCGCAAACATCCGCTAATCTTATCTTCAGCCCCTTCTACGCAAAAACAAACATTATTTTACCCAGCGTCTTAAAGCACTTCGCTTTGTTAGTCTTGTTGGTTAATCTACTAATCTCGAAGGTTGCGGATCCCTGAGAGTATACGAAAGAAACGATTAAACAGGGTCCCAGACATTTTGTTCTATAATGAGATGTTATGCTTAGCGCACAGAGCGGTAAACGTAAATGCAGTAGTTTTTTAGTTTCTTTCTTTGCTTTGCAACTGCAGAGACAAAGCAGTTTTAGATTTTTAGAGACTTTCAAAGTCAAGAGAATTACAGATAATAGAATCGAGGGAATTGGAGAAATTTATGCATTTCAATGACTTCCGATTATATTAGGTTGCTTTTGTGTCTAGAATTGATTTTATTGTGAACTTTTAACGCACAAGAAAAGGAATGAGAATATTCGTTTAGATTTGATTTTTCTAACAAAATGTATATCAAATTTAGTTGAATTAAAAATAAATATTACAGATTTTGTTTCTTTCCTTCATTTTTTAAAGTGAATGTTGAGTATATGTTTTTTACATATTAGGTAAATAAAAAATCGAAACTAATTTTATTTGCCCATGATATTGAATCATGAATTTCGTTACTATTCACTTGTAAAATGCATGCAAAAAAATAATATTTACATTGATTTATATCATATCCAATGCTTATCATATGTTGCTGTTATAGCATATCCATGCATTTTTTTAATTAATTCCTTATATATTAATAAAAAAATAATATGTACGAAAAATGAATGATTTGCTTATTATATACTAAGTTAGAGTAAAATTGTTGATGCATAAATTATGAAATATATATCTGATAAGTCATTTAAATTCATAAAAATCTGTCACAAATTCTTGAACAGAGAAAAGGGAGAATACTAAGATAAGATACAAAACTTTAAAAGACTCAACAATAGACTCAATATTAGAATCTGTGAAATTAATAATTGTTACACATAATATGTGCACTACTCAAAATCATACTCACAGTACCTATAGAGGTGTTCTCATAGTGAAGGTCGCTCACGCATTTCTAATAAAAACATTTTTTGACCGGTTACGTGCTTTGATGCAGTCGTGTGTTTGAACTAGCCGCTGTATGCAGTGGAAAACTTGCTATATGCCAAAAGTTTGCAAAATTGATATATTTGTGTATATGTATCATCAACATATTGGTTATTTCTGATTATTTCAAATGATTAAGCAGGCGTTTGCTTTCTAATTAGTGTGTCAAGGTACATACTTAGAATCGTAAAATGTGAGCAAATCATAAACAGTATTTTATTATGAGTCTTACTCTTATGGCGGTTATTCGTTTAAAATGAGAAGTCAAAGATTTTATCGTTCTTAGAAGTAAAAAATGCCTAGTTAGATAAAAATTATTCGTAGTACCATTAGTTAAAAAATGTGACAGGATTTTCATATGAGCAAAATTTACTGAGAAAATTTAAAATATCATTTTCTAACGCTATATAAGTACTGTTATCTCAGCTACTTTAAAAGGTCAAATAATTCGCAGGATAAAAATTTAAATTTGGGCACAAAATAAGTAAGTACAATTTATTTTTAAAGAAAAATAACTATTTTATAGTGCATTATGATTTTAATAAAGCAATAATAGTTAGGTTCATATTTAATTATATCTTTAAAGATAATTTTTTATTTTAAATGATTATTTTGGTTTAAAAAACAGTATAAACATCGCTGTTAGTTCAATTTTTCACACAAGTGAAATATTAATATTTGCGAACCTAGAAATTCTTACATCAATATTGGTATCCTTGTTTAAAGAATTCTGATTTTTAATTTTTTCTCGTTATTGAATTCCTTGCTACTGAGCTTGTCGACCTCCCCACCCCACTCCATCCCACCCCACTCCTTGTGCTAATTTGACCAAAGAATGAGGTTGACATAACCTGCTTTGACCTCTCTATGTAGTGTTGTGTGATATAGTTTACAGTAAAATAATGGATACGTTCCCCAAAACTTCAATCTTTTGTATTTATTTTAATTTTATCCGTTTTTTTAATTCATATCATTTATCCTTTTTAAAATCTATTGATGTCTTCAAAAGTTATGAATAAGTCGCTTTATCTTAAAATATCCGAATAATGTTACTCATGTGAATGATGCTATTAATGGTTGATAGCTCAGCTGCAAAATGAATGGCTTTCATCATTTTTTTTTTTTTTTTGCTTTATTTTGGAAAAAACTATTTGCGTTGCATGACTAATTTATCGTATAATTATGAATATTATTTTCCATTGATAGAAGAACATATTTTACATATAATTTCCATTTACTACTTTTACGCAGTTGAAACACTCGCTATAAAAATTAATGGCAATATTTAAAAAGCTCATTTTTTTTTATTTCCACTTTGCTGCGATACTTTGAGTTGCTTCTTTTGCTTTGATGTGCGTGTAAGATTACAATCAAAATGATTTCTTTATTGATCTTCATCTGTATATTTTTGTCACATGTTATTGATTGGAAAATATACACCCCCAATTTTATATCATAAACTTTTTCTTAGAGTTCCTATCAAATGGATACTATTGCGAAAATAATTGTCTAAATCTTGTATAATCCTCGTTCTTCAACATTTATAACTTTAAAAGTATTTCTACACACAGTGGTACGATAAGTTGATACGATGTTCTATAGTTCATACGATATTCTCTAGGCGATTACAAATGGCAACCTACAAATTACTCAATTTCAACAGGTCCTTTTAGCCATGCATTGCTACGTATTTTATACTTCAATCCGGCTTTAAATATCACTTTGAAATTTTTGCAAAATGTTTTTATTAATTTACTTATTTATTAAATTTTACCGTAAAAACAATCAGGTTCAAAAAATATATATTCTTCGTAGTTTTAAACTAAAAAAATATTTCACACACAATGGCATAGTTTGGTTATTATATACAATCACAATATTTGACTTATAACTTCCACAATTTTCACATTTATGTTTTGGTGTAAACTGTTTGTAACACTACTCTATTTCGAAAAATGTTTTCTCTTGAAATAGTTATTACCCAGGAATTTCTATAGATAGAGATTAGACGGTGACTGATATGGATTCAGCATTGGATTTTGGGGGGGATTGACTGGTTTTTAAGGATTCCAAATTGTTTATCAATTTCAGTTAAATTTTTTATTTTATTGAAACATATATTCCTTCAAATTGAATATAGATATAGCTGTGATTATAACTTATATGGATTCAGCATCATATTCAAAATGATTAGGATGGTTTATTAAGAAGTTTCACTTCTGGTTTTCGTTCCACTTCTATTTGAAATATTTTCTATGAAACATATATTTTTCAAGGCTTAATATAGATAGATCTTAGATAATGAGTAATATGAATTCAGCATTAAATTCTGGAAGGACGTAATGTACTTAATTGGGATTTCCCCTTCCGGCTCTGCTGATATCACGTCCGATTCAAAAATCTACATTTTCCTTGAAACACACATTTCTCAGAATTTGATATAGATATAGCCTATGTGATGACTGAAATAGATTCAACTTCAAATTCTAGAGGAGTTTGGAGTTTACTAAGGATATCCACTCCAGGTTCGTTTCTCACTTCCGGTTCATTTTTTTTTAGGAACTCTATTTCCCAAGATAAGCTATAAATAGAGCTTTCATGATGACTGATATGAATTCAGTCTTAATTTCCATAGGAAGTCACAAATTTCCGCTTGCTTATTTATTCCCTTTTGGTTCAAAATTCTCTTCAAACGTCTATTTATCAAGATTGGCCCTAGACCGAGCTTAGATGATAGCTGATATGATTCGGCATTGAAATCTTGAGGGTGTTAGAGGGGTTCAATAAGGATATATATTTTTGGTTCTACAGACTCTTCCGATTATTACTAAAACTCGTATGACTGTGCGAAATAAGTATAGAAAAGGGAAAAATGCTTAATACTTGCGTCAAAAACGAAGTGCACACACCATCTGCCCCATAAAAGTAATCATTCATAAATTTCTTGTCAGTTAGTTTTCGTGCCGTGTAAAAAATTCACCGTTTAAAGTAAATCACATTCCTTTCAGGTTTTCTTCTTTCATATTCATTCGGCGACTGTGAGCCGGTCATTATATTTAGGTAATCAATAAATATGTTTATATATTCTTCATTTACATATACACGAAATTTCGGCCACTTAAATTATATCTATGAATTTTAATGCTTATTTAAAACCAGAGGTCATAATCACCAGTGTCCCAGTAACGATTCAATACCAAATATGGCTCATTTTCGTACAATTCTAATCCCCTGGAGATTGCATTAAGTGGTGCAGCTTGAATATTTGAAATAAATTTCGCAGAAACCTGTCTCGACTCATACAAATTAATTGTTCGAATTGTGTCTAATTTTACTCGCTGCCATTCTGGCTTTGTGCATTATGATGCATAATTCACTTTTGTTTCGCAACCCCCTCCCTCTTAACCTCTGAAGCTGAGCAGATTTATGATAAATTAGATGAACGTTTCTAATGACGAAAAGTATTTAGACATCTGGAGGAGCGAGCTTAAACTTGTATACGACAGAATTCTCTTGACTTTGATGCATAAAATTAGTTGATTTATTTTAAAGTGGCTAAATAAGTTTCTATATTGATGCGTGCAGATTGGTTGAATTTAATTCCTAAGTTGTGTAGTCATCTGTATGTATTTCTGACGTTATCGTTATATCCTTCACTTTCTCAAGAACGGGTGTGCATACTATTTAAATAGAACATTCAACTAAAAATATTCTTCTATCGGAATTAAACAATGCTATCCTATACAAAATACAAAACACTACCTATTTCAGATGAATTTATAATGAGATTTTTATTGTTTTCGATCTAATTATACCTAATAAATAAATATATTACAATATTACAATGCAAAAATTACCCTATAATTTTCTTTTAAAAGATACTGATTACATACACTCGTTAAATACAATATCTATTTGTCAAATTTCCATAGTATATGAAAGATATAAATTCTGTGCATCTACATACAGTCTGTTACAAACGTATAAGACCACGAGACTTTTTGTTATTTAGGTAATTAATGAAATATTTTTTTATTCAAAATCAAAACTACTCCATGTCAGAACAAGTTTTAAGTAAAATTTAGTAATTTCTCATAAATGAATGCGTTTAGAACACTTATGTATTGGGGAAAATGCGGTTTGTTTCAAAATGCAGAACACATAAAACTTATGAGCGTACCATGTTAAAGACTACGACAGTTAAAATAATTACAACAAAATAACAATTCCTTTTATTTTAATTCCTCTACAACAATCAAATAACAAATATGGGTTCAAAAATTGGAGTAAAACAATAACCTTGTAAGTGTTCTATGTTCAGACGCTTCAAAAAATTTATCATTTTGAAAATAATGTCTGCTAAATTATTAAAATGAGAGAAATCAAAATTTTAATTAGTATGGGCATGGGGTAAAATTTTATACTTCATCCCGATAACAAGATATACTGTGTTATTCATTTCCTTAAAAGCTTTGGATTTGCTATTACCTAATGAATATTAAATAATGCAACTGTTGAGTGTTTTAGAAATATTGTGCAATATTTTTTCATTTAACTTACTTCTCTTATTTGTATCTAACATATCATATAAAATAGTTCTTCAATTTAATAAATTTAAAATGATTCTTGGTAACTAGAGAAAATTATATATATATATATATCCCCATGACAAAGAACCATTTTATTTAAATGTTTAATCTTATCATGTTTTTCATTCTTACCTGAATTGTTCCTCAACAATATATTAACATCATAAAAATGAAAAATAGATTTAAAAGTAATAAAAAGTAAAAATTATTGTCGTTCACAAGATCCTTCATAGTTACATTATAGACAATTAAAACCTTTACGACCTTTCATGTAAGTATTGCCAATAGCCTATACAGTGGGGTAATTCATCTTTAAACTGCAACTTTAGCAAGTTTAAGTTTAACTGATTTTGGTTTGGAATTTACATATATTTCCATGTTTCGATGATGGTTTATATGCGTTATTCAAAACTTAATATATGGAAATTAACTTTTTCAGCCACTCTGTTTTATCGAGCTCACCTAAAATATTTTGTCAAACATAACGATTAGAAGATGCATTCGAGTTATATATTTGCAAACGAGATGGTTTACTTTTATATTTAATAAAAGTTGAGTTATTGTTTTCAAAAATTCATATAGAATTATTTTCTTTTCAGATTGTTTTTCTATTTAAACTTTTGGTAATTTTGTCCTGGCCTCTCCGGTGTCGGCTATGTCCGGCTGGAAGGCGGACTAGGCATGAAGCTAATGTGGAGCGACCCCCACCACAGATGGAAATTTCCACCTTCCACATGACTTACATATCAGTCATCATGACACTATGGGAGATATTCACCTTCATTTTCTTACAAGGTAATCATGCATATCAAGTTCTATACAATGTATAAAGTTGTTATTTCTTAAGAATCTTGTTTATATTGTTCCACGTGTACGAAAAACTGTTTCAATGATACTATCTTACTAAGGGGGGCATAGGGTAATAAAAGAACTCAAATCCAATATCTAGGTTCAAACATGCATTATGCAATCATATTCCATATTAAAAGTGACACACATTTTGTATCGAATATAATGGTAATTATATTTGTATCTTGATCTTCATTTATAAAGTTTCAATTCAATTATTCAGCTTAGTAATTGAATTAAATTCTTTAACTGAATGCTTAATTGAGTTCCTTTATGACGCCATCTATCCAACTGGAGCTCTTCCAATACAAGCTGGCCTATGGCCATTATATCATATCACAGTGAGAAGCGGGTTGACTCAACAGGTGGGAACCAGTACCACTCACCTTGTTGACGTTGATGGAAAGTGCTTGTTTTGAAACATTTTAATGCTGACTGCGCCAAAATAACGAAATTCTTGCATTTATCGCGCTTCTACAAGTTATCCATTTTTTTTTCTTGTTAATTCGGGAATCGAAACATTCATTTACCTTTTTTCGGGAATTATTAAAGCAATTTAGTGACGAACAGCGTCCCATTTAATGCACATTTATACCACAATGCAAAATATCGACCCACTGTGCAATAGCAACCAATGAACAAGTATGATACAAAATGACAGAAGCGCCAGCTCATTCCATGGGAACCTTATATCCAACTTCCCCACTTCCCCACACCGTTGGCTGTTGTTGAGACCTAGACCGTCCAGCCTACCAGAAAGGTGTAAGACCACACCGTTGGTGAAATAAGAAACGATAGATGCAACGTTCTAATTACTGACCACATTCATTTTATTGATTCAGTATTGCGCAGTCTGTTAACAAGAAAATAACTAATATTTTTTTCTAGAATGCTTTGAATTAGCAATTGAATTATCAAGGGGATTAAAACGATGGCTAATTTCAGCGAGACCCACATATGAAAGTATGTTTTGAACTACTACGGATATTCATACTGCTATTCAAGCTTAAAAGGAAGTACTTAACAAATATTTAATTTTGAAATAACACCTTTTTATATGCTGTTTTTATGTTCTCACAAACATACTTTAAATTTCTATACTTCACAGCTATTTTTGTCAGTCAGCGTAGGTACTAGTAGTGATTTCTGGTGTTGAAATACTCTGTAGTGAAAGCTCATAAGGCAGTATTAAATGCCTTGAATTGGAGACGTCTTTAGCTAAACGCAATGTTACTGACTTACCACACTTTAACCCCAGGGTCAAAACCCTACACTGCCAAATTGGTGATTTTGCATTCTCGCTACAGCTTAATACATACTATCATTTGTAATCTGTAACAACCGGAAAATTCAAAATGACTAAAATTGCAATACTTCCATACATTGACTAGCACGGCAGGGTTATTTCGGCCTCGGGTTGAAGCAGATATTTATATTAGTAATTAAATAGTATTATATATTTTAACTCTTATATTTTAAATATGTCATTTTATAATCTTTATAGACAATATAAGTTGTTTTCCTCAATGCAAAAATTCACAAACCAAACGAAACAAACCAAATGTCTAGTATCTGTCAACATATATACTTGGGGCTCAGGTTTTTTTAAACGGGCTTTTTTATAGTTTATTAATTGAGAGATTATGTTTAACCAAAAGATAATATAATAATAAATCTTTTATAAAACAATTTCACGCCAAAATTTAATATATTGTAGAATAATGTGCGGCCAATCTTTCCTTTCCATGGAAAGATTGGACATACGACGCTAAAATTCTTAGACATTAAAATTAAATACCAATACGTTTACAGATTCTAAATATACTTTAATCTGAATTACACCCCAAAACTTGACAACCCACATATGTTTCTCAATTTTTAAGTCGTTTTTTTTTTTTTTTTTTATTTAAACCATGCAATTTTCAATAATGGTAAAGACTACAGGGATTCCAATTCATTTTAATAATATATATCATAGAAAATAATAACTTTATCATCCGAATCAAAATTAATTTTGTGGTAATAAGATACTTCGGGGAGTTAATTGATTAGGATAATAATAGAACATTTTGTACGAACCTGAACATAATAGAATTGAGATAGCAAGATGAAAATAACTTTAAAATTCAATGGAATTTAGAAAAACTCTAAAACAGCAATTCAAAGCATAATTAATACTTATGATGAAGAAAAATGCAATTTTGGTGCCTATGAGCAAATGTTCATTCTAAAGCAAAGTCAGTCTGACAGTAAGTATAGTAAATTTTGAGAAAGGCCCTTACAGGCTGGTACTGTGATTATGCGTAAGTATTTAAATGTGTTTAATTGTTCGATCCATTTGATATCCATTTTGTCTAGGGGGTAATATAGTTTTTCATTTTGTATAATGTAGTCGTTTGTCAGGAGTCTTATAATTCTGTTTAATATGACTATTAGACCTCGAGATTTGCTAATTATATTTATAGTGGTTCACGAATTATATAAAAGCAAGATCTGGGATCTTTGGGAGGGGATTATGTACATAAATATATTCACCCTATTCCAGGACAGGCTTAAATCTACTAAAATTTGACTCCCTATAATAAAAACAGCACATTTGGCATTCGAGTTGTCGATTGTTAACACGATATCACTCAATAAAGATAATTTTTTACAATGAACAACAATTTGTGACTTTATCCTTTAAGAGGTCAAGAAACGATAAAACCAGGATCTTACTTGGATGCTCTACTAATTTTTCAGCCATCAAACGCAAAATAATGTTCAAAGTTTTGGGAAAAATTTTAAATATGTATGATACCAGAAAAAAACATTATATATTAATGACGTATAATTAAAGTTCAAACCAATATAGTCGTCCACAATATCCAATACTGCTCACTAAATCTTTTACCGTAACTTGAATGCTATCACCTCCATTGGTGCACCCGGCTAACGTATTTTATGGCGAATGGTTTGCCTTTTCCGGCGGCATCTAATGGGTTAATAATGAATTAGTCTTATCATTGCCTGTATTTTAGAAGTAAAGGAAAACAAATTAAAAAGTGCACAAAAATCGTATCAGAAAATCGTGTTCTAAAATTTAGCAATAACAAGCTTGATGGTTTTAATACATGAATGTCCTTTGATAATGAGTATTGTTGGACATAGCCTCGAAATAGTATTTGTATCTGAACAGTGATAGCAAATAATAAGCTATACCGTGTGTCACGTTATCTGTTAATTATTTAAAATCAATTTAATTAACGGAACTTTTTATTTATTACTGAAATTGCTATTAATATTTTACGTATCAAAACATTTAATGGTAACGCGGTTTAATTAAACGTTATTTGTTTCAGTTTAGGATGACTTTAATTGAAAATAAATTGAGTAAACATATGAAAATGCTTCTAACTTTTTAAAATTTAAACTTATTGCAACATATATAAATATAATTCGATGAAATTACCACTACTATATATTACATTTGGTGAAAATTAACTTTGTGCTTTTTGCCTGATGACAGATAGACAGAGAAACAAACATGCAAACCGATTTCAGTAGGTGTGTTTTCTACGTAAGGTCACGCAAAATTTGAAATATTTGTCTCGTATTATAAAACGACCCTGAATTACCAAATTATTTAATGTATCAGTGAAATAATAAAATCATACAATAAACAGAAAAAAGTTTAATGGTAATGTACGGATTTATATTCACACAAAATTGCTACAAAAATTTATATTAACGCAAAAACACCCTTTCTAGTTTCCTGATATTATATAAATTATCCCAAACTGACTTTCAAGAGTACAAACTAAAAGGCAGTGATAGAAAATTAATAAAGCAAAAATATCGAGCAAAAGTTCTTTGCGTGTAAAAAATTGTATACGCTTCCGTACGGCCTTCTGCTTCTGGAAATTTTTCTAGCAAACTAATCTCCGTAAAGCGTATTTCTTTCTTATTTTCTTCTTTTTTTTGTTGACCAATGCTGGGGTCCTTTCACTGTTTTTACCTTCCTAAAGTAGATATTTTTTCCTCAACTTATTTTGGCGCTTCCTTTTATCCTTGATTCAATCGAGTTTTTATCCTTTTTAGCGCCGCTTTTTCCCCGTGTCTAAGCACATTAACGAGAAATAATTTGCTTTCTTTATTTGAAGCTGTTCTTTCGTCGATAAAAATGGATATTCATTATTTTTAATCCAAGTATTCTACGCTCCGTGAAAGAAAAACTCATCTTTTCTTGACGGGTTCCAAGAAATTTGAAATACTTAAAAACATTAATAATCTTTATTCTCTGAAGTTTAAATGATAGTTTATTTTGTAGCATTATTCGGCTTCATTCCATGTAATTATATGCAAATTTGCAGTGAAAGCAGAATGAATAGATAACACGATTAAATTGGTTTGCAGTAAAAGTCTTTAGGAGATGCTAAACATAATGATTGGAATTCAATTTACTGCTAAAAATCTGTAGATAAAAATACTTGAAACAAATAGATGTTACAAATTAGTTTTTAGAAACTGTATTAACTCATTGCATTTACGTAATGCATGTAAATTTTAAATTAAAATTACCATACAATTAGAATATTTAACATAAGTGATACAGTTTGCTTTTGGAAAAATTATTTTAAAAATATTAAACATAAATATGGATGGCACAATTACAATTACTCTGAAGGCAATTTTGCTTGTTCTGTTTTTAAACATTTAATTACTTTGTTCAGGTTTTTATATCTAGATAATTTTTTTTCAAAGAAGAATTTATAAATTATATTAAATAAATGTTTTATATAATTAACTTTGTAATTCAGAAGCTGCAGAATATAATGAAAAAATACAAGACTGCTCTTTTGACATAATGTTAAAGTAATAAGAGAATTATGATTATCTGTGTAGGTTGAAACTTACCTTAAAGTAAAATAATAAAACATGCTCATATTGCTTTGAAGAATGATAACCTAATATAAAGTTTTCAAGAATCCACAAACAATTTTGAAGCTCCAAAAATAAATCTCTTATATCTTCTAACCAACTTTATTGCCCCGCTAGGGAAATTAAGAAAATGCAGCTGTGTGTTATTTCCCATTTGCGGACAACATTAAATTTCTTGATGTGGCATTATATAACCTGTTAAAACCTGTAGAACTTTATAACTCATATTTCACCTGATTTTTATGTTTTGTTTACTGAATTTTGAGATGATGGAATGATTTGAACATTATATTGATAGAATGAATATGGAAGATAATTTATAATTTTATATAAAAAAGAGCATACATTTAAATTTTTATGTAGGTGGTGTTAGGTTGGATCAGAAAATAGATCAGTTTAATTAAAATATTAAATATGAAAATGCGTGACTTTTCTTATAATCTAAAACTATGTAAAATATATCCAGACTGTGCGTTGAAGAAACGTTATTAAGAAACATGAAAATATTACTCTAGGAACTGAAGAGACATTTTAAATGAGAATTTTGTGGTTAAGAAAGATATTTTAATACCTGGTCAAAATATCTGCCATCTAGACATTTGTCATCTAGATTCATATGGTTAAATGTTCAGCACTCTTGAACTAAGAGTTTGGCAATGCTAACAATAAATTTATTTACGCTCTCATGTTTCTGTAATTTAAATTGTAATATTTTCACTCATTACTATATTATCCTTAAAAAATCTAATGTGGACAGCATATGAATTATTCTATATAATGCAATGAATTCAATGCTTTTATAGTTTAAAAATGATGTATAAACTGCAACGCACAATGTTATTTATTAACGCTAAATTATACATTTGGCGTCCTTTAAGATGACAACATGTAACATTGTCTCAGAGTCCCCAGTTAACTCATAATTCGCGCAACTCTAAATTGGCAATGATCAATATTGATAGCATCCGCAATAAACAATATAGTCGATGGATTAAAATCATTTTTGTTAATTTAGTGTCATTTTTACAATTGTTTCGTTAGTCACACGGCGTCGTAACACCAAATTGGCAATATTTCGCTAAATTAGTAGCCTAGTTCGCCAAATTTATCTACAAACACTACAAACAAACGGAGAAAAGGGTATTTCTTGTATATAAATGACTGTTGGTGAATTCATCATCCAATTCGCGAATTTATGATATCGTTCTAGAATTTGTGCCAATCGTTCTCTAATAAAAAGTTGCATAAGAAATGATTACTTACGTATATTGAAAGTTTTGTTTTTTGATAATAAATTTTAAAACTTCATTTGAAAATTTGGATATGTTCTGAACATTCGAATTCATGTATAATCAATAGGCTTCCGAGAGTCACTTTTTGGTACTTTTTGTACAAAATCATGGACACACACACACAGAGTAACCACCTCAGAAACAATCGATTCAAGTTCAGGGATGTTTGAAACGTGGTCCTCCGTCGAAACTCGAATTTGAATTTTTGACCCGTCGCAATACTTTATATTATACTATATATACATAGAAAAGTAATAAGCTTAACTATAACTGTGAATATACATTTGTAGGTGTGTCCTTAATACTCGAAAATGTTTTAAAACTTTGTACATACTGTTTCAGCATTATATGTGAAATTTTAATACATTTCCAAAGACAGAAATGCCTTTACAAATATAAAACTTGAGTTGAGTTGGGCCCGATACACTCAATGTTTTAGTGGATTTTGATTACAGCCATGATTTTTTATTATACCAATAAACTTGAAATCACCAAATCAACTAACAAAATTACATTTAATGCTTCACAGCATCTCTTGACGTATAAGTAGAATTTACAATTTTTGTACAAAAATTGTAAATTTTATTATAAAATTTTACTACAAAATATGAGTCAAAACTTTACAATGTTTGCAGAATAAGGACCTTAATACCTTCTTTTCACTAACACCTGCAACCCCCCGAACCTCGCTTCACGAGTTCTTTCTACACGCCCGCTACAAAGACATAGCACTCGAACTCCCATTCTGGCTCCCTTTGTTCACAGACACTCACCATCCCCTTCACGTGTTCTTTCAGCTATTCCTCCCCATGTAGCGGGCGGGTGCTCCGTGTTCGTCACTTCTCGGTAGAGGACGCCCTCTCTCCAACATCTGTCTCAAAAGCGGATGACCTAACAGTAACCCTCTAGCGTTTTCAATTTTCATTCTGAGTGCGATAAGATCATTTATGCGTTGGTGTAACTTTATAATAATGTAAGGAACAGAATCTGAGCTGTATTATTAACCAGGTAGTTTTTTATTCGAGATTGATTTCATTGATTGTACAAATCAGTTCCGGTGTTCAGTTAATTGATGTTCTTCAGTTCCTAGCGCGCTGAGACAGACAAAAAAGGAATGTGTGGCCAATCCTCTTGCGCGCTAGTGATGAGTAAGGAAAGGACGACCGTACCTGTCCTTCGTGAACTTAATTGTTGTATCCCTGTCAAAAATAGAAAGTTAAATTTTTTATTAGATGAAGAGGTTGAATCTAAACGCGGTAAAGCCAATTTTTAGAGCACGCTGTATTCTTATCTTAACGGGTTTTACAGCATGTTATCGAAATTTAATATGTGGAATCTTAAGCAATATAATTCTAAGCCCTTTTCTAGTCTTTCCGTTAAGAAAAAAAAGCAATTCAACACGTTTAATGTAAAAACAAAAAAAAATCATTTTATTTTCGTACGTAACTTTAATTGAAAAGTTGAATGAAAATATATTCCTTCAACCATTAATTTTTTACATGGTATTGATATATTTAATGCTTAGAAAAATATATTACAGTAATAAATAAACAAGAAGGATCAATCATGCTTAAAGCATTGATTATGAAACACTTTCCAACTTCAATGCAATTTTATTTAAACATGTCTAAAATGCAATGCATTCCTCGGTAATATTTCAAAACTTATCACAATACTACATTAATTTATTATATTTGAAAACTTAAACCTTCATCGAAAAAAATGAACTTCATTCAAATGACTGCATTGAAATATAAATTGCCTGGTTTAAACATCTCTAAAATGTGATACATTCCTCGGTAATAATTTTAGAATTATCATAATACTAGGATAATTTATTATATTTGAAAACTTCATCGAAAACAACTGAAATTCATTCAAATGACGTCATGGAAAAATTAACACGCCTGTCTCCCTCTATAAAAGCAGCATTTATAAAGCAGCATAAAGCAGCAAGCTCTATAAAGCAGCATAAATAATTTCCCATCCATGTCATTCATCACAATACTATAATAATTTATTTTATTTAAAAATTAAGACCATGGAGCTACAAGTAATTAAACTCTATGCGTAAAATTTCATCAAAAAAATCGCCTGCTCTTTGTAAAATCAATGAATATTTCGCACATATCAGCTATGCAGACTCCATGAACTAAATGGTTTTGTGTTAAAGAAATACAGCAATTCTAACACAACTCATTCTACATATTTTGCTGTTTACATTTTCCATAGGTGTAAAATAGGCTGCGTTGTATAAATAATCAAATTTGGATGAGCATTTAAACTCAAATATATTGTCATTGCGTCGTTTCAGTATGTAGATGCACAGAATTTAGGCAAAAATAAAGTGGTTTTAGGACGGATACAACACTCAATATGAATTAAAAAGAACTTTAAAAATCACGATTTTGAGACAAGATGGATGCCATATATCATTTTGAAGTGGGTCACGTGATCTTTTCATATCATGGTCACGTGATCGCTTCGTATAAGAGGTGTTATTATTATTTTTATATTTATTTAAAAAACTGCGGAATATATTTCGCTGATTTTTTTTTATATATTTTATGGAACAATTTGAATATTACCTAAAATTTTCGAAGCAATTTGTGGATTTTAAATCCGCTTAAAAATATTTGAAAAATTAGGTCCTATAGGACTCAATGTATTTCATTTTTTCAACCCGGGTTCAATCCAAAACTAATTGGGTGATATTATTCATTTATATTCCCATAGATCCTACAGACCGTCTGAACAACATACTAAAATTTCATTTTGATTAAGTCATTTTTACGGCAGTTATCGTGCTAACGGAAAACAGACAGACATACAGAATGAATGAACAAGGTCATAAACACTTTTCAACTTCGTTGTGAAGTGTTAAAAGGTTACAAATAAATACAATTTATAGAATTCAACAATCTTTGGGGGATATTTTGTTAACAAAGTTTAGCAAACAAGCGAAAATTATGGCTAACTTGTAAACTCAACATCTATAATGGTAGTTACTTTCCTTAAATACATAGTATAATGTATAAGGAATTATGTGTCGCGGGGTGAGCACATTTCAAGCATACCTGAACTCGAATCGAACGTGTTCGACGTGATACCCATGTGTATGTGTGTGTGTGCGCGCGTGTGTGTGTGTGTGTGTGTTCGTGAGTCTGTGCAGACGATATCTCACAAACAAATGAAACATTTCAGAAAAGTTCAGTACAAAAAATTCAATTAGGGGAAACTGGAAGCATATTGATTTCAAACGCAATCAAATGTTCGGAAGACTCCTGAAATTTTTTAGTGAAATTTTAAAAAATCTTAATAAATCCCAACCTTTAATACATTTACGTAAATAAGTATCTGTTATGTATTTATTTTTGATATAAACTTTAAACCGCTGGCATGAACCGTTCTCGCGATATTGCCCTTTTTCAAATAAATTTATAAAGATTATCACAGAAAGTTGAAAAAATTGACTATTGTGAAATATGTTCACTTTTCATATGCAATATTATGCGATAAATTTTCTAATGTTAATATAATGGAACTAGTTTGTTCTATTCACGAGAGTATATACTTTGTTTAATAGTTTCGTATTTTGGCGCTTAACAATTCTCCAACAGTTATTAATATACGATATACTCTACGCTCTGTTTGTTTATAACGCTTGGCGATCAATTTAGTAAACTCATTTAGCGAAATATCGCCAATTTGGATATACTGCGCCCTAGATTGACGATAATATCGCCAAAAAAATGACGCCATGATGAATTAATTATTAAAATATTTTAAAATATGGAATAGTATAGTACTTATTGCGAATGCTATCCATATTGATAATTGTCAAATTAGAGGTGCGTGACATATAAGTTAATTGGGTATTTTCGAAATAGTTTTACATGTTGTCATTTGAAAAGCCCCAAATGTACAATTCAACACTACAAACATTGTGCCGTAGAACTTATACATCGTTTTTTCACTGTGAAAGAAATATTTTTTTTGGATTATATACAGAAAATCATGCGTTGCTCACATCAGATTTTTATAGAAGAAAACAAATGAATCGAATTTTATAATACTCGAACCAAATCAATATCATAAAAAATGTCATAAAAAATAAATATACTCATTATTATCAAATGATTGAATGAATGTTTTATTACACCAAATCCTAAACATATTGACACCATTGTATAACAGATGTCATGAGCCATTATTGAGATATCAGAAATTTTACTTTTCCTCAAGGAGTGCAATATTTTCCGAAATAATCAATATAATTAAATGAAATGTGGCATGATTGTTACTTTCGTTATATATATAATGTATAAGGAAAGTATTGTGACGGGGTCGAAAATTCGAATTCGAGTTTTCGACGGGAGAGCACATTACAAGCATCCCTGATCACGAATCAAACATTTTTGAAGTGATGTCTATGTGTGTGTGTGTGTGTGTATCAGTTAGTCTGTGGAGACGATAACTGACGAACGAATGGACCGATTCGAACGAAATTTGGTACAAAAATCACAATCCATAAACACTGGAAGCCTATTGTTTTTATACGTAATCGAATGTTCAGAACTTCCCTAAATTTTCGAGTGAAATTTTGAAATAATCGTTAAAAAATCAAAACCGCTAATAAAGTTACGCAAATAGACATTTCTTATGTAATTTTGCATTAGAAAACGATTGACATGAATTTTTGAACGCTAACATGAACCGTTCTCGAGATATTGCACATTTTCCAATAAAATTATCAAAAAGTCATATAAAATAAAATAAAAAATATTTCCTATTGAGAAACATGTTCACTTTTCATATGTAATACCATGCGATAAATTCGGTGACATCATTCTCGACTAGCTCGTTCCATTCAGGAAAAAAGATACTTTGAGTAATACTTTTGTATTTGAACGCCAATAGTCATTTATCTGCTGTAAGAATAACTTATTTCTCCGTCCATAACGCGTAGCGAGATTTTGGCGACAAATTTGGCGGAATGCCGCCAACTTGGCGACATTTTTAATTGCTGCCAAATTAACAAAAATCTCGCCAAATGGATAAAAATGACGCTAAATCAATGAAAATGACGACTAATTGAAGAAAATTCAATATCATGGAAAGGATATAAGTATCTACTATAAGAATAACATTTTTTTTAACTGTAAAAGTAGTAAATTCATTGCATTATATAAGGAAAGTCATGTGTTGCCCACATCAGATTTTTTTAATAGTTAGCATTAAGCATTCTGATGATTTTGATCGAGATCAATTTTTAGCAGCGTTTAAATTTTTATTATTTTTCCCACTATATCGGAATTTTTCAATCTGTGGGGAAATTTATGTATTGCACACATGAGATTTCTTATTTTGGTTATACAGTTAAGTATCTCTAAAGGTGGTTGCCATTGGTGACGGTTGATACAGCAGCAAGGCTGAAACCAGAGTAATGTCCCCTTCGTTTTGATTAGTGACAGAAGCGTCCAGTCGATTATCAGGAATAATTAGGGCAAAGATATAGTTGAAATTAGAAATGATGTTCTTTTTACAGAATGACCTATCGAATTGAAACGTAGCTAATCACAATAAATTCGTTGTTTAAAAGATATTAAAACAAATTGTGTGCGTAAATAATTTTCAAAAATGACGTTCTAAATAATTACAAGGATACTACGCGATATATACACATTTAAAATAAAGCAAGAAAGATCAATCATGCATAAAGCATTGATTATGAAACACTTTCCAACTGAAATGCAATCCGCTGAATGTATCGCATCTCTAAAATGCGATACAAACAGAAGTGATATTTTTTACATTATCACAGAACTACAATAATTTATTTTACTTGAAAACTTAAAACTTCATCGAAAAAATGAACTTTATTCAAATGACAGCATTGAAATATAAATCGTCTGTCTCTCTATGTAAAAACAGTGAATATTTCATTCATACACTTTTATTCCAGACTCCAGAGTTAAATAATTGTGCGTGAAAAAAATTCAGCAATTCTTATACAACTCATCTTGCAATCGCGTGTCTACATTCTCATAAATTATCACAGTGCCACAATAATTTATTTTACTTGTAAAATTAAAACCATGGAGGTAAAAGTATTTTCTAACTCCATGCTTAAAACTTCATCGAAAAAGGCAATACTATCTGCTTCTCTATGTAAAATCAATGAATATTTCATTCATATTACCTATATTGCAGACTTTAGAGCTAAGTAATTTTACGTTAAAATAAATTCAGCAATATTTATACAACTCATCTTACAGTTTGATTTGTTTAGATTATGCATTAGGCTTCGTTGTAGAAATAATCAAAGTTTGGTAATCAATTTAAACTCAAAAGTATTTTAATTGCTATGGCGCAGAATATAGATGTACAGAATAAACATCAGAAATAAAGCGATTTTAGGACGGATGCAACAGTAAATCTAAATTTAAAAAAACTATGAAAATCACTTTTTTTACTCTGCGAAAAAAGATGGATGCTATATTTTATTTTAAAGTGGTTCACGTGATCTCTCCATATCATATGGGTGTAATCATTATTTTCATTTTTATTAAAAAGCTGCCGAACATATTTTGCTGAAATCTTTTCCTAAAATTTTCTAAATTTCCTAAAATTTTCGAAGCAATTTGTGAATTTTTACTTCTCTTAAGAAATGTTTGAAAAATTAGGGGCCATAGAGTTCAATGTATTTCGCTTTTTTAACCTGGGTTCAATGTATTTCACTTTTTTAACCCGGGTTCAATGTATTTCACTTTCGTAACCCAGGTTCAGTAATTTTACTTTTTTAACCCGGGTTCAATGTATTTCACTTTTTTAACCGGGGTTCAGTCCAAAACTAATTGGGTGATATTATTCAGTTATATTCTCTTATGTCCCACAGACCATTTCAACCACGTACTAAATTTCCATTTTGATAAAGTCATTTCAACAGCAGTTATCGTGCGATCGGACAGCCAGACAAAATGAACAAAGTCATAAATACTTTCAAATCTGTTGTAAAGTGTTGAAAAACGATTTCCATGTATAAGATTATTATTTTATACCAAATATGTGATACTGGATATAATATTAAAAAACATGATTTAGTGTGGAAGTTTTAAAAAGAAAGAGAAAAGGTAAAATGCCTTATTAGTATGGTAAATTCTAAACATTTTGGTACCATTGGTATTTCTGAGTGTTAATTATTTTCGGAGATAATAAAAACATACTATATATCAACAATACAATGCCAAGCATGTACGTATAATTTGACCACATTTTTCTCAAAACGGAGACTTTTGAACTTGCGCGCGTGATATCACAAGAACCATTTGAGGAATTCTTATTAAATTGAGTGTGTTTAGTAATGACATAATTATCCAATAATTATACTAGATTTATATGTGTAATTTATAAAATAAGCATTTTAGAAGCAAAACAGTGGTTAAAAATTATGAAAAAAAAATAAATTAAAAAATATATATTAATTTGTCCCATTAAAAATGAAAGAATTAAATTATCCTAGTATGCAATTAGTATATTATGACTATTTCCATTAGTAAAAGCAGGACATAAAAATATCCATTAAAATTTAAGATACCATGTGCGAAACAACATAATATAATTTCATCGACAAAAATACATATGTAAATTATAATTATTTTTTATATCATCATTAATCAATTTTATCATATATAATCATTTTTTTATATTTTTATATATGTATAATCATTTTTTTATATTTATATATATATATATATATAATCATTTTCTTATATTTATATATATATAATCATTTTTATATTTATTTCTCAACTTTCTATTATTCTTTTTTAATTTTATTAAGAAAAAATATTAATATTTTTCGATATCCTAAAAATTGTATTCCAATAACTTTAATAGATTTTATTCTTACAGAGTCTAATTTCTGTTGATTTTGCCGACATTTTCCAATTTAAAGACTTGAATGTCCCTTGATAAAATATTAAAAAACATGATTTAGTTTGAAAGTTCTAAGAAGAATAAAAAAGAGTAAAAAAATGTATTAAGCATAGATTCAAACTTCTTACAAATATCTTAGCTATTAATACTGATTTTAAAATTTTCCACACGTAACAATACTCTCAGTTACAGAAATTTCGACATAAATATTTGGAATAGCTATAGTGCAATAAAATAACTAGAAGAATTCATACTTTTTTTCAATTTGCACTTAAGGAAAATATTGTAGATCTCATATAACATTTTCTTAAGCTTATTATATAAAAACATTTAATTAATCTTATTATAGATCAGAAACATTTCATCACGTGACGTTAAGCAATAAAAATAAAGAATATATTATATCATTTGCTACAGAAATAAAATAATCAAAGATGATGATATTTTCAAAAACGCTTAGTACCTGTTCTTGTTCCCGCTCACTGAAGAAAGAAACTCTAAGGCAATAACGTTCTAAATACACTACCCGACGCAGAAAATGCTACACCATGAAAGAGCGAATAGAGTATGAAGTTAAAGGGCAGACAGACAGAAATAGCATATATAAATAAGTGATTTTGATTTCAGAAGGTTACTGCAATACAGTGGCATATACAGAGTGATCAGTGAGCAGTAGGGCCACCTCTTGCGGCGATATAAGCAGCAACCATCCCATGAACAGATCCATGAACAGATGCAATGATGATGACCATATGCCTTTAGCCATTCTCCACAGGTTGCCCTCTGGTTGAGGCGGATGCAGGGCAATCAAATAACGGCCAATCACATCCCATACATGCTCGATGAGTGAGAGATTTGGAGACAGTGAAGGCCAAGGAAGCACCTGGATACCTTGCAAGTCTTGTCTGCTGATGGTTGCCGTGTGCAGTCATGCGTTATCTTGTTATAAAACGGCATTTTGCGACAGCTGAAGGTAGGGCAGTGCAACAGGCCGCAAAACCTCTTCCACATATTGATGTGTCGCCATTGTGCCTCTAATATGAACCAGAGATGACCGGTTAACAAAGCTGATAGCATCCCAAACCATGACGCCGCGTTGTCGAACAGTATGACGTTTAACAGTCGCAGCAGGATTGGATCTGTTTGCACACCGCCTACAGATTCTGACACGGCGACTGTCATTCGACAAACAAAACCGAGACTCGTCGCTAAACACTACCATATCCCATTTGGTCGTCCAAGACGCTCGGGCACGACGTCGTTGCAATCTCTTACATCGCTGTCTTGCCGACAATGGCAGTCTTCGTAAAGGACGGTTTGAGTGCAAGCCGCTGTCGGTCTATCATCGAGAAACTGATATCGAGACATCCAATGTACTCTGCAAATTCTGCAGAATGTCGAGAGTGGTCGTTTGTGGAGCCGCCCCCGCATGCCTTGGAATGCATCTGGATGGACCTGTACCACTGCGATGATTTATATACCCTACTTCAATCCATCTCCTCAATCCTTTGCATAGTGGACGCATCTACGCGAGTTTCACCAGCGATACGCCGGTACGACCACCCAGTCGTACGTAGGCCTAAAATGAATCGCCTCCACGATCGTCCGAATGTTGAAACGGGCTTCGGTGTTGTCGGCCAGGCATCTCTTCAACAACACGTATCTTCTAAAACGAAAGACAATTTGGTAAACGGTTTTCCGTAGGCGGCAGACAGTAACAACTGTTGGCTCATCTGCCGTTTCCATCCCTTTTACCATGCGCTTTAATCACGTGACCTACTTGCATTTAAGGTCATTTACATACATCGCCCAGCTGCGTTTGTCTTGCAATTTACATAATTATGTGGCCAAAGCTGCATGGTGCTTCATTTTATATGTCGGGTAGTGTATTTACAAGGATTCTAAGTGAGAAATCCACATTTAAATAAATAAAAAAATATTTCCTTTCTTGCAGTTATTATTTTATACAAAATATGTGATAATGGAGAAAATAGTAAAGAGACTTGATTTAAAGTGGGTGTTTTAAAAAGATAGAAAAGAGAAAAATATGTATTATGCATCAGCTCAAACAATATTTTAGCTACTAATGCGGTTCTGGTAATCTAATAATGATATAAATATTCTACACGCGTATTTATAATCCCAGTATCACAAATTTCTACACAAATACTTGGAATAGCTATAGTGCAATAAAATAACTAGGGCGATTGTTTTTCATCATTTTACACTTATGTAAAATGTAATAGATCTGATATGTAAGTATATAAAAGTGTTAAACTTATTATATAAAAACATTAATTAAGCTTAATATAAAGCAAATACATTTGGTCAGTTAATACAGCACATGACTTTGCGAAATAAAAATAAAGAATGCACTATGTGATTTGTTGCAGAAATAAAATAATCAAAGATGACGATATTTTCAGAAACGCTTAGATTTCGTCATTAGTCGCTTGCACTGAAGAAAGAAACTCAAAGATTTCGAAATATTTGTTTTATCATTTTATTTTCGAAACAATTTAAGTTTAAACTGTTTAATGACATCTGATATATATATATATATCGTCTGAAGTCTATGGCCAATATAACTCTCAAACAACTGGAGCAAGTCCGATTGGAATCTCATAGGCATTTTGGAAACTTTAAACGCTAAATCTCTATAGATTTTAAGGAAAATTGGCCCAGAGGATGGTGGAACATTCGAAAATAAAATTATGAAAATGGAAATATGTTAAATTTGTTACTTAAAACAATATTTTGTGCAATTCTTTTATTTAACTGTGGGGGATATGATTTACAGAATATTAATATGCGCTGATATAGCAAGTTTTTGATTAAACTGGAAAACATTCACAAAAAATACATCCAAATATATAATACATTTAATATTATAAAATTTCTTTATAAACAGTTACACCCATAAATAAATTGTGACTATTAATTAGAAGTTATCGTGAGCCGTGTTCTAAATATTTGAAAATTTACTGTCCCATATGAAGCTTTATACTCTATCACAAAAGTGAACAGCGGAAGATTTTTTGAACAGTTGGTTGTAGACCCCCTAGTTCCAATTGCAATAAATTTGTAAATAAGGTAGGAAGCTATGAAATAGTAATTTAAATACTGTACCATATTTTAGTAGAAAGTTAAGAAAATTAACTTTTATACAGCCCCTTATCAAAAATGTCAAATTTAAAAAATGTTACGCATACGGTATTTAAAATAACTGAAAAAACGTGGCTGTCATACGATCTAATTTGACGTATCATTAATTATAATGATTTCCATTATATTCCAAATATTGGAAATATTTCCAATATAACTCCAATAGTGGTGTAATATTGCAATGCTAATATCTAGCCATTAGTTGGCGAAAGTATCCCTAATATTGACGTTACATTGGAAATATTTCCAATGAAACACCAATACTTACAATATTGTCGTTCTACCAGTGACGGTCTCCAAAAATGTGTCTATGAATATCACCACTTAGAAATGTCATTTCTTTTTTCATTGAGCTCCAGATTTTACAACATGTTTTCGAATAATTGCATTTGCTTTGCTAAGGGGTCTGTATAAAAGTTTTTCTGTATTTTCTATTGTTTTAATACATTACACACCTTTTAAAATCTTTTATTATAATTTTTATTACGATTGAAAGCAATTTCCCAATTGAAAGTATGTATACAGTACTAATGGTTAATATAATTCTTCTTACGATTAATTCTTCTTAGGATTAAAAACAATTTTCCAATTGAAAGTATGTATCAAGCACTAATGGTAAAATAGTCATATGCCTGATCAGTCTTTTTAAAACAGCCTGTATAGTTTTGTAACACGTATATCTGAAAAATGTATAACGCAATTTTTACACCAGTAAATATATATAATGATGACCTTTGTCAATAACTACCCAAGTATACCACCTTGCCATCGTGACGTTCTTACCTTAAGAACCAAATATCTCGTACTATTACCACGTCCGTTCTTCAACTGATATTCCGGTAGTAAAAAAATTCTAAGTGCAGTTTAATCACACCAGCAGGAGTATCTGAATTGGATTCTGGATGTTCGTGGTGACTTCGTGTGGCATCGTGTATATGAAAAAGAACGGAATGGAAAATTGATGGCATGCGTGACACAGAATAGGCGAATTTTGCCGCCGTTGAATAATACAGGGGTCGAAATATAACTCCCCCCGCAAGAATGGATCAAGAAAACAAAAAAATTCTCATTGGCTCCATTCCAAACCACAGTGATTCATGTGCAAGGGGTTTATGGCAGGCTGGGAAGGCCGGGTTGATGTATGGCATCGGTCGGCATCAATCACAACGCCCATTAGACGAAGAAATCGACGCTCGCCTCATAGCTCTTTCGCCTCCTAATTGGCTAAAGCAATATCTATTAGGTTATATTATGATTTATTTATTACTTATGCTTTAATTTTAATTTGTTAAATATTTTTCTTTTTATGAGCACCTTTATTTTAAATATTTAACGTAGTTTGTATTATACAGTGATTTTAATTTACATGTAAATTAGTATTACTCAACCTCAAAAATAATAATTTGTGAGTAATAGACAGATAAAATACAATATATATATATATATATATATATATATATATACACTCCCAAAAAGGACAAGTATCAATTACCCATAGAGATGAACAAGAAAGATCAATCATGCAGAAAATATTGATTATGAAACGCTTTCCAACTTCAATGCAATTTTATACAAACATCTTTAAAATGCGATACATTCCTCGGTAGTACTTTTAATATTATCACAGTACTACATTAATTTATTATATTTGAAAACTCCATCGAAGAAAATGAACTTCATTCAAATGACGGCATTGAAAAATAAATTGCCTGGTTAAAACATCTCTAAAATGCGATACATTCCTCGGTATTATTTTAAAAATTATCATAACATTACAATAATTTATTATATTTGAAAACTTCATCGAAAACAAATGAACTTTATTCAAATGACGTCTTCGAAATATGAATCGCCTCTATATAAAAGCAGCATTTAATTCATAAACATTTTTCCAATCGTTTCATTCATCACAATACCATAATAATTTATTTTATTTAAAAATTTGAAAAATTGTTATCTACCAAATTTATTTTAAAATATGAAACCTTTCTTGTGTATAAAATAATTAAACTCTTGCAGATATATTTATTATATAATATATCTATTTTTCTTTCTGGAGGATATAATGAGAGTCAGATTTTAATTGAATTTGTTTTCTCCCTATATTAAATAATTTTTATTTAAAATCTACCCAACATATTTCACTGAAATTTTTTTATATATTTTATGGGATAATTTGAATTTTTCCTAAAATTTTTGAAGCAATTTGTGAATTTTAAATTTGCTTAAAAAATGTTTCAAACATTAGGTCCCATAGGGTTCAATGTATTTCATTTCTTCAACCCGGGTAAAAAAAACTAATTGTGTGATATTATTCATTTATATTCCCATAGGTTCCACCGACCGTCTGAAAAACATACTAAAATTTCATTTTGATAAAGCCAGTTTTACGGCAGTTATCGTGCTAACGGGCAGACAGACAGACAGATAGACAGACAGACAGATTGAACAAAGTCATAAACACTTTCAACTATGTTGTAAAGTGTTAAAGAGAGCAATCATAAAGTGACGGTCTGGGGGAGTAGCGACCCCCAACTCTCCGATGAAAGCTTTTACTGCCATGGCGACACGATTCAATCCAATATAGGTATTATTAACAATTTTTATTAATACTTTACAACAAAATTGAAAAGTGTTTATGACTTTGTTCATTCTGTCTGTCTGTTTAACAATTTACAACAAAGTTGAAAAGTGTTTATGACTTTGTTCATTCTGTCTGTGCATCTGGCTGTCTGTCTACCCGTTAGCACGATAACTGCCGTAAAAATGACTTTATCTAAATGAAATTTTAGTATGTTGTTCAGACGGTCTGTGGGACCTATGGGAATATAAATGGATAATATAACCCAATTAGTTTTAGATTGAACCCGAGTTGAAGAAATGAAATACATTGAACCCTATGGGACCTAATTTTTCAAACATTTTTTAAGCGAATTTAAAATTCACAAATTGCTTCGAAAGTTTTAGGAAATATTCAAATTATTCCATAAAATATAAAAAAAAAATTCAGCAAAATATATTTAGTAGTTTTTTAAATAAAAATTAAAATAGTAATTACACCTTTTATATGAAATGATCACGAGACCATTATATAAAGAAATCACGTGATCCACTTCAAAATAAAATATGGCATCCATCTTGTCTCAAAATCGTGATTTTTTAAAGTTCATTTTAATTCATATTTAGTGTTGTATCTGTCCTAAAACCGCTTTATTTTTGCTTAAATTCCGTGCATCTACATACTGAAACAACGCAATTAAATATATTTGAGTTTAAATGATCATCCAAATTTGATTATTTCTACAACGAAGATTAATTTTCACTTATGGAAAATGTAAACAACAAAATATGTAGAATGAGTTGTATAAGAATTGCTGCATTTTTTTAACGCAAAATTATTTAGCTCATGGAGTCTGCAATATAGCTGATATGAATGAAGTATTCATTGATTTTACAGGGAGAAGGACGATTTTTTCTTTAAAGTTTTAAACATAGAGTTTAATTACTTGTACCTCCATGGTCTTAAGTTTTAAAATAAAATAAATTGTTATAATATTGTGATGAATGTAATGAATGAAAAAATATTTATGAATGAAATGCTGCTTTGATAGGGAGAGTCAGGAGTGTTATATTTCGATGACGTCATTTGAATAAATTTCATTTGTTTTCGATGAAGTTTTCAAATATTATAAATTTTTATTGTATTATGATAAGTTTAAAAATATTATTGAGTAATGCATCGCATTTTAGAGATGTTTAAATCAGGCAATTTATATTTCAATATCGTCCTTTGAATGAAGTTCATTTTTTTCGATGAAGTTTTAAGATTTCAAATATAATAAATAAATGTAGTATTGTGATAATTTTAAAAGTATTATCGAGGATTGTATCGCATTTAGAGGTGATTAAATAAAATTGCATTGACGTTGGAAAGTGTTTCATAATCACTTCTTTATGCATGATTGATCTTTGTTGTTCACTTTTTGAAATGACAAACTGCAATTTTGTTTTTTTATTGAAGTATACAAAATAACCACTATGTAAGTGATTTCATACATTATTTATTATTCGGCTTAATTTTAGTATTGTATTTATGACTTCTTTGGCAAAGTTATATTTGGTTTTTATTTGAAATATATATAAATAACCAGCTTGTTAATAAGTTAATACATTAGTTGTATTATGGTTCGAGTCAATATGGTTTTCTTGGCTATTACAGTCAGGTTTGGGGAAATATATTGTATATGTCCATTTCTTATATAGTATTTTATTGTCGATTTAAAAATTTATAAGATATCTAAAATAACCACTTAGTTAATGATCCCATACAATAATTTTTATAAGCTGAAGTAGGATTTTTTCTCTTTTTCATATCTTTTAGAAGGGCTATGTGTTTTTATAAGTGTTTTTTGGGTCTTTTTATATAATTGACTTGGTTTTTAATGTGTATATGTTTCTTGAGGTATTGGTGAGTGTCATGTTGGTAATTGGATTGCAGGTGTCGGCTACCGGGAGCGTTTCGCCATGGCAGTAAAGGCTTTAACCTGAGATTTGAGCGGTCGTTACTCCCCCCGGCCGTCACTTTATGATTGCTCTTTTAACATCTTTATGGCTTGATACTTGTAATTGATACTTGTCTCCTTTTTGGGAGTCAATTTTATTATACACAAGTATATAGTAACATGGCGCTTTACCTGTTGCATATATAATGATCTCTTAATATTTTATGTTAAAGTGAATTTGGCTTTTCTAATCATTTAATGTATTATATATATATATATATATATATATAATAATTTTGACAAGATTTTATGTGCAGCATGTTGATTTTTCCAGAGGCAGAGGCGTATACTAATGAAAACGGAAATTAGCACAAATACTGCCCAGTTAAGTCAGTCTCACACTGATGTAGAGAAATATAATAATTCGGTTATTTTATGATTTATTTATTACGTATGTTTCAATTTAAATCTTTTTCTTTTCTATTAGCATATTTTGTATAAATAGTTAATGTATTTAGTACTGTACAACGTATTAGTTTAATGTATTTGTAAAAGATATAGTATCAAATCTTATAAGTAAATCACGAAATAATTGAAAAATAAACAATTTGGATATTTTGCTTTATAAAATCACTTTTTCTTTCTTGGTTTGCTTTAAAACTGTTTCCATATTATTTTTATCCTTAATATTTACAGTGCACGATAATTATGGCAAAAATTAGTAAACAGATTTTTTTTACTTTAGGAAAAGTTTTCAAACACTTATGAAAGAAATCTCAAAATCTATATATATATATATATATATATATATATATATATATTATCTTTTAAATATACATTTTTATAAATGGAATCATGTGTACTATCATGTAAATAGTTTCACTTCTGCTGCCAGGTTGATGTAGAATAAACAAAATTATGATGGATAGACTGAAGTAACGCAATTTACAAAATTTTGGTTCCCTTGTTTGCTGATGAATTAAGTGATTAGTATTGGTAATTCAGCACTGTTTACAATCACTCTTTACTAGCATCATGTTAAACATTTATTTGGATGTTCAAAAGCTGCCAATAAAATTTTCCCCTGATGCTTTTTCTTATCGTTTTAACGTTTTTTTTCTGTTGGCTTCCTTTGAGATTATTTTTTGTTCTGCATTAACCTTAAGATTTCATAACATGATATTATTATCAAAAGTATATTTATTGACTTTAAGACATTTATGTTCAAGGCTAGCTAAATAAGCTATTTATTGAATAGTTCGTTATAAATTAAATGATGCATATCTTGTAAATATTATTACTCTTGCTGGCTGCATCCAAGCTTATAAAGTTCAGTTCTGACATAAACAAACATATATATTTCGATTAAACATTTTTCCTTCAAATTCTGCAATATACTCTGGTTCTCTGATATTTCCAAAATTCTCCTGAGAGAACATTTTATGCGTGCGGAAAATACGTTAGTCTTTCGTAACCTACTGTGGAATAAAAGTTCTAAATAATATTTGCTCCGACGAAGTTCGATACGCTGTGCTCTATTCGAAAATTAACCCACACTTTATATTTGATATAAGGAAAACTGATGGGAAATCATTCGCACTTTACAGTATAAGGGAATTTATTACATGTTATCATTATCTCAAAATGCGAGTGAATATTTCAAAGTATAAAATAATAACTGGTTCGGTGGCGGCAGAAAATTATTTGAGCATGATGGATAACAAGTACGTTTTATTGTTTTTGCGTTAAAATGTTTTTATATATAGTATTTTTGTATTAAATTCGTATTTTGTTTATCAAAGTGTATGTAGGATTTATATATGTAAGATAGTGTATGAATACATACACTATCATATATTTTTATTGATATCATAGCATAAAAAATATTATTTAATTAGTGTCGATCAGTTTCTTTTTCATTATGTACAAAATTCTAGTTTCCGATGTAATATATATACATATATATAGATATATAAATTGATATTTAAAAGCCAAAACAATGTCTTAACTACCGTAATGACTAAAAACCGATCCAGTGGTCGAGCGGTCAGGGGCATGCGTTTCAGTCTGATCGCTGGATTGCCGGGTTGCGGGTTCGAATCCCGCCAGCGAGCATGGATGTTGTTATGTCGAGGCCAATTCAGACTTCCGCTGTTCGGGGAGCCTCTATAAAAGTGAAGCTGCAAATCTCCTCCCCTTCGCCATGGGATACCCTGGGGGGTCTTGTGGACGTGGTGCGTAGGCGCTCCTTCACCACGGGGGAATTAGTAACGAACTAAAAACCCATCTCTAGTTCAGTCGTTACAAATAAGTGTTAACCTAAGTAACTATAGACTTACAAATAGGATTAAAATAGTAGATAGCTTATCGCTATAATGGGAAAAAGAGGGTGTGGAGAATAATTAAGGGAATGAGAGTATACAATCTTAAAGAAGGCATAAGTATAAAATACAAAAACCATTAATAAATATTTAATTATATATATATATATATATATATATATATATATATATATATATATATATATATATATATATATATATGAAAGAGTTAATATGGCAAAAAAAAAAGAAAAGACAATAACAGATAAAAAGATAAAAAGATCAAGACAAAGGATCAAGATAAAAGATCTATAGATAAAAAGATCAAGACAAGAGAACAATTAATTGAAATTAATTTACAGCATAAAAAATGTAGGTTAATTCGGAATTGCACTCTCATCAGGACAGCACGTGCAATCCGAATTAAAACCGAATGAACAGCCAGTTTCTGACAATGGCCATAGTGTTGAAGACCCAGACGGTCTGGGTCTTCACCACACTCATCCGAAGACATAGAGCATCCATTTGGACGGCCGAAATGGCGATAGTGTAAAACTATGAACTACATTGTTACTATCTACTGGCTAATGGATGGAAAAATAATAATATAATCCAAAATAAATAAAAATCAGAAACATAAACTTATATGTGCTTGAACCACGTGTTGGATGAAGTGCTTGCCGCAGAACTCACAGAAGACTACAGAAGTGAGTGAATATGAACGGAATTGTTTTTTAACTTGAACGTGATTTTTGAGTGAATTAAAGTGACATTAACGTGACCGTATTTTAGAGTGAAAGTGAACGAAAAAAATTTTAACAGTTATCTTTCAAATATAAGAATCAGAATAGGACTCAGGCCATGTGGATTGTCATGTTGAAAACAATGGGTGAAATTCATAAAAATGTGTTCTTCAACCAAGGATAAATAATGCAATTGTAAAATAACTACGTGGTTTATTTGAAATTATTAATAATATTATTAACAAAAATTCCGGACAGTGGTAAATTTGACAAATGCGTTTAAGATTATTGATGTGGAGATAATGATACTGAGGATCAGAAAATCTGTGTATTCGAAAAAGCTAGTTTAAAATGATGTTTCTAAACAATTGAATATAATTACAAGAACGATGTGACAGCAGTTTAATGATGGTGAAATTATAAGAATCTTTTTTATCATATAGATTGGTAATAACATGATTATGGAGGGTATCAAAATTTAAGTTTAAATAATTTACGATTTGACAAACACTAGACTCATTAGGGATTAATTCTAGGTTAGAGGGGTAAAAATCAATATTAATTGGATAGGAATGAACATTTATAATATAAATTAAGTCGTCTACATATCAATATAAGAATAAGAGATAAAATGACGTTCATAATAATAAAGATATAAGTTAACAAGAATACTGCTACTGCAGCCCGCTTGTGGTACACCAGATTTTTATAAATATATGTTATCTCCTTGGATAATATAATTGTTGTATAAAACAAAGTGCAGTAGCATAGGAAAGTTATTAACGTTAAAAGAAACATGATTAGAAGATAGATAATCATTATAAAGAGAGATAATAACTTTATATGAATCTTTAATATCAATATTATTAAATACGTCTTTAAAATTATAGGTATGGAAACCAAGAATATGTAGAAACTAATGTGATTAACTAAATAAAGCTTGCTAATATGATTAACTAAATCAAGCTTGCTAATGTGATTAACTGAATCAAAACTATTGTTCAATATGGAATATCTTGAAGCCTGATATTTAAGAGAGTCATTAATTATATTGAAACAATTTAGCAAGTACTTACTAGCAGTAGTGTTAAAGGTGTTATGTCCACAAGTTACCGTTCTAAAACTGAAAGGTGATGTGTGGAATGTTGGAACCATACTAACATATGAAAAATTATAAAATTTACAATTAATATTTTATTGTGAATACCATTTCAGCATTTCAGTTTTGATTTTGATGGACTGATTATTGATGGGTCCAAAAATATGATTATCTATATAAATAAAAATGAAAATCTGTCTGTCTGTCTGTCTGTCTGTCTGTCTGTCTGTCTGTCTGTCTGTCTGTCTGTCTGTCTGTCTGTCTGTTTGTCACACCATCACGGGAGAACGGCTGAACCGAATTTGATGAAATTTTGTGGGTAGGCCAGAAATAGCCCCACTTAAAATTATATCCGTGTTTTGAGTTTCTACGACCAGTGGTTCTCAAGATATTAGTAAAAAACGAAATTTTCGTTTGTCTCATCATCACGGAAAAACGGCTGAACCGAATTTAATGAAATTTGGTGAATAGCCTTGAAATATCCCCCCATAAATTTTGTCCAAGTTTCGAGTTTCTAAGACCTGGGGTTGTCGAGATATTAATGAAAAACGGAACTTTTTCCTAGAAGTTCTACTCCCTAACTCCGTGGTTTATCCAAACGAAAAGCTTGAAAATCGTTTGAAAGTGAATTAAAATTTAATCTCTGAGTTTGATGGGAGATTTTTTGCGTTAATTAGTCACTTTCTGAAAAAATGAATTGTTTGAAACATGATTTAAAGGAGAAATCTATCTCCATGGTTCATGGTTTATTTAAAACAAGCTTTTACGGAACAATGAGAAGTATAGAGAAATCAAAATCGTTATTTAATTTCGCAGTTTATGTTATAAGACATGACATATTTAACATGTTATAAGATTCTATCTTATATCATGTTACTCACAAACGCAATTAAATTAAATCTGTCTGTTAATTTTAATAATTATTTTTTCGATTTGAATAATAAATAAATGGATATAAAAATATATTTTAGAAAAGAACGATTTGATTTTTCTTATAGCATTTTTGACTGGATAATATCAATTACGGTCTTCAGGTTTAAAAATTATTATTATTTATATTTTCGGGGATTATTGATTCAAGGATTATTGATATTTTCAAGTTATTATGCAATTATTTTATTATGACAAAAATTGTTTAAACTCATATATTGTATGTTGTACGAATCTTCTACAAATACACGTGTATATCTTTTAATCTACGAGAATATAAGTAGTACAGGTATATTGACATATGTTTTGATATATATTGGCATATATTGGAATCAATTACGACCTTCTGGTATAAAGAGTACGGATATTATTGATGTTTTCAATTTATTACGTCATCTCTTTTATTTTGGCAAATATTTTTGAGACGCATATTGTAATGCGGGTAATCTTCTACTAACACATTGGCATATTTTCTGATCTGCGACAATATAATTAGTACGGCGTTGCATATATTCATTCAATTCCTATTTTTTCTTCTGTAAATTTGCTTACAAAAGGGGGCAGGATGTTTTATTCTTCAGATCTGATCGTGAAGATAATTTTTGCATAGTGAGAACATATATTCTTAAACTTCTCTTTAGGAGCAATAAATTTAATATTTTAACAGAATTTGCACATGATTGCGAACTTTAAGTTTCTTTAAATTATACACTCCGTACGAATAACGGGTGTGCTGTTAGTGGTTAATAAATTTTAACATTTTAGGAGGATATATCATGTTGCTCGGCATCGCAATTAAATTAAATGTGTTTGTTAATGTTTTTATTATTTTTTTTCGATTTAAATAATAAATAAATGGATAAATGGATATAAAAGTATATCTTATGAATGGACGGTTTGATTTTTCTTTTAATTATATTAATTGCTGACTGCGTACATCAATTTCATTTATTTTGGCAAAGAGTTTTCAAGCTTATATCGTATTTAGCTACTAAACTCATATATTGTGTTTAGCCAATAAATTCATATAGCCGATTGTTGAAACAGAAAAAGAGTAGAGCGGGTATATCTTCTAATACAATTGTAGTGTTTTCATTTAGTATATTGAAACGGGATAAGAATGTTTCATTCAGATCTGCAAATTCAAAGCTACGAATTTGGAGGGATATCGCTAATTTGACAACTTTTCTTAAACTTTGCCAAATTGACGGAAATGTCGCCAAATTGATATAAACGACACACAACAGCTGCCATATAACAGCTGCCATAAAATTTCGGGTTGGTCGTGTGGCTTGGGTCTTCTACATATCAATGAAATTTTTTTTTGTTTTGTTAGAAGAGAGTACTGAAATGATGTTTGGTTAGCATTTCTCTGTCAGACCAACCATCCTACTTAGTAATACATTTAGCGAATTTTTAAAATGTCACCAAATTGATAAAAATGTTTTCAAATCTATAAAAATATCTTAAAATTGATAAAATTGCGCTACATAAATGATATTAATTGTTTTTTGTTAGGGGATAGTATTGTGATGATATTTCGTCAATTTGTCGCAAAGTGGAACTGTCAGTTCTACAGTCCCACTTGGCGATAAATTTGGCGATTTTTTAAATGTCGCTAATTTGACGAAACTGTCGCCAAATGTTCCATAGAAATATAACTATTTAGACGATATTTTTTCTACCAATTTATTTGAAGCAAATGATATCATGTCGCTTAGCAACGGATTTAAATCCAATGTGTTTATGCGGCAGACGATTTTTATTAAAACCTTTCCGATTTGAATAATGAAGATATGTATATAAAATAAATTTCATTGCCATTTCATTTTGGACTGGATAATATCAATTATACTCTTCAGGTTTAAACATTATTATTATTGATATTTTCCGGAATTATTGATTCAGGGATTATTGATATTTTTAAGTTATTACGCCATTGTTTTATTGCGGCAAAAATTGCTGACACACGCATATTGTACGTTGTACGAGTAATCTTCTAGGAATGCACGGGTATATCTTCTAACCTACGAGAATATAATTAGTACAGGTATATTGGCATATATTTTGACATATATTGGCATATATATTGGAATCAAGTACAGTCTTCTGGTATGAAGATTAAGGGGATTAATTATATATTCAATTTATTACGTCGTCTGTTGTATTTTACCAAAAAACATTTGTGACTCATATTGCAAAACGGGTAATCTTCTACTAATAATCGGACATTATAAGTAGTACGTGTATATCTTCCCATATAATTTTAGCACTTTAATTTTGACATATATTGGAATAAATGACTGTCTTCAGATTTAAAGATTACGGGCTTATTGGTATTTTCAATTTATTCATGTAATCTACTAATACAGGTTATATTTTCTAATATTCGCGTATATAATTAGTACGGGTCCCATACAATTTTAACGCTTTTATTTTGCATATATTGATTCAATTCCATATTTTTTTTTATATTTTCTTACATAAGGGGTCCAAGATGTTTTATTCTTCAGATATGTCCATGAAGATAATTTTATATTGCGAGAACAGAGATTCTTAAACTTCTTTTTAGGAGCATTATATTAAATATTTTAACAGAATATTTTGATTAAACATGTCATTTAGTATACTATAAGAATTTGGGCATGATTATGAATTTCAAGTTTCTTTATATTATATACTCCGTACGAAGAACGGGTATGCTGCTAGTTATTTTATATAATTCTGTAATGGAGAAACAAAATATTTTTTACAAATAATGGCATAATTATTAGATGCTTTAGCGACATAAGTAAAGGCAAGATGCTGTTGTAGGTCTTTAATAGCAGAAAGGAGTGTTTTAAACGGATAACAAGGCTTTGTAAATTTTAGGTTCATAATTACATTTTTAAAAAGATGTAAGATAGAATACTTCCATAAAAGGAAAGCTTCAATTGGTATGGAATGAGAACAGGCCTGTTGGCATATAAATTTATCAAAATCAAAAGATAAACACTGAAAAAAAAGTTTGGAATGATGTGCAGAATGGAATGCGAAATTTGGACACTTTATTTTTAATATCCTTGAGAATATCATCCTGAACTATACTTAGATCCCCGCAAGTATATATATATGGAGGGTGTCCCAAAAACACTGAGTATATAATAAATTATAAAGTTGCGTAAAATAAGGTACAGAATTTTATGAAATCGATTAAAATTTTCAAGGGAATTAAATTTTAAGAAATACAAAATTTAATTGTTTATACGGCCTCCGTACAAAAACATTTCCAAAGAGTAAAAAGTACCCTATACACTAATAAGGTGATGCACAAAATTTCAGCATTTTATCATAAAAAGTCCCAGAGATAAGACAGAAATGCTGACTTAGACCACTTTTAGTGCATCGACATGGGTTCTCAGAATGGAAAAATCTTGTCGGCAGATCGCGTTTCAGGGGTCATACACAAATTAAAAAATAAAACGATGATTACATAAATAAATAATAATTTTGCTATTTATTGGAACAAAAGTATCTACGCTGTGTAGAAATAATAACTTTACACAAAGGTTATAAAGCTTGTGCAAAATGTCTCTCATCCATGCCATTAAAGATAAGAAGCAGATATTATTCGCCTATGATGCCTTGCCTGCGTTGCGTCACTTTTGCTGTAAACATTTACATTTTTATTTGTAATTAATCCTTCACCAATTTTATTTAGACATATCTCTAGGACTTTTTATAATAAAATGCTGAAATTGTGTACATCGCGATATTAATGTATGGGGCACATTTTACTCATTGGAAATGTTTTTGTCGGGGGCTGTATAAAAATTTTAATTTTGTGTTTCTTCGAATTTAATCCCCTGAAAATTTTTATCGATTTCATAAAATTATGTACCCTTTTTTACGCAACTTTGTAGTTTATTATATATATCTGAGATCAATATTTAAGCAATAAAATACGAGGTCAATGCCTTTGGGATACCCTTTATATTTTATTTTTACCATATATATGTTTGCCAAATTCTAAATGCAGATACAAATATACTTTAATATTTAAAAACTAAAACATGAATTTTAATAACTTCTGTAATCGAGATCCAACTGTGTCAAAAATGCTCAATGAAACATTTTGCTTACTCTGTATCCATTGTACGAAAAGTTCTTATCTTTAAAATAGTTAAAAATTCTGTACATATTTTGTGTTATGATAATACTTATATTGTGTCTTGGGGAACAAAACATCAGTAGTGAGAAGATTGATTTTATTACCGTTGTATCAAAATTACACCAGCAAAACATTTCACTAACGTAACCTATATGTATAGATATAGATATATATATATAAATATATATATATATATATATATATATATATATATTTATTTGAGTATTGAAACTTTCACAAACACGTAAGTATGCTATATATATATATATATATATATATTCAGGACAGGCATTTAAACTAAATAAACACAAAAGTATTGCCTTCTTTCTAATATGGTAATACCATATGCTCTGTCAACAAGCACATGAAAAAAACTGAATCAATGTATAGTATCATATATATATATATATATATATATATATATATATATATATATATATATATTCTACGCTTCACATAATATATATTTTCTCCGTAAACACTTGTAGTCAAATGTAATGCATTACCCTGTTCCTTGCTCCACAAAAAGTTTTCTAAGCTATTTCCATTTCAAGTAACAAGTAATCGCAATTTATAGCTTCTGAATTTTTTATGTTTCTCATACCGTAGTGCTTAAGCAGTCTATTAAGGAATATTTACTACATGTGTATTTCAGAGTTTACATGTATTTAAAGAATTATACACCATTGTGGTTATTTCTCGAAAAGTCTTAGAGGTTTCTGAGACTACAGAATGGAAGCCATTGCTGCAGTGTATAGTCCAAGCTGTATCCATATAAAAATGCAATATAAATAACTGTCATATATGATAAATAAAATGCATCATTATGTTTGGTATTTTGTGTAGAATAACCGCTACATTATTTCATCTCTTTTACAGCCTTAGTAATGACAAAGGCTTTCCGCATCGTTATGTTGGATGTTCCTTCCCCAACAACGCTTGGAGAATCTGTAGAACTCACATGCAGCTATGAGTTGGATGATGAACAGCTGTACTCTGTAAAGTGGTATAAAAATGAAGTAGAATTTTATCGCTACGTCCCAAACGACTGGCCACCTGGACAGTTTTTACCTCTTCCAGGAATAAAAGTGGATGTAAGTACATAAGCAGTAATTTTATAATGACTAGTTTTATAAAAAGTATTGTTCTCTGATAACTTTTATAATAGAGAAATGTTTGTAAAAGGTTACTTAACATTAATTGGAGATTATTCGTTTTACTTCTGTTTTATGCATATAAGGCCTAAATTAGTCAGTTTAAAGTGAATTTCCAGTTACTACGATTATTCATACGTGACCTCACAGTTACCACTTGTATCAGGGAATTGCTAGCATTTTAAAAAATTTCTGTATTAAAACTAGTGTTGTTATCAGAGAACAAATATTATGAATGTATATATAAACCTTAATAAAGGAAGTTAATCCAGTTAAAAAAACAGTGGAACTGTATAAAATTGAGCACTACAGTCAATTATTAGAGACATAAATCTTTGAAAAATTCGAATTAATACGTTCATGTGTGATGCTTATTTATAAGAGTCGGTATTTGTATAGGTGGGCTCTGATAAGGAAGCTGCACTATCAAGTAGACTAGTAAAAAACTAGTTTTAAAATAATCCTGTTCACTTTTTAAAAGAAACGTGTTTTTGATCGCAGCCCTTTAACCAAACAACAATTTAATTTTACAAGTTCAAAATAAAGAAGTTTTACCCCAGTTGTCTTGTGACTTTTAGGCTACATTTTATGATGATTTTATGCAGAATGAAATCAAATATGTTTTTCATTAAATAATTTCTTTAAAATATAATTATTAATTTTATGAATAAAATATAATTATTGATTGATTCTCTTGTTTGTGATAAGAAAATAGTAGATAATATAAAACTTGTCTCTATGTCAATTGCACTAATGGGAGAAGCAAAAGAAACCACAAATCCTTGACAATGTAAATCACAGATTTCCTAAGATAGTCCTTGAGGACACCCGGACTCCCCTATACTTATAATGATACTTTAACTATATTTATGTTCCTTTTTCCCAGGGAATTTAAAAACTAGACATTTGTATTTCTCGGCATATTAAATAGAACTTCAGGTACACACTCAATCAGAATCGTATAAATTCCATGACTTTTATAATTATTTTTTTAATTCAAACTCATAAAAATATACTAATGCTGAACTTGTTACAGCATTTTTAAACAGTTTAATTTAAAAATAACCTTATATTTTAGTTAATTAACAATTTATGAAAATTTTAAAGTGATATGCTTGTTCAAGGCCGAGGAAAATAAACAGATATTCCGAAAAAACTGCATTTTGAGAAAAAACGACGAATAAACACGCTCTCTACTAAAAAGCGCTACGTGACAGAACATGGAAGCTGTTTCAAAGTATGTAATTGACGTATAAACATAAATTTGGCCTCCTTTATAAAAAAAAAATCAAATTTCTTATTTTAGTGGAAAACGGGGAATGTATTTCTCCATCAAATTTCAAATCCGGGTTGCTTTGCGCACAACAATAAATTTGTAAGGAAATGGCCATGAGTGTACACGTTAAGTGTATCTATAGGATAAAAACCGTGCCAGAACAAGGAAAAGTCATTGCAGCAGCCTAGTGGAAAATTTAGAAATGTATTGGCGAATTGCTGTCATATTCAAGAATTGTTAAATGCAATAACACTTACATGCAAAAGAATTTTAATGAACAACCGGTTTAAAATGCTCTTCATCAACAACAATTCACATTTGAATTTGAGAAAAAGTATCACCACATACTTTGAAAAGGATTGCAGGTGTCACAGTGCCGCAGTCGACATTCTCTTATAATAGTATTCCTCGTGAATCATATTCACCTGTATCAAAATTAATCATACTGAATTTATCATATTGAAAATTATACTGAATATATACATTAATCATACTGAAAATTTTGACATATATTAACGTACTTTTAATCTAAACAATATCCATCGTCAATAAGTTTATAATCCCTATTTTTATTGATGAAACAGCCTTTCACATTGAACGGAAAAGTGGCATAAGTCAGATTTTTCCTTCATCATAATTCAGTTGATTTTAAAGGTACAGATATGCGGTACAGACAGACATCATATAAAGCAGTGATACTCACCTAGCGGTTAGGTATTCTATGTATTATCATCCAGTTTCATCTTTTTTGTGATGTATCAGAAATTTACATTTTTAATTTGATATGTGGTTCCCATTCACAAAGTTCAATTTTCAATTAATTTTAACTTGCTCAATTTAAAAGATACAGATATGCGGTTTTTATTAATGATATTGTTGCATTAAAAATAAAAAAATTCTGATTGACCAAATTTTTCTAAGTGAGTCGTGTAAAAATTTAAAAAGTGCAACTTTTTGAAAATTAATGGGAGGAATATTTCATTAACGTAGCCTTATTTCCTACCTTACTTTCAACATTTTTGCAATTTACATTGCCCACTTATCTCCAACTGGTAAAGAATTAAAGCGCGTTTAATCTTTTTGGGACACTCTGTATAGATGCACAGAAAAAAAATAAAGCTGTTTTAGGACGGATGCAGCACTAAATATAAATTAAAAAGAACTTTAAAAATCACGATTTGACACAAGATGGATGCCATATTTCATTTTGAAGTGGGTCATGCGATCTTTTCATATAATATGGGTGCAATTATTGTTTGCATTTTTATTTAAAAAACATATTTTGCTGAATTTTTTTTGGCATATTTTTGAGACAATTTGAATATTTCTTAAAATTTTTATTCGTGCAATTTGTGAATTTTAAATTCGCTTAAAAATGTTTGAAAAATTAGGTCCCATAGGGTTCAATGTATTTCATTTTTTCAACCCGGGTTCAACCCAAAACTAATTGGATGATATTATTCATTTTCATTCCCATATGTACCACAGCCCGTCTCAACAACATACTAAAATTTCATTTTGATAAAGCCATTTTTACGGCAGTTATCGTGCGAACAGGCAGACAGACAGAATGAACAAAGTCAGAAACACTTTTCAACTATGTTATAAAGTGTTAAAAATAGGAAAAGTGGTGAAAGCCATTCGCTGCCTGCATCAGAACTTTTTACTGTCTTTGGTAAGTCGGCTGAATGGTGTAGGAGTACCAAGCTTGGAAACTTTTTAAACTGAACGCGCAATGACATTCAGTAATCGAAAATATATCAATCCTACTTGTTCCACTTTATATATTTCAAAATCTTAGCAATTCTCGAGTCTCTCCAAGGAGCAATTCTTGAAATTTTGGCGACTTTTGAAAGTAAACAAAAAGACATTTCTCAAGGGATTTGACTCTGTGTATTGAAAATCGTTGTGTAAGAAATAAAAGTTTGCTTTGCGTGATCTAAATACACTACAGTTTTATCTTAAAATAGAAGACTGGAAGAAACAATATTTCTTTCAACCTCTGAAATCAAGTTATGTAAAGAATGAGATGTGACCTGAATATGGCATAACTTACAAATTATTGGTATATTTTTCTATTCATATTCAGTGAATAAGATGTATCTTGGTGAAAAACTCTCCAAAAAGCTTGCTACAGCGGATGTTTCCACATTTTTAGAAATATTTTGATGAAAAATAACAAAAAGAAAAAACAAGAAAGATCAATCATGCTTAAAGCATTGATTATGAAACACTTTCCAACTTCAATGCAATTTTATTTAAACATGTCTAAAATGCAATACATTCCTCGATAATATTTTAAAACTTATCACAATACTACATTGATTTAATATATTTGAAAACTTAAACCTTCATTGAAAAAATTGAACTTCATTCAAATGACGGCATTGAAATATAAATTGCCTGGTTTAAATATCTCTAAAATGCAATACATTCCTCGGTAATAATTTTAGAATTATCATAATACTACGATAATTTATTATATTTGAAAACTTCATCGAAAACAACTGAAATTCATTCAAATGATGTCATAAAAAAATAACACGCCTGGCTCTCTCTATAAAAGCAACATTTCATTCATAAATAATTCCCACATTCATGTCATTCATCACAATACTATAATAATTTATTTTATTTAAAAATTAAGACCATTGAGCTACAAGTAAGTAATCTCTATGCGTAAAACTTCAGCTAAAAATATCGTCCTTCTCTTTCTAAAATCAATGAATATTTCATTCATATCAGCTAAGCAGACTCCATGGACTAATTTATTTTGTGTTAAAGAATTACAGCGATTCTAATACAACTCATTCTATATATTTTGCTGTTTACATTTTACATAGGTGAAAAATAGGCCTAATAGTAGAAATAATCATATTTGGATGAGCATTTAAACTGAAATATATTGTCATTGCGTTGTTTTAGTATGTAGATGCACAGAATTTAGGCAAAAATAAAGGAGTTTTAGGACGGATACAACACTCAATATGAATTAAAAAGAACTTTAAAAATCACGATTTTGACAAAGATGGATGCCATATATCATTTTGAAGTGGGTCATGTGATCGTTTCATATCATGGACACGTGATCGCTTCATATAAGATGTGTTATTATTATTTTAATTTTTATTTAAAAAACTACTGAATATATTTCGCTGAATTTTTTTTTATATATTTGTTGGAACAATTTGAATATTGCCTGAAATTTTCGAAGCAATTTGTGAATTTTAAATCCGCTTAAAAAATGCTTGAAAAATTAGGTCCCATAGGGCTCAATGTATTCCATTTTTTCAACCCGTGTTCAATCCAAAACTAATTGGGTGATATTATTCATTTATATTCCCATAGGTCCTATAGACCGTCTGAACAACATACTAAAATTTCATTTTGATTAAGTCATTTTTACGGCAGTTATCGTGCTAACGGACAGACAGACAGACAGACAGACAGACAGACAGACAGACAGAATGAACAAAGTCATAAACACTTTTCAACTTTGTTGTAAAGTGTTAAAAAATCATAGGAATGTTATTTGGCAACATATTATGGAATCTAAATTAACGTCTGCGTTAAATATGAACAAGAAAGATCAATCATACTTAAAGCATTGATTATGAAACACTTTCCAACTTCAATGCAATTTTATTTTAAAAAGTCAAAATGCAATACATTCCTCGGTAATATTTTAAAACTTATCACAATACTACATTGATTTATTATATTTGAAAACTTAAACCTTCATTGAAAAAAATGAACTTCATTCAAATGACGGCATTGAAATATAAATTGCGTGGTTTAAATATCTCTAAAATGCAATACATTCCACGGTAATATTTTTAAATCTATCATAATACTACGATAATTTATTATATTTGAAAACTTCATTGAAAACAACTGAAATTAATTCAAATGACATCATAGAAAAAATAACACGCCTGGATCTCTCTATAAAAGCAGGATTTCATTCATAACTTTCTCCATTTCATTCGTCACAATACTATAATAATTTATTTTATTTAAAAATTAACACCATGGAGCTACAATTCATAAACTTTATGCTTAAAACTTCATCGAAAAAAATCGTCCTTCTGTTTATAAAATCAATGAATATTTCATTCATATCAGCCATGCAGACTCCATGGACTGAATTATTTTGTGTTAAAGAAATACAGCAATTCTAATACAACTCATTCTACATATTTTGCTGTTTACATTTTACATAGGTGAAAAATAGGCTTAATTGTAGAAATAATCAAATTTGAATGAGAATTTAAACTCAAATATATTGTCATTGTGTTGCTTTAGTATGTAGATGCACAGAATTTAAGCAGAAATAAAGTAGTTTTAGGATGGATACAACTTTCAATTTGAATTAAAAAGAACTTTAAAAAATCACGAATTTGAAACAAGATGGATGCCATATATCATTTTGAAGTGGGTCATGTGATCGTTTCATATCATGGTCACGTGATCGCTTCATATAAGATGTGTAATTATTATTTTAATTTTTATTTAAAAAACTACTGGATATATTTAGCTGAATTTTTTTTTATATATTTTATGGAACAATTTGACTATTACCTAAAATTTTCGAAGCAATTTGTGAATTTTAAATCCGCTTAAAAAATGTTAGAAAAATTAGGTCCCATAGGGCTCAATGTATTTCATTTTTTCAACCCGGGTTCAATCCAAAACTAATTGGGTGATATTATTCATTTATATTCCCATAGGTCCTACAGACCGTCTGAACAACATACTAAAATTTCATTTTGATTAAGTCATTTTTACGGCAGTTATCGTGCTAACGGACAGACAGACAGACAGACAGACAGACAGACAGACAGAATGAACAAAGTCATAAACACTTTTCAACTTTGTTGTAAAGTGTTAAAAAGGGGTACTTAAACTGTTTTTACTGTATTCAAAGAGAAATATTGCCATTAATCCTAAAGTTTCTATTTAGGTTTTTGCCTCTCCTTTTTAAATCAACTTCCCCTTACGTTCCTGATGAATCCATGGTATGAAAGAAAAATATATCCTTTAGATTTAAAGAACGTGTATGAGTGAAACGTTACCGTCGTAATATAATGAGAGCTTGAACACTTTTTAAAGCTATATCAGGTTTATAATGGTCAGTACTCGTAAGTCTAGTCAGTATAATTTTGCAAAATCGGAAGTTTAATATTGCGGTTACAGACAATACTTGCTATATTTATCAGATTTTATACTAACAAGGTACATTAAAATATGTGTATTCATAGTGCACTTAGGTAAATAAAATAAATTTATACCGGTATATATACATATATATATATATATATATATATATATATATATATATATATAAAATAGCTGTGAGGTTGATATAAGCTGTTGAGGTTGATTGTACACATGTGGTGGAAGAAGAAGGGTTCATGCCGCATGGTAATACAATGTTTGTTAATGTATCCTATTTTCATTTTTTCATTTTTTGATGCCTGTAGTCTGGGTTGGAGTATTTATAGTAATGTACTATTGCTCTATCTGAAACCGACATGTGTTTGGGTTAGTTAGAGTTAAATACTCGGACCTGAGGAGGAATTTAACTCTGACTAATCATCGAATTTGGGCTGGTGCTGTTCTCTTCTCTTATCAGCATTATGGCCGTGAATTTGCTTCTTTAGTGATGTTAATATTAATTGAATTTTTTTTTTATTATTACATATTTCTAATATATATATATATGTATATATATATGTATATATATATATATGTGTGTGTGTGCGTGTGTGTGTGTATTCTACCGCACTTGGAAATATTAAAAATTATACGAGAATATAATATCTTCTATAGCAGCTTTTATACCCCTATATTTTTTTCAGTTAGATAAATTTTAGAAGCTAAATTCTTTAGAGCAATTACCACCTGATTCTCGTATTACAAAAATTACATGATACAGTATTGCAAAATTTATTCTTCAGAGAAAGATTGCAGGTTTATAAGTACATTATTTTATTCTTTCAATCTATGTATTTTAACTTCAATGACGCAAAAATAAAAACGCCTCCACTTAAAAGCACTTCCTTAACTCAAACCTCTATTTCCGGCAAGTTGTTATGTCCCAGATTACATTTATACCTCTTAACTCTATCGACAGAAGCTACAAATAAAAATCTCAGAGGAACGTTTTCCCGAATTTTGATATTTAAGGGTAACAAGTTAGTACTCCTGAGACTTCATTTCTGGCAAAGATTCGTTATTTCTCGAAAATTGCCCCGGGTCTCACTCTAACAATTTTGTTTTCGATATACTTGTGAGTTGAGGGATATTCCTGGCAATGATAGCTATTTAATAGGTAGTACTGGTTTCACTTTTTGGACTCATAACTTTTAATTGATGGCAAGTTTTGCTATATATTTACACATTCGGAAGTCTTGCAAATTTCAATGGTTGTCTTAAGTATATAGATATTTCAAATTCCAGATAAATTGGCTCTACATTTTTATATAAAATTGTGTGTCAATTACAACAGTATTAACAAAATTTTAATGATTTTCTTCTAGAAATATTATACTCATACATTTGTTATTGCATCAAACTACTATTGCAACTTTCATGTCGAATTTAATGTTAAAATGGAATATTATGTAATGTTCTTTGATATTGTCAAAATTGTCATGCAATGGAATTTAAAAGAACTAATTTTTTATAATTATCTCAATTCCAAAGTTTTACTATATAGCACGCTTTCAGATAAGAAAGAAAATTTTCAGTAGAAATGCAACGTTTGATGTCACATTTGTTTCTTGCTAAATTCTTAAAGACGATTTTACCGTTAAGCAATGTTTGCAGAAGTTCGAGCGATTTATTTTAAATGTTTGCATTTATTACAAGTGCATGTAGTAGAGTCGATACGGTGGTCGATTCAGGTCATGCGTTGATACGGTGGTCAGGGACATGCGTTTCCGTCTGATCGCTGGATTGCCGGGTTGCGGGTTCGAATCCCGCCAGCGGGCATGTATGTTGTCATGTCGAGGCCAAGTCAGACTTCCGCCCTTCAGGGAGCCTCTATAAAAGTGAAGCTGCAAATATCCTCCCCTTCGCTGTGGGATACCCTGGGTGGTCTTGTGGACGTGGTGCGTGGGCGCTCCTACATCACGGGGAATTATTAACGAACGAACGCGTAGTAGAAATAACGACTATTGGCGACTGATGAGATCAGTTAGAAATAACACCGATCTTGCCATACAAATAGCTTCATAGATATGATTTCAAGTACGGTAATGGTTCAGTTATAGGAATTTACGCAATTTAAAAATGATGGATATACTAATTGAAAAGAACATGATCATCTTTTTGCCATCATTTAAGAAGTTTCGACATTTTCCGTTATCGCTTACATTTTGAAGATCAATCAAAGCCCGGAAACTAGTCTGAAGTAGTGAAACTAGACTGAAGTGAAACTAGACTGAAGTGAAACTAGTCAGAGTGAAACTAGGCTGAAAGTATTTTTTCTGAATTCCAATCACTTTTTATGGGAAAACTTCTTTTCCGTATTAACTGGTATCTTAACGATATAAGAAAGTAGAATTAGAAATAATTTAGAGGAATAAAAGTATAATTGAATTGTTTTTTGAATATATATAAAATTAAATAAACACTTATTCTTTTAATTAAAATTATTTAATTAAAACTTGTAATTTGTATTTGCATTTTCAATGCTTGTAAATTACTTTATACATGTTACTTGTATGAATTATGGATATCATTTTGACGTCTTATTAGCATAGAAATGTATGTTGTTGAAGTAAAGATATTTTAGATTAGAAGCATATTTATAGGAAATATGTATGACACATTTCCTGTTCGTTGTCGAAATACCATATAAATGTTGCACCCACATTGGTCGTGAATAACACATTTATCTTCGAAAGACCGATATTCTATGATGACAGACACTCTGTCTTAGTTGCATAAATTAGTACCTCCGTCAGAATTTGTATTGATGATTTCATTCCAAACCGATAGAATTGAGATGTAGAGATAATGATGCATTTATCTCCATATTTGTCATTACTGGTCATGCAGAAAATATTTTGAAATATTTATAACTATTATCTACATACTTTTCCATAATATATATATATATATATATATATATATATATATATATATATATACGGGGGCAGTATATATATATATATATATATATATATATATATATTATATATAATTATTAATTATATAAATAAAAATGAAAAATAATAAACTAAGTCAAAAACATTAGAAAAATCAAAAAATCGGAAAATAAGATGCATTAACATTAATGTTTTGAATTTTATTTTCGCAGAAAAATGTTACTTTTGTCAGTATTGAAACTACGTTTTGAGCGCCCTTATAATGGTGTATAGTGGCATTCTCGATTATCCATTTTTCATATGAATTACTTGTTTAGTAGGAATTTTCATCTTTGATTCATATTCATATTCATGTTTGCATATTTGGGAAGTTGTATTCTGAATTTCTTGTCCAGTCTCCAGCTTAGACTCACTGGACGGGTTTGGGAGTAACTCCGTGAACGTTCGTACTGCCTCCCTGGTAGAATTTCGACTTGTTCATTCCGGTGCTTCTAGATTAAGCTGTTGAGGTTGATCGTGTATACACGTGGTAGGGGAATGGTTCATGTCGCATGGTAATACAATTTTCTTAATGTATCCTTTTTTCATTTTTTGTTGCCTGTAGTCTGAGTTTAAGTATTTATAGTAATGTACTATTGCTTAATCTGAAACAGGCATTTGTTTGGGTTAATTGGAATTAAATACTCAGACCTGACGATGAATTTTATTCTAATTAATCATCGAATTTGGGATGGTGCTGTTCTTTTCTCTTGTCGGCATTGTGGCCGTGGATTTGCTTCTATGGTGGTGTTGATATTACTTGAATTGTATTTTTTTATATTTACATAATTCTTATTATTACATTTCAAATATATATATATATATATATATATATATATATATATACAGAAATGATAAAATGGGGAAATTTTATGCATCACTTTATTAGTGTATGGGGCATATTTTACTCATTGGAAATGATTTTGTACGGGGGCAGTATAAAAATTTAAATTTTGTACCTTTTTTACGCAACTTTGAAATTTATTATATATGTCTAAGATCAATATTTAAGAAATAAATTTTGTATGTTATATATATATATATATAAATATATATATATATATATATATATATATATATATATATATATAACAGACAAAATATGAATGAAAGAAGAGGAAATTGCCCATTTAATGCTAAAAGAAGTGCGATTGTGAACTCTCCTTAATCCCGGTTACAGCTTGCCGCGTAGCCATGGCACACCCCGGACGCCAGCAAAAATATAGGCAATAACCCCAAAATGTCGTCATAAAATACGGCATCAGACCTGCACGAAGCTATTCAAAGTATCAGACTTCTAAAATATACAAATATATACACCCAACTATGTAGAAACAGACAAAAATCATGATGCTCACTATTGTCACCCTGCTTCAGACTTATTAAGAGCTATAAAATGCAGTTCCTTACCTATTATCGAATAATCTGAATCCAATCGTTGGCATTTCTAAATGAGAAAATTTTTCATTGTCATTCTTGAACAACATTACATTTGTTGGTGTCCGGGAGTGTGCCATGGCTAGGCGGCTAGCTGCAACTCGGATTAGAGAGAGTTCATAATAGCTCTTCCGCCACTTCTTTTAGCATTGTGAGGGCAATTTCCTCTTCTTTAATTCATATTTTGTCTATTATTAGGTAATTTTTGTATAAGCTGTAACTGCGCTATTCAAATATATACCATTTTTGCTTTTAAATTTTTTAATTTTTGCATTTCGTTGTAATTGTATTCCTACTGGATCAAATAATATGGAGAAAAAAATAATATATATATATATATATATATATGTATAGATATATATATATAATTATTTATTAAATATATAATTAAATAAAAATGAATAATAATAATATAAACTAAAAAAATTAGAAAAATAAAAAATCGGAAAATAGGATACATTAATATTAATATTTTGAATTTTATTTTCACTAAAATTTGTAACTTTAACCAGTTTGATATTACGATTTGAGTGTCCTTGTAATAGTGTATGGTGGCATTCTCGTTTGTCCATTTCTTGTTTGGAACACTTGTTTGGTGGGAATTTTCATCTGTGTTTCATGTTCAGATTCTATTTTGCTTGTATGGGTGGTTGTCCTGTCTCCGGCTTTGACTCACTGTACGGGTCTGGGAGGATCGCTGTGAGCGTGTGTTCTGCCTCCTGGGTTGTATTTCGTCGTGTTCATTCCGGGACTTCTCGATATTTTTCATAGTGTTGTGGTTGATCGAAATTACACGTGGTGAAAGAGGAAAGGTTCCTGCCTCACGGTAATAATAGATTTCCTAATTTTTCTTATCTTCAATTTTTCATCTTTTGGTGCCTGTAGTCTGAGTTTGGGTATTTATAGAAATGTACTATTGTCCAATCTGAAGCAGGCATTTATTTGGGCTAATTAGAATTAAATACTCAGACCTGAAGATGAATATAATTCTGGTTAATCTTCGAATTTGGGCCGGTGCTGTTCTTTTCTATTATCGGCATTATGATCGTGGTTTTGCTTATATGGTGATGTTAATATTTCACGATTAATTAAATTGATTATTTTTATTATTACATTTTTCAAATATATACATATATATATATATATATATATATATATATATATATATATATATATATACACACATCACAAGATGGCTTTTTCAGCCTCTTAGATCCCGGTTTTATGTATGTTAATCAATTTTTATGATAATTTTTCATTTTTTATTTTATGATACAAGGATGAGTCTTTAGAAAATTGAATTTCGATCAGTTTCATCGCAGTTAGTGAATTAAAAACTTTTAGGACTACTTACAATTTAGGGTACTTCCCCTTTGAATTCGGATATGAAGCAAAGTTGAAACCTGCAACGACAGAAGTCCAGAGATATATATATATTTGATCTCTTTATTTTTTTTCAGGCTTGAAGGTAGCTCCTGTGAAAAGAAAATTGCATAATTGCAAGCTTGGCCATCCCCCGTTCGAATTTCGCATTAAAAATCGCTACAAATACAATGCTGGTAAAGCACACACTGACAATAATGTCACATTTCTAAAAAAATAAACCAAGCAGAAACAACGGTTAACATACATATCACGCACATGCAGGCAGGAATCTCACTTTTTTTTCCTACAAAAGAAAAATATTCACCACAAAAAGATGTGACATCTCTGCATAAAATCAACTGTATTGCAAATAAAAATCAGGCAAGTAATGAAATATTCTGCAAAACGTCAGACAAAAAAAAAGAAATGGAATCACATATTTTGACGCCAAGTACAATTCCATCCAGGTGAGAACGTACCACCAATATTTTCCCCTTATAACTATCTAGAATAAGCAAAATGACGAGATAGAATAAGAAACGATTCCATATATCTTGGTGGCCTGTCAGGATTTTGGTTTCCACTCTACGGTAAATACTTGAGTACAGCCTCTCTGCACTGAAGGAATTTTATGAACACTTAGTTAATCAACGGAGCGGGGTGCCTAGGTATGGTACCTTGTTTTATTCTCTTTCGTCATTTTTCTTATTCTGCTTACAAGTAAAAGCGTTGATGGTGCTTTTCCATCTGGATGGAATCATACATAGCGCCAAAATATGTGATTTTCTTTTTTTCTCGGCTGATGTTTAACAGAATTTTTCATTACTTGACGGACTTTTCTGCAATACAGGTTTTTTTGTATAAGGATAACGTTATACAAAATGGTTGCACATTTGTAACACCTAATCATGGAGCACTATTACAACTGATGCAGTCATCATTAATGTATCTATTAGTTTCTATTTAGAGATATAGAAAACTATACGAGAGATAAATTTGCCGCGTGCAGAATCGTCGACATGATATATTTATATAACCGTGATCAATACTTTTAAACAAGTTCGCCGTATAATTTGCTCTCTTTAGCTAGCACAGTGAGTACAGCATTAGAATCACAGAAGGTAGACACGGGCTTGATCCCAGAAATCGCCTAATACAATATGCCTCCGTGTCTAAAATATACCTCCGTGGAATATATGCACATTAAATAGTCTCAAGTGCCAAAAGACCTCTCTAATACCGTATTGGGCCTGTTTCCACATTTTTAGAAAGATTTTGATAAAAAATAACAAAAAGAAAATTTCATAAGAATGATATTTGGCAACGTACACTGGTGGAAAATAAAATCCCAACACCAAGAAGAAATTAGTTTAGAGGCATGAAATTTGGACAAAGCAATTGTGTAAGTAACATATTTATTTGATTAAAGTTTCAAGGTCACAGGTTAAAGTATGTGCGAGATGAGCCATTTCAAATGTGAAATGGTGGTACATTAATAACCGCTGTAGTCGCCACGATTTTGAATGCAAGCATGCAAACGTGCATGCATTGTATCGTACAGGTGCCGCATGCCATTTTATGGGATGGAGTTCCATGCCTGTTGCACTTGGTCAGTCAAATCAGCAACTGTTAATGCTGGTTGTGAATGACGCACGATTGGTCTTCCAATAATGTCCCATACGTGCTCGATGGGAGAAAGATCTGGTGATCTCGCAGGCCAAGGTAACATGTCGATACTCTGTAGAGCAAGTTGGGTGACAGCAGCGGTGTGAGGACGAACGTTATACTGTTGGAAAACACCCTCTTGAATATTGATCATGAATGACAGTACAACCGGTTCAATCACCAGCCTGATGTACAAATTTGCTGTCAAGTTGCTTGGGATAACGGCGAGGGTGCTCCTGCTGTCATAGGAAAGGGCTTCCCAGACCATAACTCCTGGTGTAAGTCCAGTGTGTCTACGCCGCAGACAGATTGGTTCCAAGCGCTCACCTGGCCTCCTTCTTACCAACATACAACCATCACTGGCACCAACACAGAAACGGCTCTCATCTGAGAATACAACAGATCTCCACTCCGCCGTCCAATGAGTTCTAGCTTGACACCATTGACGTCGCAGATGGGAGTGATTCAGGATTAGTGGTATGAAAGCTACAGGTCGTCTGGATCGGAGCCGTCCTTCAAGTAATCGATTTCTTACAGTTCGCTGTCTCACTGTGGTGCCAACAGAAGCTCTAATTTCTGTTGCAGATGCAGTACGATCCGCCACAGCCATGCGGCAAATACGGCGGTTTTCCCTCTCAGTAGTGGGCCGTGTGCGGCCGGACCCCGCACTTCTTGAGACAGTGCCTTCCCGTGACCACTGCTGCCAACAATCATGCAAAGTGGAAACATCCCTGCTAAGTTTTCCTGCAATATCGCGGAAAGAATATCCACCGTCTCGTAGCCCTATTATACGGCCTCGTTCAAACTCACTAAGCTCCTGATACTGCCTTCTTCGTCTCCTTAAAGGCATTCTTGACTCAAACCTAGCTCACAACGTCCAATCCGGACAATAAATAACGCTCACGAAGTTTACATTTAAAGCAAACGTGATTTATATGGTCATAGTAGCGCTACTAGCGTCTCTCTTATTCGTCTAGCACGAAATTTAAATTGGTGTCATCTTTCATATATGCAAAAACGCGCCTCCCAAATTTCGTTTATCTAGCACAACTCCTTTCTTGGTGTTGGGATTTCATTTTCCGCCAGTGTATTATTATACGGAATATAAATTAACTTCTGCCCTAGATTTGAAAACGGAGTACTTAAACTGCATTTACTGTAGAGAAATATTGCCAAAATAATCCAAAGAGAAATATTGCTATTAATCCGTCATAACGTTCTGTAAATAATGGAATTGGCAACACTAATAGAAAAACTAGCAATGTTATTAGTAATAAACAGAAAAATTGCCAAGCACTGACTTTAACCGTACAAAAAAAACGAAAATCCAACGAAATAAACAATTGCAATGTCTTTAAGTATCTTTGTGTGAACTGTGGACAAGATAATAAACATATATTTGAATCCTAAAAAAACTTCCTACTTTTTGCCAGGCATGTAGCTGAGCGCATTAACACTCTGTAGAATTCTTAATAAAAATCTTAACAGGAAATGGGATGTTTTTATTTTTTTATTGGCTACAGATTTATATTTTCTGGACTTCATAGGCTAGTTCCGGAAAACTAATTAAGCACTTTCACAAAAAGTAATTTCGTTCATGGAACAGATTAAAAAAAATGGGTAAAATATTTTTGTAATTCCAGTGTCGTACAAAAGCATCTATTATTGGTATATTATTGGTAATTACTATTGGTATTGCAGCGTAAGAAAACAGTAGCTGTTTAATATACTATTGTCACTAGCGTAAAAAATCTACATATCTCTCAGATTATTTATTTTTCATTATTACGTTCCTTATATACATAGTATAATGTACTAGTATAAGGAAAGTACTGTGACAGGGTCAAAAATTGTAATTCGAATTTTCAACGAGAGAGCACATTTCAAGCATCCCTGAACACGAATCAGACGTTTTTGAGGTGATGTCTGTATGTGCGTGAATGAGTATTTGTCTGTGTCAGTGAGACTGTGAGGACGATATCCCACGAACGAATCAAGCGATCCGAACAAAATTGGGTACAAAAATCACAATCAGTGAATACTAAAAGCTTATTCTTTTTACGCGTAATCGAATGTTCAAAACCCTCCTAAATTTTGATATGAAATTTTATAGAAATCATTAAAAAAGTAAAACATTCAATACAGGTACGGAAATAATCATTTCTTATGTACATGTATATTAGAAAACGATTGACATAAATTTTAGAACGCTAGCATGAACCGTTCTCGAGTAATTGCACATTTTTCAAATAAATTTATCAAAAATTCACATAAAATGGAAACAAAAATATCAACTGTTGTGAAATATATTCACTTTTCATATGTAATACTATGCGATAAATTTATTATCATAATTCTCGTAGATATAGCTCGTTCCGTTCACGAGAGAAGACACCTTGGGTAATAGCTCTGTAATTTGACGTCGATAGTCGTTTATCTACCATAAGGTTAACCTACTATTTCTCCATAAACAGTGCTTGACGGAATTTTGGCGTCGAATTTGGCGAAATATCGCCAACTTGGAGAGTTTTTAATGTTGCCAAATTGACGAAAATATCGCCAAATTGATAAAAATTTCACCAAATTGATAAAAATGAAGTTGAATAAATGAAAATGACGACTAATTGATGAAAATACAATATTTTGATAAGATAAAGCTTTTAATACTACCTACAATTTAATTTATTCTCTCTATGAATTCGGGTATGAAGCAAGGTTAAAACCTGCAACGACAGAAGTACATAGGCACACATATATATTTGATCTCTTAATTTTTTTTATCAGGTTTGCGGTAGCTCCAGTAAAAAGAAAATTGCTTAATTGCAGGCTTGGGCATCCCCCGAACGAATTTCGCATCCCCTGTAGCTCGTCGAAGTGCAGCAACTCGAAGTGACATGGACTCAATTAATCGGCGTAAGTCTTCAGGAGAAATGTTCAGCTATGATGTCTCGATAGCAACCCATAATTGCGTAGTTGTGGAAGGTGCTGGAATCTGGGCACAAATGGCTCCTTCGATCATATTAAAGATATGCTCCAAGGGGTTGATATCTGGCGATCTAGGTGGCCAAATCATGTAATGGAATAGTCCAGAATGCTCCTCAAACCAATCGCGAGCTATACAGGTCCGGTGACACGCAGTTTTCGCGAACATGTGTTCGTGAACATGCATGTGTTCGCGAACCCAAGTGATGCGCTGAACCCGATGATGTGCTGTGAGTAAAGGGACTTGAGTCGGTCTTCTGCTGCCATTCCCATCAACACCAAATTTTTCTACACAGATCTCACAGATACGCTTCTAGTGCATCCCTCATTTAATGTGGTAGTAAGTTGACGCAGTGTGGTTCGTCTGACATTTCTGCTCAAACGTCGCTGGTCTGGATCATTCACCAGACGTGGTCGCTCACTGCGCTGTACCTGACTGTACCTGACCGTACTGACCACTGCGCTGTACCTGACTGTACGCTGTACCTGAGGTAATGCCTTTCATGAGGTACTCTCGATACACCCTTGACACTGTAGAGCAAGAAATCTTCAAAACCTTCCGAAAGTCTCAAAAACGAAGTCTCAAAAACTTCCGAAATGCTATGCCCCATGCGTCGAGCTTCAACTATCATTCCACGTTCAAACTCGGGTAATTCCCGTCGGATAGCCATTATCACGTAATTTAACGTTTCACAAGACATTCTAGAATCAAACAGACAACACTGACAACCATCTGATTGACTCTTTATACATTTTTAAAGCGATGCGAGCGCCACTTGTAAATGTGAATACTGCTATCCCATGAATTTTGACACTTGAGTTTATGTAAGTCCGAAAGTCATCCCAAGAGATGAATGGTTAGAGGGAAAATATTACGATCAAGGTAGTTGCCATCTCTATTTGATTTTGATCTAAATTGCGTGGTAATATCCGGAATGTCGAAACTGTTACCTTGCATCTTCGAGTAGGTCTAAGTAAAAAAAAAAATTCTAGGTAAAGGATAGCGATGTAGATAAACTAAAATTAGTGTTTGTAGACATCAAATGAATAACAGTTTTAAGTATAAATGAATCTATTTTATTGAATGATAGTTTGTTAAACTATGTTATAAAATATGTAAGATATTATATTATAAAATTTAAGTGGTACTTGTTTTTTATCTAATGATTATGTTTATTATATATTACTATTACATTGTTTATAACTAAAACATTAGCACATATAATATGTTGTATAATTTAATTTAGTAAGAGGTTATTTATCCGATAAAATCAGAATATTCAATAAGTGCGTTATTTGCTTAATTGAGATCATATTTCGTTTAAACATAACAATTATAATGCGCCACATACTAAAAGTACGATTTGTAATAGACATACTAATATCGTTACTGATATTGCATTTATATAACTATATGGTAACGACTTTTGACACTTTATAGTTCCTCGCATTTTAGAGAATATGTTTACTATCTACGTGTTTTGCACGTATTTGTAAATTTTAACGGAAGGTCTAAGTAAACAGAATTTCTGTGAAATTATTTATAAAGCTCATAAAATTACCCCAATATAGATAAAAAGTAATGTGATGTGGACAGCATATGACTTTCCCTATATAAAGCAATGAATTTACTTCTTTCACAATGAACAAATGATGCATAAGATCCATAGCATAATATTTTTAATGCTGAATTATACATCTGGTAGTTTTCCAGATGACAACATGTAAAACTATTTAGAAGTTCCCAGTCATATATATTTCGCGCAACCCTACATTGACAATTATCAATATTGATAACATCCGCAATAAGCATTATAGTCCATATTTTAAAGTAGTTTAATAATTAATTCATCAATTTTGCGTAATTTTCGATAATTTAGCGTCATTTTTGCTATTTCGACGATATTTTCGTCATTCTGGGATAAAATATCGCTAAGTTGGTAATGCAGAGAAATAACTTTTTCTTATAGTAGATTCTTATATTCTTTCCAAGATATTGAATTTTCATCGATTTGGTGACATTTCCGTTAATTTTTGTGATATTTTGTTTAATTTTGAGACATTTTAAAAAACTCGCCAAAGTTGTCGCCAAGCAGGACGGTTGGACTGCCAGGCAAACGCTACCGAAATATCATCACAATACTATCCCCTTTCAAAACACAATTAATTTCATTAATTTTGCGTCATATTTATTAATTTGGCGACATTTTTATCAATTTGTCGCCATATTTATCGATTTGGCGACATTTTCGTCAATTTGGCGATATTTTGATAGATTTGGGATGGTTGGACTGACAGATAAATGCTTCCGACACATCGTTACAATACTATCCCCTTTCAAAACATAATTAATTTCATTGATTTGGCGTGATATATATCAATTTGGTGACATTTTTTATCAATTTGGCGATATTTTTTATCAATTTGCCGACATTTTTATCGATTTGGTGACATGTGATAGATTTAGCGATATTTTAAAAAGTCATCAAATTTGTCGCCAAGTGGGATGGTTATACCTGATTGACAAACGCTATCAAAACATCATTACAATACTATCATCTTTCAAAACGCAATTAATTTCAGTGATTTGGCGTCTTATGTATCAATTTCGCGCCATTTTTATCGATTTGGCGGCATTTTAGTCAATTTCGCAACATTTAAAAATAGTCGCCATGTTGCCGATATCTCGACAAATTCGTCGCCAAAATTTTCGCCAAGCGTTACTCAGAGTTAGATAAATATATAAATTAAGGTGTTTATATTATTAATAAATATGTACCATAAACATTGCTACCTTTACTTTCTTCAAATTTGACTAAAGGGTTATAAAGGGAATTTCAAGTTCAAATGCCTTTTAATTTCTTGTTTAATGCATCTCTAAGGTATTATTGGATCATTATATGTAAATGCTCTAACACTAAGCTTAGCATATCACCATAACATCGGAATACCCTTTCATTGAACGGTATAGGGTAAATTTAATTTGTAATAATATTAACTGCTGATTTTTCAAACGACAGGGAATGGTGCAAAATAAACTACCGGGCAGAGATGGGGTACTCAAGAATCTCGAGTATCCCATCTTTTCGTTTTCGAATATTTCCCTTATTTATATTTACATGTGAATAATGCTAAACATCCCTGGGAAATATTAGGTTTATCGCTTCAAGAAAGGTGTATTTTTAAACCTTTTAACTGTGTTTTTAAACCTCTTAACAAAATTAATTTCCATTCCTTAAAGACACTATTCCTGTCTGGAATCTTTGGGGGTATTTATCACATTCCTAGCGAATACGATCTTGGTTATGTCGGTCAAATAAGTTGAGCTCTTTTCGTATTAAGGAGCACATAAACCATGTTTCTAAATAAGAAGTTTCTAAGTGCTGAACATTCTTGAGACAATAATCATATTTTTTTATTTTTTCTGTAGCTAATAATATTTTTATTTCTAATTCCATTTTTGAATCTGACTTTCTTGAAAGTTTCTCGATTTCTTCACCGTCAGACACCCTTATTAATGATAATTATCCTTTCTTCTCTTCTGCTTAGAAATCTCTGGCTTAATTTTTCGATTTTGTTTGCCTTCTTCTTTTTCAAAAATTTTCACACCTTTCCTGAATTTATTTTCGTTATTTTTGTTGTCGATTACTGCTCTTTATTCCTCTTTATTTCCGTATTTTGTTTAGAATCTGTTTATTACCTTTTCCCGCTTGTTTGGTTATTTTTTATAGAATTGTGAAAAAATGTGATTTGATTCTTATTCTGTAAGCTCATTTTCCTCTTTGGTACTTTACCGTTCATTCATTGCGTCCCATCTCTTGTTCCTTCCTCCTAGGTTGTTTTAATTTTCTTCATCTTCCTTTGTCGTTGATAATACACTTTTCTGCTTCAGTAACGATTACAGCCCTTCCATTGGTCGCCGATCTTGATCACACGAGTGAAGACGCTTCTGGTGTCTCCTGACGAAGAAGGCTGCTTTTGTATTCTGCTTTTAACGAAGTTCATTTAGTTGTATTAATTTAGCAGTAGTTTCTGTTAGAAATAATTATGTTGACTTCTGACATGTATGTATTTATTATCCTCAATAGCAACGATTAGTATACTACTAACACATAATATTATTTTATTTGTATATACTACTAACGTATAATATTAATTTATTTATATGTAACTGTCGTGTGTAGTATACTAAATAACACTGATTACATGTAATTTATAGTTATATATATTTTTAATATGACACAGATAACATACTTGTTTCATTTTTTCTTAAATATATGTATTGTCTTGAAATCACTTTATACATACGAGACACAGTTTTTTAAATATTTTAATGTACAATCTACTGATCTTACAGATATATATTTGTCATTAAAACTATTACAAGTACGTTTATTACTGCTCATTTTAAAGCCGAACAGTAAATTTCCAGTATGAACTAAAAATATTCGATTACCTTAGCTAAATTCAGAATACGTTTCTTAAGTAGCTTCTAACAGTTATTAGACTATTTCCTACAAATAGTTTGTCTTTTACGTAGTAACTTAAAACAACTTCAAGATTTTATTTCTTTTGCGTCAATTTAAAAATCAATCAACCTAAAGTGGTAATTCTTTGCAAGGAAAAATAAATACTTTACAGATGCATTTTTCTGACACATTTCCGCTGACATTTGGCATTAACGCTTGCTTTATTATGTTTCTAAATTAGTTTCGTTGGTAAAAAGTAGTGATGGGCATATCGATACGCCACATACCTTAAGATACAATGAGATTCCGTATCCATACAGTTGCATACGGTAATTGCTGTGTATGGATGCAATAGTTTCAGAAACGTATATATCAATATTTTACTTTATTTTGGGATAATTTCTTTTCGGTGATTTTTTCTGTAATTTCACAGTAATTATAAAGATGAGCTTGTTATAATGAAAAAAGCAATTGAAGCGAAAGAAAGAATAATGTTCACTATGCCAAATGTTCAGGAGAGAATAGAAATCATTGTACAATATTAAATTACAATTACGTATGTTAGAAATAAATGCACATTACCTATTGCTTCTAGGCAAAACACAAATGTTTATTTTGGTTCCCGGAAAATGAAAATAAAATCGAATGAATTTACAAAGTGATTGCCCCAAAGTAAGTAAATAGTTATGTATTAGAGCAACATGTTGCAGTGTAAAGTACATTAGTTAAAATTAAAGGATAAAATTACTCTTCCGGTTCGTAATTGATAGAATAACAGAATAAATGCGGTTTCATAAAGAACAAATTCCAATGATTATTCGTCATCACTGTCTGCTGCCTTACTTCCATCATTTTTTTGCTTTTTCTGATTGTAGAACTACATGTTACTTGGAGATATACATGTTATATGTAGTAAATTAAATCCTATCTTAGTGTGTTTCCTCTTTAACCATGAGTTGTCGAGACTGTTAAACAGTTGTTTGAGATGAATTTTTTCGTACATATCGTTGTAAACCAAACGGATATGCATCGTTGTTGCACCAAATTAAAAACCTATTTTTCACTAAGTTAACATTAAAAAGTAGAAATCACCCAAAACTGACATGGTTCTTCAACTCAGCCCTTCAATTAGAGTCAACAAGCAACGAAGAGTAATGGTAATGTTTTAATAATGATTGGGTCATTTATTGATTATTACATATCGGGAATTTTGATCAGTACCAACCTGTTTTTACTGTATGTATTTATATCGGTAACCCGTAAAAATTATGTATTATATCCTTGCAGTATTATTTATAATTATCTTAGAATTACTAATTTGTTAAAATAAAAATTATATAAATACGTTTCAAGTTTAATGTTGGTATGTGCCAACTTTAAAATTGCAAAATTCAAAATTCTGAAAAATTTAATTGACTCATTCAGAATACTTATGACGTCGACATGATACAGTATCGATACGCTGAGGAACTATATTCGTATCGATTCACCGCATATCACTAGTGTAATGTCGTTACCAGATTATGACCGAAACTCTGACTCACACTCACACATACACCAGTTATCAACACTTCCAAATTAAATTATGAGTCTGCGTATGTTCTATCGTTCTCAAATTCTTAACGAGGAATTTGTTACGGTAATTCTCTCTCAAGGGAAACTTTTTTTTATATTTTTCATTTTCTACAATGTTTATTGAATTTAAGCTTCTTCCATAATTGTCTGCATTGTCAAGAATTATATTAAGATGTAAGAATTTTCCAGAATGATTCTACGAATAAATTGCGAACCCTTCTGCAAGATATTTGAAACGATCTCAGATATTTAATAAGATAATACTATAAAATTAATGGCTGATTAGAATTCTGTATTTAGATTACTAACCAAGTAGTGTCCTTTAATTAAATGATGTCTTTAATACGATTAGAATAGAAGTTTCGATGGGAATTTTCATTTCTGTTTGAAATTGTTAAATGATTTACTTTCGCATAAAGTATTCTTGAATTTCGATACCAAAAGGACGAAAACTTTGAAAAGGAATCGATATGGCATAACTGGATAATATATTAATTGTGTGATGATAGAGATAGACTTTGATAGATTGTACACGATTGTGGAATATTTGATATTGGGTTGATATAGACCAAGAAGGTCGAAACCTGGAATAAACAGTAAATTTCAGGCTTACAATGCAGTCAGACGGGCTGACGCCAAGATTTGATCTTAATGTCTAATTAATTTATAGTGGGCAATAAAACTGGACCACTTTTTCTGCAGTCCGGTATCAATTTATAAATAAACCTTATTCTTATAAAATAAAACATTAAAATGCACAACTACAAAATGATGACACTTAGTTTTGTCAAACATAAATATTTATTAAAATTATTAGTTAAAGGTATTAAAATTAGCATTAAGATTTTTTTGTTACAATTATATTCATTAAACTTACAATTATAAATTGATTGTTCATCACCATTGATTGTCAATTTAAATTGGAGCCAGCTGTGATGACAGACATTACATTTTTTAAACGTGAATTTAGAGTCAATTTATTAATTAAAATGTAAAGTACTCATGGGCAATAAATTGGTACATTTTTCTATAACTTGAAACGTCATCTGGAAGAGGCATTTGCGGACATCGCCATTGTTGGTCTTATTTCTGCATTGCCATATCGGAACTCTCTTAACTTATTTTCTTAACATCTTTTTACTCACTTGTCATTGCTGCCCTCTTTTTCTCTCTTGCATCTCTTTGACCTATTAGCAAGTGACACTTCCATGTTTCCCTATACCTCGGCTCCTATAATTGGCGTGCTGGTGCGAGAAATTTGTCAGTGGCCGGAGATACATTGGACGTAACTGCCTAAGGCCGTAAGTACAACGTGACTTTTAAAAGCATAGGTCCAGTTTTATTGTCCACCATAAATTAATTAGGCTTTAATGTCAAGTCTTCTACTCGCATTGTTAGCTGGAAATTCCCTTTTATTGCCCAGGCTTCCAACTGATGGTTATTATTATTGGTCTTCATATCATCCCAATGTCAAATATTTCGCAATCGTATAAATCTGTCAAAGGCTGTCTCTGTCATCATATTATCTTTATATTTATCATTGCAGATTTCATTTGGAGGAAATACATTTATGGTAGTTAAATCATTTTATTTTTCTAGTCATTTTCTTTTATATATTAAGTATAATCTATTGATATTAAAAATGTCTAATTTTTTTTTAATTTCTATAAACACCTTTATTTTTACCCATTTTTAGGACAAACTATAAAGCTTCAATTTAAATTAAAATGCTTTGATTAATCACAAGATTCAAATATCAGGGTTAATAATCAAAAGGTGTTTCTTAAATAGTTTTTAAAAGTTGTTAGATTCATTTCTATAAATATTTTGACCTTCATATCGAATTTTTTAACAACTTTAGGATATCATTTCCTTTGCATCATTTAAAAAACCAATCAACTTAAAGTCTTAATTCCCTTGCAAGGTTAAAAGAAAAAGCCTGACGGACGTATCTCTTTTTTTCACCTTTTCGCTGACTTTCGGTATTATCGCCAACGTTATTAGGTTTCTAAATTATTTTTGTTGGTGAAAAGTCGTTACCATGTTATGACCGTAACTCGGACATACACATTGCCATCGGCGCTTCTAAATTAGATTCCAAGTCTACGTTTATACTAGCGCCCTCGAATTCTTAACGAGGGATTTGTTACGGTAATTCTTTCCCAAGGGGGAACGCTTTTTTTTCATTTTATGTAACGTTTATTGGATTTAAGCTCCCTGCACAGATGTCTGAATTGCTAAGAATTAAGAAGTACCGATTTACCAGAATAATTCTAAGAATAAATTACCAACATTTCTGAAAGATATGTAAAATGATCTAGGATATTTAATAAAATTATAAAATACAATTAATGGTTGATTAGAAGTATGTATTTCAATTACTGACACCTTATCTCATTTAATAAGATGATATATTTAATGCGGTAGAATAAAACGTTCTGCGTGATTCTTTAATTAACTTCATTGTTAAATAATTTATATTTGCAAAATTTTGCTAAAATTAAAGAAAGTGCGAAATAACGAGTAAAAGATTTTTTAATATCTTAAATTGATATATATTAATATTCATAGAATACACCTACAATGGGATCCTAAATTTAGGATCAATTATAGATTAAAGATAATAGCAATCGTGGTTTGGTTTTGCGCTTTTTATGAGGAATCATGGAATAGCCGGTACCTGCAATGACGTTTGCTATGTGCTACAAATTTGCGAACCCCAATGTCAGGGGATTTATGAGATATTGACTTTTCACGTTATATGAATTCTGTTCTGTCTGTATAACGTATGTCTTATTTTCTGCCATTGGAAATAAAAAAAAATGTCAGGGGTTTTAACTGATGGTGTCGCGACCCAAAAATGGTATGGCCGCGGCAAAAAAGGCATGGTGAATAATTTTTGGTATGGTCGCGGCACCATTGCTGCAGCAGACAAACAAGCGCTACACGAATGTAGGTGGAGACCAGGAGGCAGGCACTATATGCAGTTTTTATGTTTACGAAGAAACAAGGCGCAGAACTTTAGTCTCCGTTTTATGACAGTCTTGGCCAGGAAAGTTATGACCCCCAATAAATACACGTAACAAAAATTACAGATGTGGTTGGTGCAAAACATCCTAGAGCCAAGACTTAAACCAAGCTCCATTGGAAACTGAACGAGCTAATAATGGAAAGATACGACATCGTTCTGAGCAGCATCCAATGAGAGAAAGGAGGGCGTATCTGAACCCCATACCAAATGATGTGGCTGCAAGGAGGAAATTCAACGAATATATTGGAATGGTACTTCAAGAGAGAAGAGAGAGAGTCGTGATTTCAAGCAGTGTTATTCAGAGAGAGTCGTTATTCATTTGAGTATTGAGGATGTTACAAAAAAAGATGAAATCTGACTCCAAATGTCAGAAAAATAATCAGAAAAGGCGACTACCATGCTGAGTTACAGACTCGAAATACAGAAGTATGTGCCAGTCGTCATGTATGTTAGGTCAATTTTTGATTTTTGTAGTAGAATTCAAAAGACCTGGTCTCACACGGTTCTTTTCTCCTCCTTAAATGTTTGTTAATGCATTCATGTACTTTTATTCATAATAATATAGAGGTGTGAATAAATGATTATTTATTTTAAAGGTTAAAATGTGGATTTTAATGTATAATGTTTTAATTTAATGATTATGTTAAGGAACTCGTGCAAGAAAGTAATGGTGAGTTTTGCGGCCATGATAGCAATGCACAAATGTTACTATTCACGACTACTTTAATTAAGATTATTAATTTAATCCACGGAATGCATTTAAAAGTAAACCCTATTCATAATTATTTCACAGACAGAATTCATGGGTCGTTTATATTCAAGTGCCGGGTTTGATATTGGGTCATGGAAAATCAGGTTTAGAATCCATGATCTATGTAAACCTATATTTTACATGGTGCAATTTCAATCAGAGGTTTTCGTTTTAAATCCCTGGCAATAACAAGTATTCATTTTAATATATGTTTATGTTGCCTTTATTGTGTTTAATTTACGTAGCCAATGCTTATACAATGGAAAAAATCTGATGTGGGCAGCACATGACTTTCCCTGCAGACTCAAATTCATATTTTCATTATTTCTTGAATAATTCATTATATTGAGTTTAATTGCACCAAATAACATAAATTTGCATTTTCAATTCAATTTTTGTTTTTATCGGGTAATTGGACATTTTTTCGAAAACGGCGTAACAAAAATGCAAGAAATCTCAAATATCTTGAGAACGGTTAGTCCTAAAGTATAATGGAATGTGTTATATTCTTTTCCGAGTCAAAAATTGCGTATGAAACGAGAATTTAATGGATACATTTGAGCATACGTAGTCTATTTTTTTTTAAATTTTTGCGGGCCATCTCGCAAAAAATAGCAGGTTGTTCTTTTCCGAATCGCACCAAAATCTAATAAGCATCAGAGAATTCTACAAGTAACGTATCTACCAAATTTTGTGAAATTTGGTCAATTAGTATTTTAGCTGGAGTGGATACATGAAAGTTTTGCGGGCCATTTCGTAAGAAAGGCAGGTTGTTCTTTTCCGAATCATACCCAAATCTAATCAGTACCAGGGTAACCCACAAAAGACTTATCTACCGAATTTTGTGAAATGCGGTCCATTAGTTTTTCAACTGGAGTGGATACAAGCCGGCCATTTCGCAAAAAAAAGGCGGGATCTTTTATCCCGAATAGTACCCAAAACTAATCAGCACCAGATTTGCCTACAAGTTTACTTACAAAATTTTATGAAATTCTGTCAATTAGTTTTTCAGTTAGAGTGGATACAAAATCTGCACATACAGACACACACACAGACGTCAGGCTAAAAATAGTTTTTTCGTATTCTAGAGGTCTCGAAAAGTGTAGATCCGTCGAAAACTCGAGTTGTGATTTTCGGCATGATTCCAATACTTTCCCTATACATTACCATGTATTGCAGGGAAAGTAACAAAATATTAACTATTGTGAAATATGTTGGTTCACTTTTCATTAGTAATAGCATGCGATAAATTTCGTGACATCATTCTCGTGGATCTACCTCTTTCATTAATGAGAAGAGATACTTTGGTTTGTATTTGGACGCCAATAGTTATATATCTGCTGTAAGAATAACTTATTTCTCCGTTCATAACACTTGGCGAGATTTTGACGGAATGTCGCCAATTGGCGAATTATTTAAATATTGCCAAATTAACGAAAATGTTGCCTTACTGATAAAAATGACGTCAAATCTATGAAATGAAGACTTATTGATGAAAGTCCAACATCTTGGAAAGAACATAAGAGTAGACGATAGGTATAACCCATATCTCTGTCCGTCCGTCCATAACGCTTGGCGAGAAATTTAACTGAACTCGCCAAATTGCGACTATTTTAAATGTCATCAAAGTGACAAAAATGTCGTAAATTGATTTAAAAAATGGCGGCAAGTGGGAAGTAATGTTTTGCAAATTCTGGTTTCCGTCATATGACGAGCACACCTCCTAGTATATAAGAAATGATCTTCTCTCCGTTTGTCTGTAACACTTCGTAATGCATTTGGTGAAAATGGGGAATATCGCCAACTTGGTGATATTTCGTCCTAGATTGACAAATACATCGTCAAAATTGCCAAAATGACGCCTAATTCATGAATAAATTATTAAAATATTTTGATTTATGGACTATATCGCTTATTGAGGATGCTGCCAATATTGATAATTGTTTACTTTTAGTAAATATAAGTTAAATAATAAATATAATTTAACTGACTGTAATATACGCGAAATATAAGTTAACTGGGTATTTTTAAGTAGTCTTACATGTTGTCATCCGGAAAATTGCCTATTGCACAATTTAATGATAAAAGCACAGCACCGTGGATCTTATATATTATATTTTGACTGTAAAACTAATAAATTTACTGCATTATATAAGGGAAGTCATGTACTGGCCACATCATATTTTTACATATATTATCCATATACCAAATCATTCCATCTACAAAATCAAGGATGAATTTGATAGGGGCAGAAATGGCTTCCCCCCTTTCGTAATTAGTCTCATACAATTATATAAATAGTAGTGATATACAGAACAGTTTTGAAAGTGGCAAAATCCAACGCGGACTTTAAACTGTTTCTCTTTTTTATCAGTTCTGTGGAAAGACTAATCACTGTATAATGTTTGTCACAGGCAATAATTCAAAATATAAATTACAGACTTTGTTTCAACGGAATAATTATAAAAATCTGATGTGGGGAGCACATGACTTTCCCTGCAGACTTATATCCACGTTCTGTGTATTTTAATTAAATTTATTTCACTTTTAATTCAATTTTCTTTCTTTTTCGGTAACCGGACTTATTTTCAAAGGTGGCTTAGAGAAAATACGAAAAGCTAAAATAACTCGAAAACGGCTAGTCCTAGTGTAATGGGAATACGAAAAAACATAGAATACGAAAAAACGTTCAAAAGAGTCTATTGAAACGTGTAGATCCGTCGAAAACTCGAGTTGTGATTTTCGACATGATTCCAGTACGTTCCCTATACATTACCATGTATTGCAGGGAAAGTAAAAAGTATGAAAGTTGAAGACCATTATTTTAACAGCTGGATAAAAATAATGAAATTGATTAAATAATTTCAGAAAACTTTGAGAATGTCACAAAAGTTAGTATTTTAAATTATTAGCTGCCTGAATTGTACGATTTAAGATGTTACAATTTACTTGAATAATTCTAGGATTAATCGTGAACATATTTGCTAGATATGAAAAATGATCTCAGATATTTAATAAGATTACTCAGTATAACTAATGGTGAATTGGAAGTCTGCATTAAGAATGCTAATCAAGTAGTGTCATTTAATTTTCTCAATTTACGGCATGCCGGTTAATTATATTTCGTAAACATACATTGTATATCTTTGAAGCATATAACAATATTTAAATTACGCTTTAATTTTGCAATAAGAATATTTTGTTGAAAGCATTTAGCTTTAAATATTCAAGTTACTCACACAAAAGCAAATTATTGTATTTCACTTCGATGTTTGCAAGCAATAAAAGTTTCAAATTATAATTAATGAAACTAATTTATCTTTATTATTTCGACTAATTTCCAAGCTTTCAATTGTATCTATAAAAATTTGATTAATCCCGCATAATTATAAAACAGCGTCACTACACTTAAAAAAGAGTCTATTGTATTTCCAAAACAGTACATTCATTTCCTCAGTTGAAAACCAAACAATGAAATAAGTTTTTATTTACGTTTATTTGAATGTATCCATCTTTTAGCTAATACTTTTTATTTTCATTTAAGAATTATGCAATTTGATTGCATTAGTTATTTAAATATGTAGACTCTATATATCTATTCAATATGCTTTCTAAAAATGTAAGACAGATGATATTTTCTAATTCATCAAATATCCTTCGGGAAATTTGTATTTTGTTTCCATCCATATGATTTTAATAAAAATTTATAAATACTAAATTTTAATAAAAATCGTAATTTAAATAAATAAAAAAATAATAAAAAATTCATTCCAATTCGGAATATAAAATGTATAAAACTAAACATTAAATATATGCCTACGTTGTTTGATCTTTTTAGAGTGCAGAAATATTACTATAAAAAAATAACATTTGCTTACAGTTACCATCAAATTGATAATATTTTTAAAAGATTACATAGTTGCCTGTAAAAACATTACAGGTAACTATGTAATCAGAGGTAATAGTTTCAGGTAACTATGTAATTACAGGTACATATTCAATTAATTGATATCTATCATTCTTTGGTTAGAACTTGACGCATCGTATCCTTTTTAGATCTTGTACCAAAAAAACCCAAATCAATCAACCAATCTTTGGTTAGAATTACGCTCTGACTGCTAACATCATCTATGGGTCGGTTTTGTGGTTATAATGCTTTTGTTAGCATAGAACATCTGATATTTGCAATAGCAGCAACAAAACTTGTTATGACTACAGTTTTATAAGCAACCCTCTTTGAAAACCACCCAATTTCGTCCTACCATGTAGGGGTCTTGAAATTTTTGTGAATAGTTCCGTGACTATGAACTTGGCCCTTGTAGCTTCGTGTAACTTGAACTGCATGTTCATGAAATTTAAGGTCAACTGCGTAGTAGCGCTAAATTTGTCGGTTCACATTGTTTGAAAAATTCATGTTGCATAGCAAGTTTTCTCGTTGCCATTTGCAGACATTGGCTATTCCATGTGTGTTGATGACTACATAACAATACTAAAACCGGTTTATGAATGCTGTTTATGTGGAATAGGGAATAATTCTAATTTTGGAAAATGCCCTATTGGTGGGGTTTGTAACTATATTACCACATGTTTGAACAAGGCTTTGGTATAAACGCGGTGCGACACTCTTTTGAAATTCGTCCTGGAAAGCACTTGTTATGGTATTTTTAGTTCATATATATATATATATATATATATATATATATATATATATATATATATATATATATATATATACATATATATATATTTTAAAACCAACATAAAAAAAATATTTAGTAAACCTCCAATAATAGTCCCTGTGTTATATATAATAACACGTTTATAATAATGCATAAGTAATTTAAGTGCAAAAATACATTATTACAAGTTCTCGAATATATTATCACATGTTTGAATAGAGCTTTGGTATAAACACGGTGCAACACTCTGTTGAAATTCGTCCCGGAAAGCACTTCTTATGGTATTTTAGTTCAGTTATATATGTATATGTAAATATAAAAGATAGATTGCCTTCCTTCTTCATTTTTATTTTTACATATTAACCCTTTATATATATATATATATATATATATATATATATATATATATATATATATATATATATATATATATATATATATATATATATATATATATATATATATATATATACATATATAACACAACGACTATTATTAGAGGTTTACTAAAGATTTTTTTATGTTGGTGTTAATATATATATATATATATATATATATATTAACACCAACATAAAAAAATCTTTAGTAAACCTCTAATAATAGTCGTTGTGTTATATATAAAATAACGCGTTTATAATAATAAGTAATTTAAGTGCAAAAATACATTATTACAAGTTCCCGAATATTTAAAACAATTCATATTATTTTTAGTACCCTTATTTCAGATACTCTTCACAGTTCTATATTTAAACGGGTCCGTGCATAACTAAATACCTCTTTAACACATAATAACCACTATAATGGTCACTGATGTTGCTATTCTATTTATGATCATGCGGTAATAATTACGCCCATGTAGTTTTGAGTATAAAAATACAGTATTACATATTCTAGAATATTAAAAACCACTTTTATTTTTTTAGTATTCTAATTTCACCTATTAGTCATGTTTCTACGTTAAAATAGTTCCGTGCAGAGCTAAATACTCCTTTAACACATGATAATTGAACGCTGTAACTTATGGTACTCCACCCATGTCGAACACTGCTTCTTATTACGAAGTAATTACATTCGTGCGATGATACAATTTCTAAATGGTCATTTTGTGATATCCTTTGAAAAACGATGCGAAGTCGATTGGTGTTCAAGCGGAAATGTTTCGCATCTAAAAAATATATTTAAAGAGAAAATATTTGTATGTATTTGTTAAGTAAAATAAGCAATATATTATTTTTGCGCTCAACTAGATTCGCTTTTTCAGAAACTCTCAATTATATATGAATACAACGTTCTGTGAAATAGAAAATAATGAAACGTATAAAAACGTGTATATAAAACGTATAATGAAACGTATAAAAATTTTAAGAGGCCTGTAACTAATGTGCACGTCTTATATGAATATTTCTTTCAGAAACAGATATGTATCAAATTTTCATGCAAAAGAAACATAAAAGCAATTGCGCCCTCTAATTCGTTTGTAGTTTATGGTCTCTGCTAAACTTGTATATTTAGTTAAACATCAAAATTAGATCGCCTTGTTTAAGAACTGGTTGAATAAAATATTCCCAGTTTATATATACATTTGATACATGCTGCATTCCATGTGATCTAAATAAATATATTTTTTGCGAGGCCTTTACTCAACATTTTTGAAGCTACTACTGAAACGACCGCGCCTTACATGAATAGCTTATTTTGGAAACAGATCTGTATGCATGTTATATGCTGGGGAAATAGAGGGAAGTTTCTATTTCGTTTGCAATTCATGACCTCTGCTGGTTCAAAATCAAAATTAAATAGTAAATTAAGAACTAGGGGAATACATTCCAAAGTTCTTTAAATACCTTGTGATGATCCGTAACACCTTATACAAATAAGTTCTTTCAGAAGCAGGGATGTATCAATTTTGTGATGTTTGATTTCAAACGTGCGAGTCCAACGTGTGATTCAAAACGTCTTTTAATACCTTGTGACGATTAGACATAGAATCCAATCCCACGCATCCGGGAAAAGGAGTGGTTGCGGACTCTCATTCCACTTTCACAAGAGTGCAGCTCCCCAAACTCACTAGGCAGTAGGATATTCTAGTTCCAGTCTTGAGGTAGCGCAGTCCCCAAACTCGCTAGTAAACAAATAAATGCCCGACTTGCTATTTCAGAAGTGTGGATTACGTAAATGTATGCGCATCGACCAAGACCAGTGGAATAAGGGCTAAGCTCGGAATCTGAGAAATCTGCCTCGTTTCGAGTTCAGTCTGGATTTGCCACTGTCGTATTGTGATGTTGTTTACTGGCGTTTACTGTCTAGTAATAGCGGTGTGTGCTACAGTAGTGCTTCTTATGTTTTTCTGGTGGTAAAAGGTGTGATTATAGTGACGCCATAACAGACCTCCCTGATGTCTAATGTGGGCACAATGTTGTTGAGTACTTGTCCATCAGTTCTGTTAGGTACTTGCCTTGCGAGGTTACGCTTAACTTGGAAGTGGATACACATTGTATGTATTTCTCCATTTTGTTTCGTGCCCTTGCGAGCCGGCTGTTGTGACCTTCGTTATTTGTTTCCGAGAATGACATCATTTTACGACATGTACGGGTTGTATCACCAACGGTCAGTTAACATTGTGGTCATGCCTCTCTGACGATGCGTATCAGACAACTCCAGTTGGTCCGCTGCCGAGTGATACCTTCGAGAAATCCAGAACTTTCTTGCCTGTGGGTCTATTAAAGCTCGAAATTTGACCTTGAACTATGCAATCGGTGAGTGTGGTTTCGATTTTTCCAGTGTTCTCCTATGTAGTGCATTGTTATACATTGGCCCAGTTCATCTTTAATATATGCACTTCCCTTAATAAATGTAGTTGTTTTTGTGTCTGTGTGACTTGTTCCTTGCTTAGGCTTTGTCTCGAAGGAAATTAAATTTTCAGGGCGTTAAACTGGCATATCCACGGCCTGCTGCAATCTGCTGGTAAACTATATGTGTATATTTAAAACATAATGTAGTGTTAAATATGGTACTGTATGAATGCATACCTCACAATAAATGACTTATTTTTTGCATTCTCCTTACTTTAACAAACTAACTAAATATCATACGTTGTGTGCTACAGTAGTGCTTCTTATGTTTTTCTGGTGGTAAAAGGTGTGATTATAGCGACGCCATAACAGACCTCCCTGACGTCTAATGTGGGTACAGGGTTGTTGAGTACTTGTCCATCAGTTCTGTTAAGTACTTGCCTTGCGAGGTTACGCTTAACTGGGAAGTGGATACACATTGTATTTGTTTCTCCATTTTGCTCCGTGCCCTTGCGAGCCGGCTGTTGTGACCTTCGTTATTTGTTCCCGAGATTGACATCATTTTACGACATATACGGGTTGTATCACCAGCAATCAGTTAACGTTGTGGTCATGCCCCTCTGACGATGCGTATCAGACAACTCCAGTTGGTCCGCTGCCGAGTGATACCTTCGAGAAATCCAGAGCTTTCTTGCCTGTCGATCTATTAAAGCTCGAAATTTGACCTTGAACTATGCAATCGGTGAGTGTGGTTTCGATTTTTCCAGTGTTCTCCTATGTAGTGCATTGTTATACATTGGCCCAGTTCATCTTTAATATATGCACTTCCCTTAATAAATGTAGTTGTTTTTGTGTCTGTGTGACTTGTTCCTTGCTTAGGCTTTGTCTCGAAGGAAATTAAATTTTCAGGGCGTTAAACTGGCATATCCACGGCCTGCTGCAATCTGCTGGTAAACTATATGTGTATATTTAAAACATAATGTAGTGTTAAATATGGTACTGTATGAATGCATACCTCACAATAAATGACTTATTTTTTGCATTCTCCTTACTTTAACAAACTAACTAAATATCATACGTTGTGTGCTACAGTAGTGCTTCTTATGTTTTTCTGGTGGTAAAAGGTGTGATTATAGCGACGCCATAACAGACCTCCCTGACGTCTAATGTGGGTACAGGGTTGTTGAGTACTTGTCCATCAGTTCTGTTAAGTACTTGCCTTGCGAGGTTACGCTTAACTGGGAAGTGGATACACATTGTATTTGTTTCTCCATTTTGCTTCGTGCCCTTGCGAGCCGGCTGTTGTGACCTTCGTTATTTGTTCCCGAGATTGACATCATTTTACGACATATACGGGTTGTATCACCAGCAATCAGTTAACGTTGTGGTCATGCCCCTCTGACGATGCGTATCAGACAACTCCAGTTGGTCCGCTGCCGAGTGATACCTTCGAGAAATCCAGAGCTTTCTTGCCTGTCGATCTATTAAAGCTCGAAATTTGACCTTGAACTATGCAATCGGTGAGTGTGGTTTCGATTTTTCCAGTGTTCTCCTATGTAGTGCATTGTTATACATTGGCCCAGTTCATCTTTAATATATGCACTTCCCTTAATAAATGTAGTTGTTTTTGTGTCTGTGTGACTTGTTCCTTGCTTAGGCTTTGTCTCGAAGGAAATTAAATTTTCAGGGCGTTAAACTGGCATATCCACGGCCTGCTGCAATCTGCTGGTAAACTATATGTGTATATTTAAAACATAATGTAGTGTTAAATATGGTACTGTATGAATGCATACCTCACAATAAATGACTTATTTTTTGCATTCTCCTTACTTTAACAAACTAACTAAATATCATACGTTGTGTGCTACAGTAGTGCTTCTTATGTTTTTCTGGTGGTAAAAGGTGTGATTATAGCGACGCCATAACAGACCTCCCTGACGTCTAATGTGGGTACAGGGTTGTTGAGTACTTGTCCATCAGTTCTGTTAAGTACTTGCCTTGCGAGGTTACGCTTAACTGGGAAGTGGATACACATTGTATTTGTTTCTCCATTTTGCTTCGTGCCCTTGCGAGCCGGCTGTTGTGACCTTCGTTATTTGTTCCCGAGATTGACATCATTTTACGACATATACGGGTTGTATCACCAGCAATCAGTTAACGTTGTGGTCATGCCCCTCTGACGATGCGTATCAGACAACTCCAGTTGGTCCGCTGCCGAGTGATACCTTCGAGAAATCCAGAGCTTTCTTGCCTGTCGATCTATTAAAGCTCGAAATTTGACCTTAAACTATGCAATCGGTGAGTGTGGTTTCGATTTTTCCAGTGTTCTCCTATGTAGTGCATTGTTATACATTGGCCCAGTTCATCTTTAATATATGCACTTCCCTTAATAAATGTAGTTGTTTTTGTGTCTGTGTGACTTGTTCCTTGCTTAGGCTTTGTCTCGAAGGAAATTAAATTTTCAGGGCGTTAAACTGGCATATCCACGGCCTGCTGCAATCTGCTGGTAAACTATATGTGTATATTTAAAACATAATGTAGTGTTAAATATGGTACTGTATGAATGCATACCTCACAATAAATGACTTATTTTTTTGCATTCTCCTTACTTTAACAAACTAACTAAATATCATACGTTGTGTGCTACAGTAGTGCTTCTTATGTTTTTCTGGTGGTAAAAGGTGTGATTATAGCGACGCCATAACAGACCTCCCTGACGTCTAATGTGGGTACAGGGTTGTTGAGTACTTGTCCATCAGTTCTGTTAAGTACTTGCCTTGCGAGGTTACGCTTAACTGGGAAGTGGATACACATTGTATTTGTTTCTCCATTTTGCTTCGTGCCCTTGCGAGCCGGCTGTTGTGACCTTCGTTATTTGTTCCCGAGATTGACATCATTTTACGACATATACGGGTTGTATCACCAGCAATCAGTTAACGTTGTGGTCATGCCCCTCTGACGATGCGTATCAGACAACTCCAGTTGGTCCGCTGCCGAGTGATACCTTCGAGAAATCCAGAGCTTTCTTGCCTGTCGATCTATTAAAGCTCGAAATTTGACCTTAAACTATGCAATCGGTGAGTGTGGTTTCGATTTTTCCAGTGTTCTCCTATGTAGTGCATTGTTATACATTGGCCCAGTTCATCTTTAATATATGCACTTCCCTTAATAAATGTAGTTGTTTTTGTGTCTGTGTGACTTGTTCCTTGCTTAGGCTTTGTCTCGAAGGAAATTAAATTTTCAGGGCGTTAAACTGGCATATCCACGGCCTGCTGCAATCTGCTGGTAAACTATATGTGTATATTTAAAACATAATGTAGTGTTAAATATGGTACTGTATGAATGCATACCTCACAATAAATGACTTATTTTTTTGCATTCTCCTTACTTTAACAAACTAACTAAATATCATACGTTGTGTGCTACAGTAGTGCTTCTTATGTTTTTCTGGTGGTAAAAGGTGTGATTATAGCGACGCCATAACAGACCTCCCTGACGTCTAATGTGGGTACAGGGTTGTTGAGTACTTGTCCATCAGTTCTGTTAAGTACTTGCCTTGCGAGGTTACGCTTAACTGGGAAGTGGATACACATTGTATTTGTTTCTCCATTTTGCTTCGTGCCCTTGCGAGCCGGCTGTTGTGACCTTCGTTATTTGTTCCCGAGATTGACATCATTTTACGACATATACGGGTTGTATCACCAGCAATCAGTTAACGTTGTGGTCATGCCCCTCTGACGATGCGTATCAGACAACTCCAGTTGGTCCGCTGCCGAGTGATACCTTCGAGAAATCCAGAGCTTTCTTGCCTGTCGATCTATTAAAGCTCGAAATTTGACCTTAAACTATGCAATCGGTGAGTGTGGTTTCGATTTTTCCAGTGTTCTCCTATGTAGTGCATTGTTATACATTGGCCCAGTTCATCTTTAATATATGCACTTCCCTTAATAAATGTAGTTGTTTTTGTGTCTGTGTGACTTGTTCCTTGCTTAGGCTTTGTCTCGAAGGAAATTAAATTTTCAGGGCGTTAAACTGGCATATCCACGGCCTGCTGCAATCTGCTGGTAAACTATATGTGTATATTTAAAACATAATGTAGTGTTAAATATGGTACTGTATGAATGCATACCTCACAATAAATGACTTATTTTTTTGCATTCTCCTTACTTTAACAAACTAACTAAATATCATACGTTGTGTGCTACAGTAGTGCTTCTTATGTTTTTCTGGTGGTAAAAGGTGTGATTATAGCGACGCCATAACAGACCTCCCTGACGTCTAATGTGGGTACAGGGTTGTTGAGTACTTGTCCATCAGTTCTGTTAAGTACTTGCCTTGCGAGGTTACGCTTAACTGGGAAGTGGATACACATTGTATTTGTTTCTCCATTTTGCTTCGTGCCCTTGCGAGCCGGCTGTTGTGACCTTCGTTATTTGTTCCCGAGATTGACATCATTTTACGACATATACGGGTTGTATCACCAGCAATCAGTTAACGTTGTGGTCATGCCCCTCTGACGATGCGTATCAGACAACTCCAGTTGGTCCGCTGCCGAGTGATACCTTCGAGAAATCCAGAGCTTTCTTGCCTGTCGATCTATTAAAGCTCGAAATTTGACCTTGAACTATGCAATCGGTGAGTGTGGTTTCGATTTTTCCAGTGTTCTCCTATGTAGTGCATTGTTATACATTGGCCCAGTTCATCTTTAATATATGTACTTCCTTTAATAAATGTAGTTGTTTTTGTGTCTGTGTGACTTGTTCCTTGCTTAGGCTTTGTCTCGAAGGAAATTAAATTTTCAGGGCGTTACACTGGCATATCCACGGTCTGCTGCAATTTGCAGGTAAACTATATGTGTATATTTAAAACATAATGTAGTGTTAAATATGATACTGTATGAATGTATACCTCACAATAAATGACTTATTTTTTGTATTCTCCTTACCTTAACAAGATAACTAAATACCATACGTTGTGATAGCTATATAATCCATAGATTGGAATCTTCACACAAAGGCAATTAGAGTTTCCAAACGTACGTAGATAAACACGATCTATTGCTGGATTCCCAATTCAGATGAAAACATAATATTGATACTGCATAGCAAATTCTACTAGGAGTACTTCTTTAGGAGTATATAGTATTTCCTTAGAAACGCCCGTGCATGTTAAATGTACACCTAACAGTTCATGACATATAATATGGAGAAGAAAGACAAACCAATTCCTCAACCGATTGATATCCCTATCATTTTTAGGCGTTTATTTTGGATAGGACTGTGCATAAAAAATTGAAAGATTATAATATTGTAAAGTCTTATAAGTGCAAAACATAGGTAAAATATTCTCAACAGTGTAGCGCAAAGCTGCAATAATGGCTGGTTTCCAGATACATTCTGAAAGTACTATTGTTACTTTCACAAAAGATCTATTTTTGTATTTCTGTAAAAATGCCATAGCGGATCTTAATTTGTACCTTTGGCAGTATTGTCCATCTAGGACGTTTGCGCAGATAAGTTAATGTTCGCGGTATACGAAATTAAGCATTTATTTAATGTACAACAGAACTGTATTAACATTACATTATAAGCTTAAAACCCAATCTCCGACACATGAATCTTCGTTAAGTGAATGATTTCTCACTGTTAGTTTTCTTTGTGTGTTTGAGCCTTGGGTATTATACTAATTTTAATTGATTAAGTTTTAGCAAGCCGATAATTTTAACTTTGTGGAGCTGTATTACATATATGTGTTATGGATAACTACATATAATAACACAAAACTGACTCTGAGTATCCATTGACTCTGAAATATCACATTTAATGTAAACATTTCTTCGAGACTGGAAACATAATTGAGAAGATATTCACTAGTCGGTTTTATATTTAAATAACAAAAAAAAAAAAATTACTTTCAAAGTCAATTGTTACTAATTGTAATAATTGGTAAATTTGATTTTTATTATTAATTTGTTTTATAAATTATAAGATTTTTTAAACGCACAGTAAAGATTTTCAATATGTATAGTAAAGCGGATTTTTTTAACTTGAATATGTGGTAAGAAGTAAACATAGAGATTGCGACATGCGAGAATAAAAATTCTATTAATATTCATGTCTAAATTTGCAATTTTGTGAACTTAATATTTTCCATTTGTTTTTCTCTATATACGAATTTTTATCAGTCTTTACTTAAATTTTGTATGTCATCTAGTTAACATAGCATGTTTATTGCTTTTGAAAACTGTCTATAATAACATTTCATCTTGTTTGTAGTTTTAGTGATAACACAAGATTGAAACTCACTACTTATTCAATCATTATTTGCTTCCATTTATTCCATTGTTTTTCTAATTCTTTCAAACGAAAATTAAATTTTTATAACTATGTGTCTTTTCAAAAAAGTCACTTATTGACGTACCCTGCAATATATTGATATAACCATTCTACATAATTTATATTACTTAATTTATATTCCACAAGCATAGGCATTGTTAATCATATTATAGTTATTACACAATTACGATAAAGATTGTCGTAAGTTCCTACTTTCTAATAATCCAAAATTTTAACAAATGCATTTATGCGTTTAAATATTAAATTTCATGTTTATTGTTTATAGAATATTCTATTCGAGTCAGAATGTTCTATCCAGGTTGTTGAAATACAAAAATTAGTTAAATTTCAGGATATAACTAGTAACTTTCGTAGTTCACTACTCATTAACTCTCCTTGTCTCCAAATATAGTTAATATTGGCAAAAGCAGTGAAACGTATAACCGCAAGCACAATGTCCTATAGATAACCTATTTACCACTGCTTGTGATTATCAATCAACAGTCAACATTAGATAATCGCTTTTAGCGTAGCTGTATCGAATATGACTACTGTTTAAAGCAATGGGAATACGTATTTTGCAGAAGATATTTCGAATATTTTACCAGTATACAATGTATTAAACCCAAGACTAGCGTGACTACATAGGACGCTCTTAGAGTTCGAGTATTGTAAACCTATTTACAAAATATGCTTTGTTGTTAGGAGTAGGACACGTTGTTGGAGTTAGGTACTTGTATTATAAGATGATCGATTTAAGTACCATTTAAAAATGCTTAAACTCTTAGATATATTAAGAAGGGTTTTTAAATGATAAATTAATTTAAAATTTCGTAATTTAAATGAAAATTCAATTTAAAATTCTGTTTTAAATAATAAGGGCACCATGTCTTTTAAATTTATTTACTTGAAATATTTCGTTATCAAATAATTATCAACTTAAATATAGTAAACATAAATAATAATATGAATTTGAGTCTGCAAGGATAGTTTCAAGTATAATAGTACATTTTTTTAGAACAAAATGACAAGATTTGTAGTTTTACGGAAGTTAGTATATGTATTAATTTGTAGTTTCTTAAGCGAGACCTAAAGATATATTAAGATGATGACGATGTTAGATATATTGGCAGGCATTTTTTAATAATTAATTATTAATATAAAATTCCGTTATTTAAAAAAATGTTCAAAAATACCTTTTCATTGAAAATTTAAATGCATTTTTTACTAATCAATTTCTTAACAAATGGAAATGCCATCGACCAAACATATAAATGAATTTAGATTAGATGGGTTTTTTTTTGTTTAAACTCATATAAAACAATCAAAATTAGGAAATTAAAAAAATATTATAAATATTTGCGGAGTTTTCGTATTTGACTTAAATACTTACTTGAAATTTGTTATCCTTATTAAGTCTTAATTAACGGTTAAATAAATGTGTGTTTCGTAAATACACACAAGCACTCTGTAAAACTATAAAGTTCAGTAAATAAACTATTATAAGCTGCTACTATAACTGTCAAATAAAAATTTACAAAATGTTTACAATAAATAAATAAATAAATAAGTGTATCTTAAAATTAAATTATTTGATTACCTTACAGCCATTTTATTAGAGCTGTACTAATTTTTTTAATATTGTATGGCAAACAGACATAGCAGTATATACATATTGTTACATCTTGTACATTGTATTTACATACGGTACATATTACGGTGCAGCTTACCTCACGTTTATGTGTCCGTGAAGATATTGTAAAAATATTAATACTTCCTCAAAACCTCTAAAATTTGTAGATGTTGATTCTATAAATACATTTCGAAGTATATAAACTCTCATTATATTAATCCGAGTATGCAAAACATTACTCACCTACACAAATTTGCAATTATCTGGAAAATAATAAAATAATTTTAATTAAAAAATGTATAATTATACAATTTTGATCCAATGTTTCATCAGAGTTGTTAATAGAAATTTAACATGCGTTTTTATTTCTAAATTACACAACTTGCTGAGAAATTTTGCATTTTCTATTTTCAACAGAGCAATGTCAAAATGACACGAAACAGAAGAAAATGTAAAATCGTTCGAGCGTTTAAATGTTTACGACGTTTTTGCAATTGCTATCATTTGTGTAGCCTTTATAGTTTCTATTTTCGAAGATAAGTTTTTTCTTTATAGAGCGCGTCACAGTTCTCGGTAATAAATTTAACTTTCTCCCATAAAAGCAAAGTATCGCGATTAAGAAGAAATTTGACTCCAGCATTTTAAGGGGAAAAATAACATTATTTGGCGTCTCTTAAGTTTCCGTAACTATTTCGGATGAATATCCAAGCATGTGTTAGATGATGTGAATTGTTTTATGATATCTTTATATCAGAATAATCAATGTGATGCATTCTATTTTTTTCATTTTGGAATGTAAATGTAATATAGATGTAAGACTAACTAGATACGATTAAAAAGTAATTTGCGTGTAACTTATTTTGACTCATATACACATAAACGCCATAAAAAGTATTTTTAATATCTTGGATAAATTTATTTTTGTTACAGATTAAGGAGTTTTTGTCAACAATTGTCGTAGGCAAGAGTATCGAAACGCTACTTTTAAGTAATTTTTTAAAAACAAATAAGCATTGCGGACCCATTTACTCGTTTTACATTTTTGTTTTTATAGTAAAAAAAATCTGGTGTGGGCAACACATGACTTTCCTTATATAATGCAATGAATTTACTACTTTTACAGTAAAAAAAAATAGATTTTTCTTATAATAGATATTTATATTTTTTCCAAGATATTGAATTTTCGACAATTAGTCGTCATTTTCATTAATTTAGCGTCATATTAATCCATTTGGCGAGATTTTTGTTAATATGACAACATTTCAAAAAATTGCCAAGTTGGCGACATTCCTCCAAATCCGTCGCCAAAATCTCGCCAAGCTTTACTGGCGGAGGAATAAGTTTTTCTTATAGCAGATAAATGACTATTGGCGTTCAAATGCAAAAGTATTACTCGAAGTACCTTTTTTCATGAATGGGACGAGCTAGATCCACGAGAATGATGTCACCAAATTTATCGCATGGTATTATATATGGAAAGTGAACATGTTTCTCAAAAGGAAATATTTTTTTTATTTTATATGACTTTTTGATAATTTTTTTGAAAAATGTGCAATATCTCAAGAACGGTTCGTGTTAACGTTCTAAAATTTATGCCAATCGTTTTCTAATAAAAAATCACATAAGAAATGTCTATTTGCGTAACTTTATTAGTGGTTTTGATTTTTTGACGATTTTTTCAAAATTTCATTCGAAAATTTAGGGGGGGGTTCTGAACATTCGATTGCGTATAAAAACAATAGGCTTCCAGTGTTTACGGATTGTGATTTTTGTACCAAATTTGGTTCGAATTGGTCCATTCATTTGTCAGTTATCGTCTCCACAGACTCACTGACACACACACACACACACACACACACACACGCAGACATCACTTCAAAAATGTTTGATTCGTGATCAGGGATGCTTGAAACGTGCTCTCCCGTCGAAAACTCGAATTCGAATTTTCGACCCCGTCACAATACTTTCCTTATACATTATGTATATAAGGAAAGTAAAAATATATCCATATAAGTATGTTATATCCAGTGGCCATTGTGAAATTTCCCAATCTGACATACAGAATTTGTGTAATTCGATGAAATATTTTCATATCAATGAAATATGCTAAATTACATATCAATGAAATATGCTAAATTTCATATCAATGAAATATACTAAATTTCATATCAATGAAAAATGCTAAATTTTATATCAATAAAATTTGCTAAATTTCATATCAATGAAAAATGCATATATTTGTTGATGTATGATAAATCATGATATTACACGTAATATTAACAAAATAATATTTTATTTTTAATTTTGAATCTATATATAGCATATGAACACATACAAATGTTATAGAATAGTATTTAATTTCCCGGTATATAAAATGCTTCTAGTATACTAGTATTTCTAAAAACGATTTATATATCTATTTCATTTCAGTTTATATCAATTTATACATGCTTATATATGCATTATAATCTAAGCTTCTTTACATACGCAATGTGTTTGTATATAGCAAGCAAATATGGTTTGCATTTGTCAAAGATATTCTGAAAAAAATATATATATTTCTTCCCATAAATATGAATCGAATTTTCGAAGAAAGATATATTTTCAGAATATCTGTGACAAATGCAAACCATATTTATCTTCTATATATAAACACATTATATATATATATATATATATATATATATATATATATATATATATATATATATATATATATATATATATATATATATATACATATATATATATATCTGTATGCGGGGGGGCTGTTGTTCAAACTGGTCTCCATGTGCATGGAACGAACATAGAGTGCCAAAAGATCCAAATCCAAATCTTGCGGAAAAAATGCATTTGTGTCTGTATAATTACCTTTGTTCAAACTATTTCAGACATAATACGCTTAGAAAGTAATATTTATTTTTTTATTTCTTTCAGCTTTCTAAATCAGGAAAGAATTCCGTATTCCTGCGCCATGTTGATCTAAATTCGGGAGGCATATACCGCTGCGAGATATCAGCCGAGGCCCCGTCCTTCGATACTGCCAACGCTGAAAAGGAGATGAAAGTGTACGGTAAGAACACTCATCGCAATTGCAATTAACGTATTGCTATCTCTACGTTAAGAAAGAGAACCCGTATTAGTAATTTCTCCCGAGCGTCCTTGTGAATATGCTGACAAATTTCAACGTATTTTTTATGTATTTGTTTCTTTTATTTATTTATAAATGCTTACTGTACAAATAATGATTACAAAAATGATAATCGGTAAAACTCATGTACATACAGGGAAAAAACTTAGTGATACTTAATTTTTCAATGCATAAAAATATGGCATATTATTACTGGAATAAATTAAATCTCTTGGAATATTTCGAAGTTAAAAAATTGTAAAATTTGATTATTTAGCGTCGCTTTAGTGAGTCCTTAAAAATATGCATTAAAAGTACTTTCTTTAATAAATCATTTTCTTATTTAGTAAAATACACTCTTCTAGAAATAAAACTTGTTTAAATATAACACAGTAATAATCATTTCCTCTTATTGCATATGACATAGAACCTTTTGTTATAAAAAATAATTGAATATATTTCAATTTCGTGGTTGAACATACCGTTTTTAAATACACCTATATACACAACCATTACTTTGTTTCACATCAATTTACTATTGTCCAAAATATCTGCGGTAAGTAAAATTAATAAATATATATTTAGAAACTGTTGGCCTATTCAGCTAAAACTTGTACAAATACGTCATCAAAAGGTGAGTAGAATTTTCTTTATTTCATACTGAGATCTATAAATACTATCGACGAATTTTGGATTTTACTATTCTACAGAAGATTTTAAAAGGTGATGTATTTTATTATGTTAGAGATTTTGAACTGGATTATATATTAATTTAGAATATGTAAATATATACATGTTTCATATTTTAGACATATATTCCAATCTTAAAAGATTTTTTTACGAATTGTATGCGTTCTGTTTCCATTGGATGTTTATATCTTTGCCTATTTCACATATATATATATATATATATATATATGTATATATATATATATATATATATATCATATTCTAGTTTTCATTTATGTTATTTTCATATCTGCTTTTCTTTTCTGTTATTTATATATTGAATTGTTTAAATATGTGTTGTGATTTTTATACGAATTTTTATAGATGTTTAGGGATATGTATATGCCATATAGAATATATCAATAAAGCGATTATTATATATTATTACAATATTCTTTTATTTTCATTCAATTCTTTATTTTCTCTTTAAACTAGTTTCAAATAAAATTATTAATTTCACTCATAAAACTGAAAAACACTGTAATATGTTGAAATATCTTACTAGATATATATATATATATATATATATATATATATATATATATATATATATATATATATATATATATACGTTCACTTTACCGTTATTTATCCTGAATTAATAACATATATAACGAAATAGCTTATTGGATAATAATTTTATAAAACGGGCTGTAACTGCTGCTCTATTTAGAAAATCAGATTCCATCTTATTACGTGAATCAATGTGCATTTAATTTTTTTCGGTAATTTTCAAATTTCTCTATTCGACCTGGGAAAATCTAATTATACTCTCATTTTCGTATAAACATGATTACAGCGTCTAAAGCTATTAAAGATGATACACTTTTGATGTTGCACCTAATTATGTATTATTGCGGAATCTGAAGTATGTAGTTATTCTAATGCCATAAAGTGACAATCTAATTTATTAGTACAGATAACATGCAATATCTTAATTTCAATCCAATACAGGCTAAACTGTGGAATTCTAACTGGTGACAATTTATTTATTTTTATTAAAACAAAATGAAATCTATTTCAATTTCGGTGAATTAATTCATAATATTTTCGAAGCTAAAACTGAAATAAATAAACTCAGTAATTAATACCAAACATAATTTATTTGAGGCATTCTTGTATTTGTTACGAAATGAGAAACTAAACTACTCCATTAAATATTCCTGAACAATATGTAAAATAAATTTTTTCAGTTCAGTTCGTTTTTTTTTTATTAATTAAAGCTATAAAATTTCCCCTTTTTATTTTCATAATAAATGTTAAACATTATAAAATATGTTAAAATAAAAGTTAAAAGTGAGAACATTTTATAAAAAACATTAGAATATGTAATTATTTCCAAAATAATATTTAGAAATTAGTGTCAGTATTTTATACCTAAAAGTTATTCAATATTTAGAGTATGTTCTACACGGAACACTCCGGTCGAGTTTAGTTCCATTAATTTTCATTTCTTAATAATGCCTAGTTATTGATTTATGCTCCCCCCATTTGCTAAATAACTTCTATTAAAATAAGTTTGTTTTGATAATCAACATTTGAAATAGAGTTAATGCAATAGGTTTTTATAATTTTAAGTCATTATTTATTTCTTATGAACCCCCATTTGTTAAATAATTTCTATTGAAATAAGTTTGTTCTGATAATCAACATTTGAAATAGAGTTAATGCAATAGGTTTTAATAATTTTAAGTCTTTATTTCTTTCTTATGAACCCCCATTTGTTAAATAATTTCTATTAAAATAAGTTTGTTTTGATAATCAATATTTGAAATAAAGTTAATGCAATAGGTTTTAATAATTTTAAATCTTTATTTATTTCTTATGAACCCCCATTTGCTAAATAATTTCTATTAAAATAAGTTTGTTTTGATAATCAATATTTGAAATAGAGTTAATGCAATAGGTTTTAATAATTTTAAATCTTTATTTATTTCTTAGAAACCCTTATTTGCTAAATAATTTCTATTAAAATAAGTTAGTTTTGATAATCAACATTTGAAATAGAGTTAATGCAATTGGTTTTAATAATTTTATGCATTTATTTATTTCTTATTAATGTAACTAAAAATGTCTAATAACGAAATGTAGGCAACCTAAGTATGTTTAGAAATTTAAAGCACATCGTCTGTTTTTTACATTGCAGTCATAAATAATGTATTTCCTTTCTTGTATAATATATATGGCTCTTAAGAAAATTTTTAAGCACCCCCATGCAACTTCGGACTGAAACGCCCCTGACTACATTTAGACTACTTTTAGTAAAGTGACCATGCCTGATGAAGTGAAATTGATTCCAGCGCCATTAGCGGAGAATCTGAAGTTTGTAATACGAACTCGGCAACATAGATAGACGAAAAAGGATAATTACAAAGCTTTAGTGCTATGTATAATTAGTAAGAACACATGGCATCAGGAACGCACGAAACGTTTTTATAAATATATGGACTATAAATACCTGCCATACTTCATATGTTACTTGATGCGCCGCCACCCAACAAAACTGTAGAATAGTGGCCAACGAATCACAAAAATACAGGGGCGTAGTACTCAACAAAGAGATAAGAGGAAACACATCGTTGACTATCGCAATTGTCAACAATCGTTTCACAGTATTATAACATGACAGCACATTTGGAAACCGATTAAATATCATGTAATATATAACGTGTACACTGAGGACTTTTCATTCCGAAGTTATTGAGGTACTTAAAGATTCTGCTTGTAACTCTGAATACGTCTCATATTTTAATTCAGATCATATATTTCGAATAATGGAATAATGGACAGACTCCATCATGGGTCGAATATTTTTGTTTTTTTTGCAGTTCTTCCATCCGAAGGACCTACTCTGACCGGAGGCAATCAAGAATACCGCATTGGTGACACAGTAGTTGTGAATTGCACATCAGCCAAGTCAAAGCCAGCTGCTACTCTGCGCTGGTACATAAATGATGAGCTAGTAAGTAATCATATCATTAATAAAAAAGTTGAGAATATGAAAATGTATGCACAGGATATATATAGTTGGTGCCATTTAATGTGATTACATAGTTTCGAGGCCATATAATATTGATCGATTGATGAATTAAAGCAATAAAATTTGATGCATTAAAATAAAAATTTATATAAAATAAATAATGATTTATACAAGTGATAAATGTATCTAAATCTAATATGTAAAAGGAAAAATTAAACTAAACGCTTCTAAATTAAATATCACCTAGATCTCGCAATTGAATTTAATATATGTTTTCTTCCGGCAATGAGGCTGAATCCAGAGAATATTTTGATGTAAATTTTATCACCCTGTGATATAACGAGATTACGAAACTTTTTCCTGTCTGTCTGCCTGTCATGGTGGCTTATAACTAGAGAACGGATCAGTGAATTGACATAATATTTCTCACGGTTTGTCGATCTTAATAAGAAGCGTTTTATTGACTGAAAAATTTTCCGCATTTGTAATACTTCATTTTATAAAAATTAAAATTATAATATACCCGTTTGAGCTAAATATTTTCAATCTTAAACGGTGAAATTTAATTCAGGCAATGAGACTGAATAAAAGGAATGTTTGATATGAGCTTATCCTCTGATACCTGCTGTTAGATCAGCTGTAATTAAATTATAACTATTTTATTTCTGTAATAACTATTTTTGTCTCTCTGTAACGAATGCTTATGACTCTAAAACGGCTCAACATTTTCACTATTTTTTAAGCAGTATCTTAGCACTAATACAGATAGATTTCTGAAGCATGGGGATGAATATTTAGGATGTTTTCACATTCATTTTATTTCAATACTATCATGGGAAGCGTTGGGTATTTATACTAGTTTGCTAGTTTACAATAATAAATGCTAAAATTAAATACAGTACATAAACAAATAAATTTTTAAATGAAAAGAAACTGTATTACACTATTACAGTATTGATATAATTTATTTGTATAATTTTATTATAAACTAGCAGCATACCCGTTCTTCGTACGGAGTATATAATATAAAGAAATTTATAATTCGCAATCATGTGCACATTCTGTTAAAATAATAAATTTATTGCTCATAAAGAGAAGTTTAAGAATTCTCACTATGCAAAATTATCTTCACGGTCAGATCTGAAGAATAAAATATCCTGGCACCTTTTGTAAGCAAAATTTAAAAAAAAAGGAATTGAATCAATATATGCAACCCCGTACTACTTATATTGTCGCAGATTAGAAAATATACCAGTGTGTTAGTAGAAGCTTACCCGTATTACAATATGAGTCTCAAAAATATTTGCCAAAATAAAAGAGATGACGTAAAAAATTGAAAGTATCAAAAATCCCCGTAATCTTAATACCAAAAGGACGTAATTGATTCCAATATATGCCAATATATATCAAAATATATGCCAATATACCTGCATTACTTATATTCTCGTAGATTAGAAGATATACCCATGTATTTGTAGAAGATTACTCGTACAACGTACTATATATGAGTTTCAACAATTTTCGTCATAATAAAACAATTCCATAATAATTTAAAAATATCAGTAATCCCTGAATCAACAGTCCCCTAAAATATCAATAATAATGATGTTTAAAACTGAAAACCGTAATTGATATTATCCAGTCAAAAATTCAATGTCAATGAAATTTATTTTATATACATATTTTTATTATTCAAATCGGAAAAGATTTAATAAAAATCGTATGCCGCATAACATATTGGATCCGTTGCTAAGCGACACGATATCATTTGCTTTAAATAAATTGATGGAAATCATATCATCTGAATATTGCAATCTCCATGGAAGGTTTGGCGACATTTTCGTCGATTTAGCGATAACTTAAAAAATCGCCAAATTTATCGCCAGGTGGGACTGTAGAACTGATAGTCCCATTTTGCGACAAATTGACGAAACATCATCACAATACTATCCCCTAACAAAACATAATTAATTTCATTTATTAAGCGCGATTTTATCAATTTCATGATATTTTTATGGATTTAGAAATATTTTAACAATTTGGTGATATTAAAAAAATTCCTTAAATGTGTTTCTAAATAGGATGGATGGACTGACCGACAAATGCTACAGAAACATCATTTCAGTACTTTATTCTTAAAAACAAATTTAATTTCATTAATTTGGGTCATTTTTATCAATTTGGAGACATTTCCACTAATTTGGTAAAGTTTAAGAAATGTTACCAAGTTATTTAGAGATATTCCTCTAAATTCGTAGCTCTGAATTTGCAGATCTGAAGAATAAAATATCCTGATCCCGTTTGTATATACTAAATGAAAACACTAAAATTGTATTAGATGATACATACACCCGTTCTACTCTTTTCTGCTTCAACAATCGGCAAAATGCATTTATTGAGTAAACACAATATATGAGTTTATTAGCTAAACACAATATATGAGCTTGAAACCTCTTTGCTAAAATAAATGAAAGTGATGTATGCAGTCCGCAATATATATAATTAAAAGAACAATCAAACCGTTCATTTATAAAATATATTTTTACATCCATTTATTTATTATACAAATAGAAACAATAATAATAAATATTAACAACACATTTAATTTCATTCCGTTGCCGAGCAACAGGATATAAGATAGAATCTTCCTCATAAAATGCAAAATTATATAGCCATTTTGATTTCTTTATACGTTTTTCTATACTTTTTTTCTTTTATACGTTTCTTTATACGTATTTCTTTATACATCGTTAAGCTTGTGAAAGATGAACCATGGAGGTAGATTTTTTCATTTAAATTCATGTTTCAAACAATTCATGTTTTCCTATAGTGACTAATTAATGCAAAAATCCTGCACCAAACTCGGAAATAAAGTTTTATTTCATTTTGGCGTTTTAAACAAACGATTTCCATCCTTTCCATTTGGATAAACCTCGGAGTTGGAGAGTAGATCTCCTAAGAAAAAGTTCCGTATTTCATTAATATCTCGACAACTCCTGGTCTTAGAAACTCGAAACTTAGACAAAATTTATGGGGGGCTATTTCAAGGCTATCCACAAAATTTCAATAAATTCGGTTCAGCCGTTTTCTCGTGATGATGAGACAAACGAAAATTTCGTTTTTTACTAATATCTCGAGAACCACTGGTCGTAGAAACTCAAAACATGGACTAAATTTTATGTGGGGCTATTTTTGGGCTACCAACAAAATTTCATCAAATTCGGTTCAGCCGTTCTCCCGTGATGATGGGACAAACAGACAGACAGACAGATTTTCATTTTTATTTGTATAGATAAACTGTCCTAAATGCAACCATTGCTGACTGTTTCTATTGGTAAAATTCGGTAGTGTATCCGTATTTATTTGCATAGTGAATATAGATAGTGAACTGATAGTTAAAATTTTGACGATATCTGTATGGTATATTTGATTGTTAAGACTAAGGAATATAAATATAAAGTATTGATCAGACTGTTGACTTAAAATATCAATAAAGTGAAAACATTGATTAAAACAGTATATAAATGTTGACACAAGGTATCAACTAGTTTCAAATTCAAAAATGTGACTTGATCTTCAAGATACATAAGACTGAGCACCAGTAACAACAAAGCAAAAAACGTGTCTGTCGGTTATACTAATTATATAGTCTTTAACGTAAATTTTCTGTATGACATATTAGTAAAAAACGATTTCGCATATCCTAAATAGAATCAAACTCCATTGTCAAAATGGAATTTTTTATATTTTTGCATCCAACAATATATTGAAATGTCTGTCAATTATAGAAATCTAAATCTCTTTCTGTACTTAAGGTGCCTGCCTACCTTCAAAGGGGATTTTTTTAATATTTTAAAAATTGCCTACTTATGTGCATTGTATTATAGAACATAGCTATAAACTGTGAATAACATGTTAAAATATGTATATTTTTAAATATTTTGATTTTTAGGCTCAAAACATGCATAAAAATTGCTATAAAATGGCACTTTTGCAAAACATAAAAACTCAAATTTAAATGAAAATATTTTTATTCTGTAAATTTTATTATGTTGACTGAAACCTCCTTGAGGAAATGAACCACTCTCATAACTATAACTATGTTATTTGAAAAATTAGAGAAGTTAACGTTTTTACACACAGAAAAATCATGAATATATATGACAATTCATAACTTGTACCAACTAAAAAATGTAAAATAATTAAACTATAATCATAGAAGAGGTTAATTCCCTAAATTAGGTTCATCCTATGAGAGGTTCATTCTGATTTCACCATGATGTACGTGAGGTGTTGGCAGCCTCATATCATACTTAACATAGGAGCTGAAGGCATGCAGTAGTGCCCAGGCTGAATACATTGAGGAACATTGTTGCAAATAAGCATTCTGACTGTCTTTTGGTTTTAGCACATTGAATCTTTGAAAGTTTATAACAAAATTCTGAATATTATGGAATTTAATGCAGCCAACCAGAAGTCTCTCTGGTTAACAGTTTGAAATCTCAGCTAATAGATAATATATTTAAAAGGTTTAGAATCCAAACCAAACGGCGTAGGAATTCCAGGAATGCTTTCGTAGAAAATTACCCGCAAGATATCTTCAGTAATAATGCTTTCTCCGCCCTTGAACAAGATGCTGTTGAAATGGGAGATGAATATCTCATTGATGAAAATCTCAACCTCAATTCCAAAACTTTATAGTTGCACGTTGTATCTTCAAGTAATTGGAGAGACCTCATTAACGAACTAAATAATCATTTTGACTCAGAAATCAAGAGCAGGTTTATAAGTAGAATGATTCAGATTTTTTCTTGGGGCTATTGAAGATTACAAGAGAATTTAAAATAACCTATCGAAATTTAATATCCCCTTCAAATTCCCAAACCTAAAGAAGGATAGGTCGAAAATGGAATAAGTAAACCTACAAACACTAACTCTAAAAGCTTTAAGAAGATCATTGCATTAGAAGGATTCAGACCAATAAATATTTAGCCGTTTAAAAGTAGACGAAATTCAGAACTACTCTTAAAATCTCCAGTCCTTCACAGGCCGACCGGAATTTGAGATGACATTTGTAAATTATCCACCGTTCTTAGCATGGGAGTGAAGATCCGGGTCTTTAAGTCGAGGAAATTTCAAATATGCTATAACTGTAAAATTTTCAACCACAATTCCGAGTGTTGCAAATTATTCACAAAATGTACAAAACTTGGTCAGGGTCAACAAAGGCGGGAGTGTGAAAAGTCTAGTGATTTCCCGGCCAAGTGTGCAAATTGAAGTGAAGATCACCACTCTAATTTTCATCACCGAAACCACAAAATATTGCATGTGAAAAAAATCAGGGCCAAAAATCCCAAATTTTAACCCCCTCCCGTACAATTGATGAGCACAATTTCCCCCAACCTCCCCCAAATCATTAAAACTGTACCCAATGTGAAGCCCAATACCGAAACGGTTAAAAGTAGTTCCAGCGAACATGTGTATCACTAAACGCCCCAATGGCTACTGCTCCGTACCCTAAGACACCTAACTCTTTGCTTGAAAGTTTTGTCAAGATTTTCATCAAGTTTTTTAAGGAACTTGGAAAATATTTTCGAATTTCCAACACCCATGGTTTCCAACGGAAAGTTGTGAAAATCTAACTATGAACTCTAACTCAAATACTTAAGATCAAACTTAAAAATTAATTGAGATGCTTTTAAAGCATAGCAAACAGAGCAATTTTTAAAATTAAATTTGCCTTTTTCTACTTAGTTAATTTGAAATTTATGTTCCTTTCATCGTCTAAATGTCCCTGTGATTTTGATAAAATATTATAAATGTTCTGAAATACTGTATATTTCTGCTTTCCGTAGCCATCTTATGCCATGGCATCAAGTAAATTGTTATGTTTAAAATTTTACTTAAAAAATTATCTTTTGGAATTCATTCAAGCACTACCACAACAGTCAGATACATGCTCATTCTGATATTGAAAATTACAAACCACCCATGTACCTCGACATAACTTCCCAAAATATTCTTAATAAAACTTAATTGAGGATATGTTCCTAAAATCCGCACAAAGATCATGCTTCTCATCCTTAGTTATAATGATACCATTTGTGACATCAGTTGAATTTAATTGTGTTGCATTTTTTTCGTAGTTTTATGTTTATAGTAAAAATAACTACTGAAGCTCCATAAAAATTATATTTATGAGTTGCAAATCACCATGGAATAAAGTTTTCCTCCATCTTCTCTATATAGCTCAAGCCTTAAGAACATACATTTTTCAGTTCCTAAACTACTCCCCTAACGTGGGTTATCTAATGAACCTATGCATCTAGGAAAATAAATTAAAATCCATATCAATCTCAAACAAAAATCGTGTATTTTAGACAGTTTATTTAAACAGTCCTTTATACCTTTCAAAAAAATTATGTTGTTTTTAGTTTAATTATTTCGTTATTAAAGGCGGACTTTCGATTAATATGTGATCATCATATTTAGATCCAGCACTGTAATGTTTTTAAGGACATCACGAATTTTAACAGAAAACACACAACAAAAATTGTCTCTAACAACTGTTATTCGTGAAGCTAATACCTCGCTTAGATGATTTAAGAAGTTTTAGTTAAGTGATTTAACAAGTCAGTTTCGTTATGTACCGAAATGTACGTTTTGTTTAAAAAATTAGCATGCGGCATACTGTGCACATTGTTTAGAACAAAATTGTTTGTAACACCGAGTAGAGAGCTGATTATGACATTCCGCAACTTCAACATTGAAATCAATGCAATCTTTAAGGATTTAAAAAGTGGATAACATTCGATGGATTGCGATTTTCCGTGTCTATCAAGATGCTACCAATCAAGGTACAGAATATATCATATATTCATCCAGAAGACTTTGCACTTATACTTAGCGCACGAACCGCTAATTAGCCGCTTTACATACGTCAAAAAAGCTCTACATGAAGGGGAAAACAATTGTGAAGAAGCAATTTATTTGCTTACATGGAACTAAAATCTGCGAACAAAATGTTATCTGTAGCCTCGGACGCAGAATCTGTTGCGTGAATGACTAGAACGAATTCCGATTCGACAAACGAAACGAATTCTGAAATGTATTTATTCTCCATGCATTTTTGGTGCATATGCGATATGTCATATTTTGCAGTGAACCTCACCAGATTTGATTTGACAAAATGATATCTGTAGTATCGGACGCAGAATCTATTATATAAACCCACTGATATTAATTCCGTTGCCTAATAACATATTTTTTTTTTCAAATAAATTTGGAGAAAAAATATTGTCTGCATAATGTTATCACTATAGGAAGTTCGTTTTTAACACTTTCCAACATAGTTGAAAAGTGTTTATGAATTTTGTCATTATGTGTGTCTGTCACACGATAACTATTATAAAAATAACTTTATCGATATGGCATTTAGCATGTTGCATTTTAATATGTTGTTAAAACGGTCTATGGGATGTTTGGAAATACATTGCACCTTATGGGAATTAATTTTTCAAACATTTGTAAGCGGAGTTAAAATTCACAAATTGTCAAATAAAATGTGTAAAAAATTCAGCAAAACATGCTGGGTAGGATTTTTAAATAAAAATTGAAATAATAATTACACCCACATTATATAAAGAATATCACGTGGCTCGTTGAAAAAAAAATTATATATATATGGCTTCTATTTTTTCTGCGGTGTAATGTTTAAAGGTCGTTTTAATTTATATTTAGTGTTACAGCCGTCATAAAACCGCTTTATTTTTTGTGTATTATCTGTATATCTAAATTGTATGTCAACTCAATTACAATATTTTTTATTTTAAATAATCACTAAACATTATTTATTCCTACAACGAAGTCAATTTTAGCGTTAAACTACAGCATACATAATATAAATAAATCGAGAAATTGTAAGGTGGGTTGTATAAGAATTGCTGAAATTTTTTCCTCGCAAAGTTAGTTTGCTCTGGAGTCTGAAATATAAGTGATACGAATGAAATATTCATTGATTTCACGTTGAGAGGCAGGCGATTTATAAAATGCAATGGTTTGTCATAGTTACAACAATTTGAAAGAACTAATTTAAAATGAGAAGGAAAAATAATTTCTATAATAATGAAATATTATGATTGTGACTTAATATTAACTGCAAAAGCATCGCAAACTCTTCGCAAATTAAACTTTCGATGACTTCTTTGGAATAAAGTTCATTCTGTGTAACTAGCATTGTCTTTTTCTGGGAAGTTTGAAGTTTTTAAGTACAATAAATTACTGTAGTACTGTGAGAATTAAAAAAAAATGTCAGCGCTGAATATATCACATTTTAGAGATGTTTAAATAAAATTAAATTTCAGTTCGGAAGTGTTTCATAATCAATTCTTTATGCATGATTGATATTTCTTTTTTATTAATACATCGGTAACACCTTGTCCCAGAAACTGGACCTATTTTCAATTTTATTTATATAGACTTCAGTATGAAAAGCGTGTCTTTAAAATTTGATTTAAATTGGACGTAAACTTTTAAAAATAACATATAAAAATATATTTTTACTTTCGGTTTCGAAATCGATGTAATTATCGAGACAGTTAATGATTTATCGAAAATGTTAGCAGCCTTTTGGAGCAAAGGTGTGATCCATCAGTTTTTTAGAGGTTTCAAGTATTTTCAGTGCATTTATTTATCGCATGTCAAAGGAGCTTATTTAGGGCGTATTTCCCTCGCGTTGTATGATTGACATGGTTGCTAATGAAAAAATGGAGCTCGATAATGGTTTTAGAGCAAATCAGGCAATTGCTGTGTTACCCCAGTAATTCGTCCTAGCTAAATATAAATTGAGTTGGAAAAAATGTTAATTCAAAAACTGTTTTGTGATAAAATATTACTTTTATTTCATTGAATTTGATGAATCGAGAGTAAGTTGCACATTGGAAGTAAATGCAACGTGTGAATGATGTAATATTAGAATCAACTCTCTAAACAGTATTTATTTGTTCGGTTTATTCAATGATATGAAAAAAGAAGATTTCCTATCTTTAAACTATTTTCGTTATATAGAATTCACGAAAACTTCTATAAATTCTGCTAATATTTAAAATTTCCTAGAAAATTTATTTAAATCCGTAACTTCATATATCATTATTTTCTAACTGTCACAATTTATGAATAATGTAAAAGTTGTTTCTATCTACATTTTAATAAACACATCAAGCGTGCGTGTAATGCATACCACATATATCGTCCTTATGTGCGAGCTTTATTGAAATGAAAATATATATATCCAGTCTTATATCACTCTAGAAAACTCGTGAGTTAAATATAAATTCAAACCGAAAATGTAAGTATTGACGCAATCTTGACAGGGAGACGCAGACGCACATATAGATTAAAGTTGAGCAGCGAAAGCGAAGACATCGGGAGAAGGAAATATTTGAAAATACAGAGGTACTCAACATTTATTTACGCGTACAGAGTTGTATCTGAGATATTGCTTCGGAATTAAAGTTTTAAATACCGATTGCGATAACCTTGGAATTAAATGTCTATCGGCAATATTTATCGATGTGTATCGGCAATCGTTATGTGCATCGACTTTCTTTCCTTACTATTATTATCAAACAGGTTTATTGAAAAAAAATGGTGAGATAATTTTAAGTGTTATAACAATTGGGCTATTTTTTCTATATAAATATTATTAAAATTACTTAAACAGCTGAACATAAATAAAACCTTAACCTTTTGATTACCGGTGGGACAGCGTCATTTCCAAACGAAGAACTTCTCAAAAAGATAGGTATTTGACATACCCTATCCCGAACAGTTCGATCCCCCTTTGCAGGCAATGGCGTCAATGACTGCAAAGGGGGATCGAACTGTTCGGGATAGGATATGTCAAATACCTGTCGTTTTGAGAGGTTTTTCGTTTGGCATTGACTCTGTTCCACCCGTAAACAAAGGGTTAATTATTCGCGATTCAAATAAAAATTAGCATATAGTTGCTTCAGAGATACTGTAGAAATCTTTTGGCGAAGCTCTTTATTTTTAATAGCTAAGTACTTAATATTTAATCATTCGCCTATATAGCGACAGAACCGTTAACCAATTTTCCATTTTACTACGTTACCCCGGCGCACCAGAGTAGGCGAATTATATTGCGTCCTTTAGCAATCCAATGTAGACCGAATCCAAGAAGGTGGCCACCACAGGATCCGGACCTTCTTTCCCCTGACTATAACTTCTTCGAAGGATTTTGAACCTCAAGATTTATTTTGCCCATACTCGGTGTAAACAGCAGGATAATTTTAGGTGGCAGTAATGATCAAACTCGGGACTTCCTCGAGCGGTCTTCTTGCAATAACCACTGGTCTATGCCGACCCAGAAATATGGGTGTATATCTTCGTATTCTAACAGTCTTTTTCAATTAGTCTATTTTCTAATTTTCTGTTAGTTATCAACCAAAAGAATAAAATCAAAAATTTTAATTCCGTTCATTCTCCTGTTTTCTAAACGTTGCTATGGGTATAAGTGGATGTTTGTACGCATGCGTGGCAGATAGTTACGCAGACCTACACCTAATTTAAAACTAATATTTTCGTAAAGAACAATATTCAGATTTGTATATTGTATATTTCGTAAAGAACAATATTGAATATTGTTCATTACGAAAATATTTTATTTAACGGCATTGAATACTATCAACAAAGGAAGGGTATACCTATGGGGGAGGTTGTTCCTCCATGCTGGCGAACCTATACCTCAATAAATACGAAGAGGGTATACATATTTTAAACGAAATGCCATATTTTCGTTTCATTTACGATGTCCTGATTGGACTAAATAAAAATAGCAATAACTTCGACTTCGGATTTTACCCTTCAAATCTGGAACTTATCGAGACCAACGAGGATCAAAAGAATGAGATGAATTATCTTGATATTAATATCAAATTCAAGGAGAATGAACCCACATACATACGATTATACGACAAACGTAAACACTTTGACATGGAAATCAATTACATCATAAATTGGAAATCAAATCTGAGTCATGCAGTTTTTTGTAATGTCATGGTAAATCATTTCTTACGCAACGCACGTATACATTCTTATAAAAGAGATAAAGTACAGTGCGACGCAATCTTCATCGGGGAGGCTTTGAGACAGAATTATCCATTGGGATTCATCAAACATTATTATAATGCATTGTATAAGAAGGAAGAGAATGCTTTACGAACCGATTTTGGCAACACCTTCGATATATAATAAGCTGGCGACGCCTTTACCGACTGCGTGCGCGTCTTCATTTTTCTATTTCGATTAGATAGATAGACATGGTGTGTGGCGCGTTTTGCTTTCAGTCCAATGTTGCTGTTGTGCTTTTCAACATATTCCATGTCGGTTGCAAACCGTTTCTTAGTTAGTTCCACATTGTCCGCGTTTCTTCATGCACTGTACGTTTTTTGTTCTGATGCTTCCTGGAAATATGGCCACAGGCATATACCGGCTCCGGGAGCGTTTCCATTGGAGTAAAAAGTCGACTTGTAACCGAGAACTAGGGTTCACAATCCCCCTAGGCCTATTCGTATATCCCTGTTGGCTTCTTTCCACGTATTGCACTTTTTGAAACTTTTATGTGTATTTGACACTTTTGAGCTGCATCGCGCCTTATTGTCATATTATTACCTGCTTTATTAGCCACTCTTGTCATCGTGGTTACTGCCCTTTGACGTACTTATATATATATATATATATATACATAAAACTTTGAATTTTATAATTATTAATATTTACATAGCATTATCGTTAACATATGGAATACTGAAACATTTTAAAGAGAAAATATGCATTAATGGAATTTATTCAAATGAAAAATATGAAACAAAGTTGGGAAAAATATTCAAACATGCAATTGCAAAGATTTCCAGGCAATTAAAAAAATGAAAAATAAACCCTTTTTGCAAAATATTAAGATTTATTTTTTTAGTGATCCGATTTAGTGATCCGAATACCACGTTTTAAAATAATTTTCCTAGATATTTGTACAAAGTGGAGCAAAAAATTGTTAACTAGTATTTCATGCTAATATTTATTTAACTTTTTTAATTATTCCCATGCAAATATTGATATTGCAAAATATTCTGTAGATGAATAATATAATTCTTCAATAAAATTTTTAAGTGTGGGAGTTGTAAAACATAAGATTTTAATTAAAAGTTATCATGCATATTTTTTAACAACTTTATAGTTTTTATCATTTTCGTTGAAATTGAAAGAATGTTTTAATAAATGAAGCTCTATTACTCATTATATTCATATAATAATTATAAAATCATATAGTAATTTCTCTCCGAAAATCCTTCCTGAAACCATATCCTCTTTTTCAGAAAGGATAAACCCTGGTCTTATATACACCTCAGTTTTCACCCTCTCAACTAAATCAACTAAATACGAGTAACTTCTTCGAATTTAAGCAATAATATGAAATTTTTCTATTGATAATTTTCTATAGTTACAGCAAGGCTTCATGTTTTCCCGCGCATGGAGCGGGATTCGGTTAAATCTTGATTATAAATGATATTCAGGGTTTTTATTTTTCAGAACATTTCCTAATCAGTATCAAAGTTATTGATGTGTTAAAATCAGTAAATTATATATTTAAATTTGGTCAACTATATGCAACTGACTAAATTTTTCTTTTAACAAACGCACGCTACAGATATTAATTTTCGTTTTTCACCACTAATGAATCAATTTTAGATCAGACGTTTTGTTTAAAATTAATTAAGAAGAAAAGATCAAGAGGAAAACACTGAAGAAAATATTTAAAACATCGTTCTATATTTAAACACTCGGTAAAAAGTTTTCATTTAAAAACCTATTAAAGATTAAACCATCAATAATTTGTTTCTTTTAAATGTTTCGGGATTCTAAAATTTGTTAACCATTTCTCAGAATTCCAGCGCGTAGGAGATAATTTACAAAAACTACTCACGAGGTAGAATTCAATTTGCGCAGTCCGCCATTTTAATATTTAGCTAAAATGGTGCAATCAAAGTCTCATCAGCTATCATCCATCAACATTTCAAAAATAAGATTCTTCTTAATGCTTTCCACATCCTTAAGGTTTCAAATTTCCATCGTCAAATGGGAATTCTTTCTCAAAAAACCGTAACTGCCTTATTTAATGCATTAGAGAGACTATCTGGGGGAAATTTTGAAATATTTCCTACTCTGAAGCGTCCTCTGTGTGCATCTTGTAATTAAAACTCTTTGGTTTTCTTTGCTCCATTTTTCTATACTGGCATTGCATTTTCAATAAGCTTTATATATGATCCTGAAAATAATTTTTTAGGTGGTTACAATATATTATTAAAATGCTTATATAACCTTTCACGCAATGCTGTCTGAAAAGTTGGCAACATGGAGGCTTTTGACATCTCTCAAAATAGATGGTGTTAACTTATCTTTTCTCTCCCACTTAACATGCCAGACCCTGCTTAAAAAATTACTTCCAATGTTCACAGTTCATGTGCAACCTATGGATCATACATGTTGTGACTACCGAAAGAACTTTTTACTCTTAAGTTACAAAGTTTCAAATGTGCTATTCTCTATACTGTGGTGCTTAAATTAACAAAATGAAAATCATGTTTTCTTATTATAAATTGTAGTATTGACATAATACTAATACACATCCCCGAAAGCATTTTCAAATAAAAATAAGAAAATTACTGAAAATTTAGTTACTTATACTTTTACGTACATTTAAGATTTTGGTGAACAATTTTCATGTTTAGCGGAATTAATTAGGCAATTAAATTAACAACTAAGTGAACATCATGTTTTATTATTATAAATTGTAGTATTGAAGCAATACTAATTCACGTCTCCGAAAGCATTTTCAAATAAAAACAATGTTATAACGAACGTTGAAAATACATAAAAGAAAATTAAAGAGTGTTCTATTACATGGTTTAAAAGATAGTAAAAAGTAAATAAAGTAAGATAGTATAATAGTTAATAAGCTACAAACCATTTAACCATAAACAATTTGCTGCAAACTTTCAACTATGGTAGTTTTATAAAATGTGTTAACAATCTTTCCCATCAAAAGATATGTAAGCATAGCCGGTAAATTAAAAAAAATTGTTACGAAATAGAATTCAATTTCCGCAGCCTTTCATTTTAATATTTAGCTAAAATGTTGCAATTAAAGTCTCATCAAGTATCATCCATCAATATTTCAAAAATAATATTCCGTTTAATACTTTCCACATCCTTAAGGTTTCAAATTTCCATCACCAAATAGAAAGTATTTCGTAAAAAATATAAATGCCCTATTTAATGCATTAGCGAAACAAACCAAGGGGGAATTCTTAAATATTTTCGTTTCCAAAGAATCTTCGTTGTGTATCTTGTAATTAAAAGTGTTTATTTTGTCTCTTAGATATTTCCAATAAACGCACTCGCATAAAAGTTTTCACATATGTACCTACTCCAAGAAAAAAAAATGAATTTAATCATGAATATATTTTTAATAAGTGCTTAAATATATAGTTATGCATATACAAAAAGTTCTTCATCCGGGTGGTTTTGAATAGCCGATCACTATTTTGCATTTCATATCATTGACTGGAATAGCGGCGTTTATTCATACCACAACCTTGTAAAGAGCATTGCTGCCCCAACTGCGAATCGAACCATAGATCTCCAAACTGACCAGTTGAAGCTCTACCGTTGAGCTACTGGCACGAAATTGCAAATTCTTATCTTTGAAGTAGACTCTGCATGCTATACACGCTAATGCCAGTGTGGCGGCAAACTGACAATCTGACTGACCACCTCCAGCTATTTTTACCCCAGGTTAGAACCCTGCTGCTACTATTTTTACCCAGGTAAGTATCCTGTGTGGTCGTTATCCTCTCAATTTTGAAATCGACTCTCAATCTTCCAGAGTTCAATGAATCGGTACTAGTCGCACTACGGTCACTTTTAGACCTCCGACATCTTTGAAGTAACCTACAAAGTTGATTTGTGCGGACGTCATTGGGAAGAACCTTGTTGCCCCAATCGGGAAACCAACTCTGTATCTCCGAACTGGTCAGCTGAAGCTCTACTATTGAGCTACTGAGATGAAATTGCTTATCTTTGAAGTGGACTCTGCAGCATGTCACATTAATCTTGAACCACTGAGTTACTGACATTAAATATGATTTGTAGCTTTTACTATCATCCCTTCTTTATACGACTAACACACTCACATATAATCAAATGCATAATAAATATTTAACATTTTCCATATTAACTATATTTATACAATACCCGTATGAACCCTATTATTTTTGTACTTTTTCCTTCAGTACTATGTTTAGTATTTAGTATAACAGACGTAGGTGATTATTTCAATTTACCTCCTTGTTGTTATTTATCAATTCTTACCTCCTTGTTGTTTTATGCAATAAAATATTTTCTTGTAATCGGTATTTTATTATGACAAAATCATTGACACAGTGTGGGAAACATAACAATTTTTACTAATATTAAGAAGCATTTAGACTTCTGTATGTTAAGCTTTTAGAAAATAATGCACAGAATAGCCTTGTATGGAAATAAATCAATTTATTGCTTTTCAAAATATTCGGCTATAGCAATAATATATTTTTCTTTCGAATAAACCAATTTTTAAAACAGTTATGCCATTTAGAAGTTGGTATAGCAAAAATATGTAATTTATAAGCTTCAACTGCTTCTTCTGTGCTGTTAAATCGTTGACCATGCATTTTATTTTTGATTGTTGGGAACAAGAAAAATTCATTTGGAGCTAAATCAGGCAATGACTAATCAAAACAATTTTTTCATGCTTCAAATAATTGATAATTTGAAATGCAGTGTGCGACTTTACATTGCCATGATAAAGAATGATGGCTTATTGTATTATAAGGAAGTTTCGCATTATTTTTTCTGATTTGAACAACTATTTCTGGCAAACAAATTGTCGTATACCAAGCAGCATTTACTTCTCTATGATTCTCCAAAACAATGGCTGGATTTACCAAAAAAACGAAGCAATTATTTTCTTTGAAACATTCTGTGCTGTGCATGAAAAGCATTTGTTGGATTTGGTCCATTTTTAAACACTTGTTGTTCTGTTTTGATTTCATAGGAATAAATTCACGTTTCATCACTTGTTACAATGTCAAAAACACCATTTGAGGCGCCAGAGTTGAATTTTTGTATATTTTCGGTGCGCCATGTAACACGATCATCCTTTTGAGCTTGAGTTAAATTGCGTGGAGACACGATCACTGACGTGAATTGCGTGGAGACACTATTATCCCTTTGAGCTTGAGTTGAATTCACACATAAATACCTTTTTGACTTTTAAAGGATCATATAAAATTCAATGCACCTGGATCCTTGAAATGTTCAAAGATGTCTTAATTTCATCAATATGTAACATGACGATCTAAAGTGATCATTTATTGCATAATATCAATATTTTCTGGCGTCGCAGCAGTTCTTAGTCGACCTTCAAGAAGATCATCAATGACACTTCTATGTCCAAGATGAAATTATTTAACCCATTTGCAAATTGTTTGGATGGTGCTTCATCACCAAAAGTCGGATTCATTCGATCGACACACTGTTACTGTCCGGCCACTCAGCCAGCTGCTCATATCCTAGGGTGAGTCGGGTGTCCAGGGCCTTTCACACTGTTACTGTGTCAACCCTTCTTCGTACCAGACCGTCCCTCCTACACGACCATCAACCCTTGTCGAAATTCATAATAAATCATAATTCGAAAATCTGTTTGACTTAAATCCATGTTTTGTTTCTACCTTATAAACTTCAAAACGATTTTGGAAAAATATTTTTATAGCATTCCTCATTCTTTAATAGCCAATGTTCACGTGAAAATTAAAATTTTTAAAAATCGTCTCAATTGAAAGCTGCTACATTTGTATTACTGCATTCTAAAAACTTACCTCGTATCCCTCCCATGTTGTAATATATTATTTAGTTTCTGATGCAAAGAACTTAAGCAACATTATTATTATTTAACTCTATTTAGAAAAAAGAGGTAATATTAGAAATCGGAACAATTACTAATAAATTGTATAAAGCATAAATACACATTATCTAATGGGTAATTCATATATTAAAAATTTTAAATATAACTATATCTATACAATTTTGTACAATTTTGTCTTGAATATAAATATCTGTTATTTCGTATGGCTAATGTTTGAAGTTTTTTATTCAATAGGCGGAATAATAGTAGTATGAGTGTTAAGAGATGTCGAATGTCGCTTTTCGTTTTTTTCCCCGAAATATTTACGTGGGTACTGTAATGTGTTGGTACTTTAATTCCGTACAAAGATTATTTTTACTCCTCAAATTAAGCAAGTTGGAAGGCTTATTTTTCTGCAAGATGCTCGTATAAAAAAGCATTCTCATTTTCCTCCTCTTGTTCTAAATCCATTTAATACTATTACATTTGAATGTTTCTTCAGCGATGTTTTTTCTATGAATTAAAGTTTTTAAAAGAAGAAGGTTTGTAAAATCAAAGAAGAAATTTTGAGTCATTTTGTTGCCAATGTGAAACCATTATTCTTTCTCGTTCCTTTTACTAACTAGAACCAATCATGAGGAGCGTATATATATTAATATATTTCTTCTGTCTGTATTAATAAATAGTCCATATCCCATTATACATGAGTACTTTCATCTTTAAGAACTTTGCGATTTATAAATCATATATGTTTAATATAAAAGGGCTATTTTGAAAACATAGTTGCAATGTCACCTGCTCTGTTTTAACCCTGGCAAGTATCTGAACAACTTTACTGATGTCTAGCTAAGAAGTTTTTTATATACAAAAAGGAACTTAATTTGCATCTCTTTGATCTATTATTTTGTGTCACAGGAAGTTTACCGGATGTCCATTTTCATTGTCATGGGCCATCAAAATAAATCTACATGATTATTTTATAAAATAAAGCTTATCGCGACACTAAGTGTGCTGGAAGACATGACTGCATGTCAAATAAGAACTGTTTACTTAAATTATCCTAAGCCTTCCCAATGCCATACTCTGTGCCATTCATAAGAAAATTCAGCCGTGAGGAAATTTACTTGAAGTAATTAAGAGCATTTTCAGCAGATTTCTTCCAGTCTTAATATTTTGTCTCGTTTATTGGTATGTGTATGTATTTGTAGCACGTATCCGGTTGTTTCTTGAAGTTGCAGTTTATTTCACAAAATGTTGGTCCATACATCGTTACAGACACCAGATTTTAATTCAGTATTTCCTTGTATAAGTCATACAATACTCGAAGATTTAAATATGGTTATATATATTTTTTTTGTATTCGATCTCACAGTATTTTGCTTAATCGCTTTTGTTCATGTCAAATAACATCTTAAGAAGGGAGTTTCAGAGAGTTGTGTTTTTATGTTTTAACTGCATGTTTTCTAGAGTTTTATATATCCAGAATTTTGTTCAAAAAGTTTCAGCATTGCTTCTACACCCTATTTCGCAAACTGGATCTCATTTCACAGATTTATCTAAACATCAGACAAAATGTAAAACTTTCAAGCTTAAATCATAGTTTCGTGAATAGATTATGCTCCTGTAGTAAACTGCTCCTGGTGTAAACTTTAAAAAGCCACTCTAATCTCTACTTATGCGAAGCTCTTTAAATTATGTATATAGTTTAGTTCATACTATAGATGTTTTGAGAAATTACGCTATAACACTATGTATTTTTAAGATTGATGGAGTTCCTAAAATTAATTTAGACAATGCATTTTTATGATATATTTTTCATGCATAAGACCACCAACCAATATTATAGGCTGCGTTTGAGAATGTAATATACACATATCTGTATATGTTTCTGACCAAAATTTACCATTTCCCCAAAATATATCATTTCCCATGTACAAAATAACTTTTCGATGAATAAGTAAAATTCGTTCTTAGACAGTTTTGCTTGTAGAATCACAATTCTTGGACGATACAAGTGGGCTGTTTTTGAGTAAGGCAAGCGTCTAAACGTATGGAAATAAGAAATTATGTCCTTAGTAGTTATTAGGTGAATTTCCCAATTGCCTGCGCTTTTAGAAAATATAAATTCAGGAATTAAGTTAACAGCTTTCAAGAAATGTATTAACAGTTATGAAGTTCGGCACATTACTTCATCTCTTTTTTTTAACACTTTACAACAAAGTTGAAAAGTGTTTATGACTTTGTTCATTCTGTCTGTCTGTCTGTCTGTCTGTCTGTCTGTCTGTCTGTCTGTCTGTCTGTCTGTCTGTCTGTCTGTCTGTCTGTCTGTCCGTTAGCACGATAACTGCCGTAAAAATGACTTAATCAAAATGAAATTTTAGTATGTTGTTCAGACGGTCTGTAGGACCTATGGGAATATAAATGAATAATATCACACAATTAGTTTTGGATTGAACCCGGGTTGAAAAAATGAAATACATTGAGCTCTATGGGACCTAATTTTTCTAACATTTTTTAAGCGGATTTAAAATTCACAAATTGCTTCGAAAATTTTAGGTAATAGTCAAATTGTTCCATAAAATATATAAAAAAAAATTCAGCTAAATATATTCAGTAGTTTTTTAAATAAAAATTAAAATAATAATTACACATCTTATATGAAACGATCACGTGACCATGGTATGAAACGATCACATGACCCACTTCAAAATGAGATATGGCATCCTTCTTGTTTCAAATTCGTGATTTTTTAAAGTTCTTTTTAATTCATATTGAGTGTTGTATCCGTCCTAAAACTACTTTATTTCTGCTTAAATTCTGTGCATCTACATACTAAAACAACACAATGACAATATATTTGAGTTTAAATTCTCATTCAAATTTGATTATTTCTACAATTAAGCCTATTTTTCACCTATGTAAAATGTAAACAGCAAAATATGTAGAATGAGTTGTATTAGAATTACTGTATTTCTTTAACACAAAATAATTCAGTCCATGGAGTCTGCATGGCTGATATGAATGAAATATTAATTGATTTTATAAACAGAAGGACGATATTTTTCGATGAAGTTTTAAGCATAAAGTTTATGAATTGTAGCTCCATGGTCTTAATTTTTAATTAAAATAAATTATTATAGTATTGTGATGAATGAAATGGAGAAAGTTATGAATGAAATCCTGCTTTTATAGAGAGATCCAGGCGTGTTATTTTTTCTATGACGTCATTTGAATTAATTTCAGTTGTTTTCGATGAAGTATTCAAATATAATAAATTATCGTAGTATTATGATAGATTTAAAAATATTACCGTGGAATGTATTGCATTTTAGAGATATTTAAACCACGCAATTTATATTTCAATGCCGTCTTTTGAATGAAGTTCATTTTTTTCAATGAAGGTTTAAGTTTTCAAATATAATAAATCAATGTAGTATCGTGATAAGTTTTAAAATATTACCGAGGAATGTATTGCATTTTCGACTTTTTTAAATAAAATTGCATTGAAGTTGGAAAGTGTTTCATAATCATTGCTTTAAGCATGATTGATCTTTCTTGTTGAGAAATTGTTCAATTTCTGCAAAATTTCTGACATATTTGGGACTGAATAATATTTTTTAGGTTATATTTCCTGTGTAACAAATTTCTTTTACACTGGTTTATACTATTTGATTACTGTTCAATTTCTTGACATTGTTCTTTCAAAATTGTCATGATAACTGCATCTGTTAACATATAACCTCCTACAGCTCGTGAGTGAGAATAACCATTTACCAAATGACAGACAGAGTAACGGCCATATATTGTTTCCCCGACGTACCCAACCCAGTGACTTTCATAATTCTCCAATAAAAGACATTAGTACGTGAAAGCCATCTAGCTTTACTATTACTTTCGATATATCACTGTCACCTGAAGCAGAAGGTACAATCTCAGAGGCTTTGAGAAATAAAGTTTGGATAAATTTACAATGCATGACTGGTTGTTCTTTCTACTCCGTTCAGCCGCAAAACATAGTATTATGTATAATGATGATGGATTGCTCGGATCAATATTTATGAATGACAAATGTAGAATGTACGTTAACTCTAGGTTATGTAACTGATTTGTTTTCAAGCTCATGAATGCCTTCTAGATGAGTATTTAAGATACTTATCCAGAGATAGTTTAACAGAAACACGGTGGTAGTTGAAGGCGTCCTGTTAATTTTTGAACAAACGCCAAATTGACGATCACCAAAGAGTAATTTCTATACTTTTGAGATAATAGCTTTAATTTGACTTTAGTTAGGAACTCGGGTGAATGTTTTCTGAATTATAAGTACCACACAATTCAACGAACTTCTATCTGTGAATCAACACTAGTGGCTGGTGTTGTTCATTGAATACCTGCCAGTGCATGATAGGTATTTCATACATCTAATATATAAACATTTAGATCAGAATTGTCAAACACATGTTGAATAAATGTATCATTTATGTCTGCTTGTAGAGTTTCAGCAATAATGAGTGACGATTGGTAACAACAACTTCATGATATAATACTCATAATTCCATAGATGAAAACATATTAATTAGCTATCTGCGTCCATACAATCTATCTAGTGTTATTGCAACTGGTGACTGTAGCAAACGCAGTCTAACAGCCGTAGTCTATCACATGGTTTAGCAAATTACCATTTCGTCTTTTTGAACCTGTTTGTGAATACTTTCAGATTTTCAGAGACTAAAGTCGGTAGTAACTACTTCATGATACAATACGCATATTTCCATAGATGAAAACATATTAATTAGCTATCTGCATGCATGCAATCGATCCAGTATTAATGCAAGAGGTAACACTGGTGACCGAAACAACCGCAGTCTAACAGCTAATATTGTAACATGGTTTAGGAGATCCCCATTTCGTCTTTTTCAACCTATTTGTGAGTACTTTACAATTTTCAGAGACTAGAGTAAGACCAATTTTTTTCAGACCACAATAATTGGTATAAATTATATTTGGATTTATAATTTACATTTGGATAATTTACAGATTGATAAAACATTTTTGGTTTCAGTATATGCAAATGTTTTAAGATCACAATTTTACTTACTATGTCATATGTCGTACTAACAACTAGATTTATACTACGAGTACGTCTTAAATGATAATGATTATAATAAGTTCTCAACCCTTAACATTAATTGTGATTATATATTTTAATTCTAGAAAATAAATGTAATTGTTGATGCTGTTGCTTAAGTTAAATTTTAAAACATTTTGTGTTTGTATTTGTTGCACATAAAATAATAACAAGCACAATGCATAATTTGTATTGCCCTTTCAGTATTTAAATTATATTACATTATGTAAATATTTTAGTTTGCGAACAATAATACTGCTGTAGTTATTTATGAATTGAAAATATCTAATAAAAATAAGGCATCTTTCAAGAAATTTTAAAGATCTGAAGTAGGTAATTGCACTATTATTGGTTTATCAAGTAACATCATTTGAACGACTACAAACGTAGATGCAGATGTGTTGCTATAGTACATATAATATGACATAGCACTAACGGTATTTGAATTTGACGTATGAAATATTTTCAGTAAGAAAAGAAATGTATTTAGCACAAAATCTACATTTAATTTTAATTTCATAAATTTTGACATCTGTAACGTGAGGAGAGAGCTTTAAAAACAGTAAAATAAGAAACGAAAACCATGTGCAGTGGGAATATTTAATTATGTTAAAATTACGATGAAAATTAATGTGCTTTTAAAATAAGGATTAACAAAAATATATTAACTGGATAAGACATTTCTAGCACATGGATAATATTTGTTGACACTGATTTTCAGATATTTTCAACTTGAGTACTAAAGTATTTTCCATTAAACATAAAGATAATTAAATAATTTAATTTTTCTAGATTGTTTGAAATTTGTTCAGAAATGTTGATAAAATAAGTTAATTACTTACTGATTTTAGCACTTTTATAAAAAACTAGTCACCTTATACGTCTATATTGGTATTTTTTAACACATTACAACAAAGTTGAAAAGTGTTTATGACTTTGTTCATTCTGTCTGTCTCTCTGTCTGTCCGTTAGCACGATAACTGCCGTAAAAATGACTTAATCAAAATGAAATTTTAGTATGTTATTCAGACGGTCTGTAGGACCTATGGGAATATGAATGAATAATATCACCCAATTAGTTTTGGATTGAACCCGGGTTGAAAAAATGAAATACATTGAGCCCTATGGGACCCAATTTTTCAAACATTTTTTAAGCGGATTTAAAATTCACAAATTGCTTCGAAAATTTTAGGTAATAGTCAAATTGTTCCATAAAACATATAAAAAAAAATCAGCGAAATATATTCAGTAGTTTCTTAAATAAAAATTAAAATAATAATTACACATCTTATATGAAACGATCACGTGACCATGATATGAAACGACCACATGACCCACTTCAAAATGATATATGGCATCCATCTTGTTTCAAAATCGTGATTTTTTAAAGTTCTTTTCAATTCATATTGAGTGTTGTATCCGTCCTAAAACTACTTTATTTCTGCTTAAATTCTGTGCATCTACATACTAAAACAACACAATGACAATATATTTGAGTTTAAATTCTCATTCAAATTTGATTATTTCTACAACTAAGCCTATTTTTCACCTATGTAAAATGTAAACAGCAAAATATGTAGAATGAGTTGTATTAGAATTACTGTATTTCTTTAACACAAAATAATTCAGTCCATGGAGTCTGCAAGGCTGATATGAATGAAATATTAATTGATTTTATAAACAGAAGGACGATTTTTTTCGATGAAGTTTTAAACGTAGAGTTTATGAATTGTAGCTCCATAGTCTTAATTTTTAAATAAAATAAATTATTATAGCATTGTGATGAATGAAATGAATGGGAGAAAGTTATGAATGAAATCCTGCTTTTATAGAGAGATCCAGGCATGTTATTTTTTCTATGACGTCATTTGAATTTATTTCAGTTGTTTTCGATGAAGTTTTCAAATATAATAAATTATCGTAGTATTATGACAGTTTTAAAAATATTACCGTGGAATGTATTGCATTTTAGAGATATTTAAACCAGGCAATTTATATTTCAATGCGGTCATTTGAATGAAGTTCATTTTTTTCAATGAAGGTTTAAGTTTTCAAATATAATAAATCAATGTAGTATTGTGATAAGTTTTAAAATATTACCGAGGAATGTATTGCATTTTCGACTTTTTTAAATAAAATTGCATTGAAGTTGGAAAGTGTTTCATAATAATAAATGCTTTAAGCATGATTGATCTTTCTTGTTTTAAATCTCCGAACTTGCAATATTTGTCGATCACGTAATCTTCGGGGCGCGGACACATACAATTCGCGTATGCAATCCTGGTACATATGCTATGCAGACGCAATACATAGTAAATTAGCACCTAAGCACGTCTTCACCTGCTGCGCCTGTCACCTTCCACGTCGCCTCACCAGTTGCGCTACAACATCAGGATCAGCCGAAAAGTGGATAATAAACCGAATTATGGTAATTGTTGTCCGATTCAAGCGATATTTTTTATAGAATACTTATAATCATGACAGAATTATGTGTTTAAAATTTCTAAATCCTATATTTAAAATTCGCAAAATTGAAAACTTTTAAAATTAGCATACCTTGTTTCTCTACATTTTCTGAAAAATAATTTCTCAAAGTTATCGTGTCGGCAGATGATAAAAATATGGGTTTCGTCTGCTTCATTTTCTTGGAAAACATTACGAAACGTAATATTAGTGAAATAAATGCCATCTCCGAAGATTTTCGTACTATCAAAGATATATATATAGTCGAACATAATACTTAAAATGATGAAATAATTGCACATTTAAAATCTAAAATAATATAAATGGAATTCGGGAAGTTACAATTGTGTATCCTAACACACAGTTCTTGCGACTATTGTATGAGGAAGTTTCAAAAATTTGGCGCCAGCTTGTTCTATCCTTGAGAGAATCGGCAGCTGGAATAAATTGATTTGAAAATGATAATATATGGGGCTAAGTTTCAACATTTTCCCCAACTTTTAAACTAATGCGAATTTTAAAAAAAACCTTACCGAGGTGCAACGTCACCTGATTTCAGGCACCTCTGTACAAATTTTAATAACTGCCAGTAGCTTGAACTCTTTTGCTACTCGCGACACAAACAGATACACACATCCTTTTTAACACTTTACAACAAAGTTGAAAAGTGTTTATGACTTTGTTCATTCTGTCTGTCTGTCTGTCTGTCTGTCTGTCTGTCCGTTAGCACGATAACTGCCGTAAAAATGAGTTTATCAAAATGAAATTTTAGTATGTTGTTCAGACGGTCTGTAGGACCTATGGGAATATAAATAAATAATATCACCCAATTAGTTTTTTATTGAACCCGGGTTGAAAAAATGAAATACATTGAACCCTATGGGACCTAATTTTTCAAACATTTTTTAAGTAAATTTAAAATTCACGAATTGCTTCGAAATTTTTAGGAAATATTCACATTATCCCATAGAATATATAAAAAAAAATTCAGTAAATTATGTTAAGTAGTTTTTTAATTAAAAAAATTATTTAATATAGGGAAAAAAACAAATTCAATTAAATTCTGACTTTGGGATATCTTCCAGAAAGAAAAGAGAGAGATATTATATAATAAATATCTCCCCATTTGCTTAAACGTTTAGCATATGGGAGTGGCTTCATATTTTAAAATAAATTTGGTAGATAACAATTTTTCATTTTTTTTAAATTTTATATAACTCTTCATGATAAATTTAATTGATGGCATTTTAAATGCACTTTCCTACGTCCTAGAGAGTTAAAATTTGGTACACAGCTTAAATTTGTTGAACATTTTATTCGACAAAAATTTGATGGATCTTTAAATATAGATCATACATTTTTTTCGAAATGGCCTGAAAATAATCCCCGTTCACTTCTATAAATCATTGGTGTAATATTGTTAAAAATTCTGATGTGGACAGCACATGTCTTTCTCTGCAGACTCATATTCGTTCTCTTTATTTATTCAATGATAATTTGAGTTTATCTGCACAACATAAGTATTTTAAATGACATTGAATTTACACGTTAAACTTAAATTTGGTTCTCATTTGATAGCTGGACTTATTGTCAAAGGTGGCGTAGCGAAAACGCGAAAAAACTAGAATATCTCAAGAACGGCTAGTCCTAGAGTAATGGGGTTAGTCTTATTCTTTTTGTTGTCAAAAATCACATATAAAATAGGAATTTAATTGATATAATTGAGCACACGTAGTCTTTTATTTTTATATTTAACGATTTTTGCGAGCCATTTCGCAAAAATAGCCCGTTCCTTTTCCCGAAATTTTGTTAAAGTTGGTATATAAATCACTTGTAGGTAATTGAAATATTATACACCAAATTTTGTTAAATTTGTACCATTGGCTAGAGTGGATAAAGGCATTTTCTGCCGGCCATTTCGCAAAGAAGGCAGATTCTTTTATTACGAATCGTACTATAATCTAATTAACATCAGGATTTCCCACAAAAAACATACCTACCAAATTGTATGAAATTCGGTCCATTAGTTTTTCAATTAGAGTGGATGTAATATCCACACAGACACACAGAAACATACACAGATACACCCTTACACACACAGACGTCTTCCTAAAAGTAGTTTTTTCGTGTTCTAGAAGTCCCAAAACGTGTAGATACTTTGAAAATTCGAGTTCCGATCTTCGGCACGATTCCAATACTTTGAGTACATACACATACACATATATATTATCTGTGTATTATCTGTGTATCTAAATTCCGTGCCTATGCAATTACAATAGTTGTGATTTTAAATGATCCCTAAACTTTTATTATTTCTTCAAGGAAGCCTAATTTTAACATATGCAGAATGCAAATATCTCAAGCGATTGAAAGATGAATTACATAAGAATTGCTGAATTTTTTTCACACAAAATTATTTAGCTCTGGAGTCTGGAATACAAGTTATATGAATGAAATATTCATTGATTTTGCATAAAGAATCAGATGATTTATATTTCGATACAGTTTTAAATATTTAAGTATAATAAATTACTGTAGTACTGTGATAATGTAAAAGATATTACCACTGAATGAATCACATTTTAGAAATTTTTAAATGAAATTACATTTCAGTTGGAAAGTGTTTCATAATCAATGCTTATGCATGATTGATCTTTCTTGTTTATTATTATAGATGTCAAAAGCGAGTTTTACAAAATATTTCAAAAGTACCAACTTCGATATCTTAAATTACAAATGTATTATTCTCTATAAAGGGGCATGTACACCGGCAAATCAGGCAACATTTGATTATCAGTGCAATTGCAGTTTCTCATGTGTTCAATCCATGCTACTAGTTAAAAATGTTTGAAAATTTTAACATTCGGGTAATTTTGTGACGGGGTAATTCGGGTAATTTTGTGATCGGGTAATAACATGACCAGTATGTGAAAACTGGTATAAACAAAATAACACTATTTTTAAAAACTTGCTATATTAATTACAGAAATTGTAGTTATTTAAATGTTGAGTACATTTTAGTATTTTAGTGGGAATTTTACATGTTTAGCCGAATTACTTGGGTAATTAAAGGAACATGTAAGTGAGCATCATGTTTTATTATTATAAATTGCAGTATGTCCTCGAAATTATTTTAAAATAAAAACAAGAAAACTCATTCATGCATAAAGCATTGATAATGAAATACTTTCCAACTGAAATGCGATTTTATTTAAACATCTCTAAAATGCGTACATTCAGCGCTGATATATTTAAAATTATCACAGTACTACAATAATTTATTATATTTGAAAACTTATAATTTCATCGACAAAAATGAACTTTATTCAAATGACGTCATCGAAATATTAATCGTCTGGCTCTCTATGTAAAAGCAGTGACTATTTCATTCATACATTTTTATTCATGCTTTTTTAATTCCAGATATTTTTTTCTCAGTTAATTTTGCATGAAAACAATTCAGCAATTCTTATACAACTCATCTTACAATCACTTGTTTGCATTCTGCATCCATTAAGATTAGACTTCGTTGCAGAAATAATCAAAATTTGAGGATCATTTAAACTCAAAAATATTATAATTGCTTTGGCACAGAATATAGATGCACAGAAAATACGCAAAAGTAAAGCGGTTTTAGGACGGATGCAACACTAAATATAAATTTAAAAGAACTTTAAAAATCACGATTGTTACACTAGGAAAAAAGATGAATGCCATATTTTATTTTGAAGTGGGTCACGTGATCTCTTTATATAACATGGGTGCAATTATTATTTTAATTTTTATTTTAAAAACGACCGAACACATTTTGCTGATTTTTTTTATAAATTTTACGTGATAAATTGTATATTTCCTAAAACTTTCGAAGCAATTTGTGAATTTTAAAATCGCTTAAAAAATGTTCGAAAAATTAGGTCCCATAGGGTTCAATGAATTTCATTTTTTCAACCCGGGTACAAGCAAGATTAATTGGGTGATGTTATTCATTTACAGTCCCATATGTCCCACAGACCGTTTCAAGAACATTCTGAAATTGTATTTTGATAAAGTCATTTTTATGGCAAAGCGTTTCCGTAGCAATCGCTCGACCGCCACGTTGTGGGTTCGAGCCCCACGTAAGGCATGGATGTTTGTGTTGTGGGCGCAATGTGATCCGCCCCCCTCTGGTGCGCCTGGGGCAACGTCAATGGACGGCTAAATGGTTCAAACTCTGGCCGCTGTGATAAAGGCGAATGACGAAGGTCAAAGTGCCTGGCCATTTGAAAAAAAAAATATGGCAGTTATTATAGGAACAGAGGGATAGACAGACAGACAGAATGAACAAAGTCATAAACACTTTTAAACTATGTTGTAAAGTGTTAAAAAACGTACACTGAACGTTGGAAATACATGAAAGAAAATTAAGTGTGTTTCATAACATGATTCAAAAAGAGTAATAAAAGGTTCAGCAATAGTTTGAAATTTTGAATAATATAAGAAAAACCCGCCATTTTCTACATTATTTTCGGTATAATTTTATGCGGATTCATCTGTATACCTTTTTAGATTTTCTCATAACGTTTTCCACAAAATGTGAAGCATATCTAATCTAATAGGAAGTGCAACATTTAATATCCCAGGAAATAAAAAACATCGCAAACCACATCTTATTAATAATACTCTAAATTAACAGTTGAGAATGCCAGATAGAAAATGCAATTATTAGCTTCACTTGTTTATTACATTTAGCCGGCATCTTTCTTGAAGGTGGATTATTTAAATTTTTGCAAGTCTTAGTTTGAATTTTTTTTCCTGGAGGCTTTTTACTTGAATGGTGTATTTTTTTTTTACTTTCATTAAAATTCATACGTGCTTGCAAGTACCATGCAAAATGTTTCTGTGTGTTGCAATTTTGTACTGCCAAAGCACTAAATAGCAAATGGTTTAATCACATTTTCATACTAAAAGATATACTCGGCGCTGTTCGTGATTTGAAATTGGTAAAAATTCTAAACAAATTCATGCTTCCCCCCCCCCCCCCAAAAAAAAAAATTGCTATTAAATCCTTAAATTTAATTTCTTTGTAAAATGTAAAATACTCTTCCCGACACAGAAAACGTAGCACCATGAAAGACAGAATAGAGTTTGATGATAAAGGACACACAGATGGCGATGGCATATATAAAGAATTGATGTTTATTCCAGAAGGATAAGTTAATATCCTAATGGCATTGGCAGGGCGGAAGGTAGCAGTAGGATTATATCTTGCGGCGATACAAGCAGCAACCCTTTGAGGAACAGATGCAATGAAAGTGCGAATAATTTCCTATGGGATGGATGACCATATGTCTTCAACCACCATCCGCATTTCTTATTCAGTCTGTGGCGGGGGTCGGGAAGTCAAATGACGGCTAATCACCTGTCATATATGCTCAATATGTGAGAGATCTGAATGTAGCGGAGACCAAAGAAGCATCTGGATACCTTGCAAGGCTTGTCTTCTGATGGGTTCCGTGTTCAGTCGCGCGTTATCTTGATAGAAAATAGCATTTTGCAACCGCTGAAGGTAGAGCGGTGCAACCGGCCGCAGCACCGCATCCACATATCGTCGTGCGGTCACTGTGCTTCTGTTACGAACCAGAGGTGACCTGCTATCGAAGCCGAAGGCACCTCAAACCATGATGCCTCGTTGTCGAGAAGTATGGCATTCAACAGTTGTAGAAGGATTGGATCTGTTTCTACATCGCCTCCAGACTCACACGGCGACTGTCATTCAACAAACAGAAGCGAGACTTGTCGTGGAACACTACCCTGTACCAATGAGTCGCCCAAGCAAGAGGCTCGGACCCTACACTGTTGCAATCTCTCACGTCGGTGTCTTGTCGTCAATGGCAGTCTTCGTAAATGGCGGTTTGATTGCAAGCCGTTTTCTGCCAATCGTCGAGAAACTGTTCACGCTGATATTGGAACATCCAATGTACGCTGCATATTCTGCAGAATGTCGACACTCATCGTTTGTGGGACCGCCACCTCATGCCTTCGAATGCGTCGATCAACGCGCGTTGACGGACATTTGGTTGGACCTGTACCACTGCGATGACTCACATGCCCTTCTTCAATCCATCTTCTCCAAATCTTTTGCATAGTGGACGCATCTACACGTTTTTCAGCGGCGGTACGCCGGTACGATTCCCCAGCCATACATAAGCCTAGAAAGAATCCACTCGTATGATCGTCCAAATGCTGAAACGGACTTGAGCGTCATCGGTCAGGCATCTTTTCAACGACTTGTGTCTTCTGAAACGGAAAACAGCTCAGAAAACAGTGTTTCCGTAGGTGGCTGACAGTGACAACTGTTAGCTCATCTGCCGTTTCCATCCCTTTTATCTCGTGCTCTAATCCCGTGACCAACTTGCATTTCAAATAATTTGCATACATAGGCCAGCTGCGTTTGTCTCGCAATGTGCATAATCATACGACCAAAGCTTCATGGTGTTTCATTTTCTATGTCGGGTAGTGTACATAAGCAGATCTACATAAGCAGAGGCTAATCTACAAAGTAAAGTACATAAGCAGAGTACATAAGCAGTACATAAGCAGAGGCTAATCTGCAAAGTAAAAAATCTTGGTCTCGTTAGTAAACTAATGTAGTACAAAATTATGCAGTTTGGATAAGTTTACGACAAAATGAAGTCTCTCAAATGATAACAAAAGTTATGCCCTAATAAATTTTTACTCGGTTAGAACAATTATTTTAAAATATGTAAAAATTCTAAAGGCGTATATATGTGTCTTAAAAAAAATCCATTAGGACATTTAATTCAATTCCTCTATAAAAAGTATAAGTGGAGGTAAATCTGAAGTATATTGGTACCGTTTCTTTTGCAATGTTAAAAATATGAAGTTTGATAAATATCTAAACGCATTTATATTGCTTTAAAAATATCCCATTAAACAATTTTACAATTTTATTCCTGTGTAAAAATAAAAAGATTGCAAATCTGAAGAATAATACGTCATTATTCCTTTTGTAAACCAATGTGTAAACCAATGTACACATATATGTTGTTTGGTAAATATATGACAAAATGAAGACACATTACTTAAACACATTCTGAAATATATGAATTTAAAAAAATAGTTATCGAAAATATTACCGTAATCTTATATCCTATGACCGTAACTAATATAACAATGTAAAAATCTGATGTGGGTAACACATGATTTTCCTTATATACTGATAAATTTACTCCTTTTACTGTAAAAAATAATCACAAATTGCGAAACATTGCTTCCCACGCTAAATTTCTCGCCAAGCGTTACGGAAGGACAGAGAAATGGGTTATTCCTATCGTCTACTCTTATGTTGTTTCAAACATATTGAACTTACATCAGAGAGTCATCATTTGATTGACTTAGCGTCGGTTTCATCGATTTGGCGAATTTTTATCAATTGACTGACATGTTCGTCAATTTGGCAACATTTAAAAAGTCAACAAGTTGAAGATATTCTGACAAATTCCTCATTAAAATTTTAACAACGCTAATGACAGGAAAATAGATTATTCTTATATTCTTTCCAAGATATTGAATTTTCTTCAATTAGTCGACATTTTCATTGATTTAGGATTTTTTTTTATCAATTTGGAGACATTTAAAAAAATCATAAAGTTGGTAACATTCCATCACATTAGTCGCCAAAATCTAGCTAAGTACTATGGATGGAAACATAAATTATTCTTATAGCAGATAAATGACTATTGGAGTCCAAATACAAAAATATTACCCAAAGTATATTTTCTCATGAATGGAATGAGCTAGATCTACGAGAATGATGTCACAAAATTTATTGCTTGATATTACATATTGTGAGACCAGAAAGTGTTCTCACATTTGATGAGACAATTTTATGTGAGTATTTATGATGCCTAGAACGGCAAACAAAGCTATAGTCTGGCTGGCGCCAGGGTTTATGACAACGTGAACTTTAAGGTCAAAGACTTTAAATTTAGGGGTGCAATACCAGAGGAGCTGAGCTGGGCCATATTAAAAATGTGGCGATAAGATCTAAAAAGTTTATAATTTTTAAATTCATTAAGTATTAAAGACATTGCCGTTGATACTCATAAAGTGGAATTAACATTAAAAGTACATTGCTCGTTGTTGTGCCGCAATAAACCCTCCAATTATTTTTACCTTTTGTGTAAGTGCTGAAAAGAATTATTAATTAATATAATGCTAAATTGATCACACCATTTAAATTTAAAAAATACCATTTATTAACAACATCATTTTATCAATAACATCAATTTTCATTAATTATTTTAGCGAGGGGACATATGCGACCAAAATTATTAGATTTACGATAGTGTCTAGGACCTGTGATAATCTGAGCACATACCTTCCAGTTTAGTCTTGGGCTTATCATCTCTCACAGACTTGTATCAGTCTTAGTGCTGAAGTACGGCCATAACTCTGTGGTGTGTGGCTCCTACTCGTACTTTTAATGCACTCGCACATAGATCTCTTTCCATTACTTTGGAGCCCCAACGGGCCACTCTACAAATCTGTTAGATTTTTCATTTTTTCTCTACTCGTGCTCTAGTCAAAATTGGATCATCTTCTCGTCATGTCTGCATCTGATTTCGTCTGTAACTGCTCTCGTTCTCTCTTAGGCTGTGGTTCCTTCGGTGGTGGTGGTGAGGGGGTAGCTCCGCCTTTCTTCTTTTTAGCGCTCATTGGTTCTTCTTAACCCAATGGCATCATTTCACATTTAGTATGGCCCAGCTCAGCCCCTCTGGTATTGCACCCCTAAATTTATAGTCTTTGACCTTAAAGTTCACGTTGTCATAAACATCGGCGCAAGCCTGACTATAGCTTTGTTTGGCGTTCTAGGCATCATAAATACTCACATAAAATTGTCTCATCAAATGTGAGAACACTTTCTGGTCTCACATATATGAAATATGAACATATTTCACAATAGTTAATATTTTTTTATTTTATGTGACTTTTTGATACATTTATTTGAAAAATGTCCGATATCACGAGGATGATTCATGCTGGCGTTTTAAATTTCATGTCAATCGTTTTCTAATAAACATTACATAAGAAATGACTGTTTGCGCTACATTGTTAAAGTAGTTGATTTTTTGATGATTTTTTCAAAATTTCATTAGAAAATTTTGGGGTCTCTGAACATTCGATTACGTTTAAAAGCAATAGGCTTCCAGTATTCATAGCTTGTAATTTTTGTACCAAATTTCATTCGAATCGCTCCATACGTTCGTGAGATATCGTCTCCACACACACACATACACACACAGACGGATATCACCTCAAAAACATTTGCTCCTTGTTCAGAGATGCTTGAAACGTGTTCTCCCTTCGAAACTATTTTTGACACCGTCACTTTTCTTATATATTATGCTATGTATATAAAGAAGTAAAAATATAACGCCGTTTATTTATTAAATTTAATATCACTAAAAAGACACATAAAAATTAATCTCCCTATAAAAGTATACTCGGAGGCAAATCTAAAGAATAATACATCCATGTCCCATTTGTAAACCAACGTGCACCTATATGAATCTTGGTAAATATACTGTAAAATGAAGATTTTAAATGGTATAAAATGCTAGCAAAAGTTATTTCCTAAGAATTTTTTACCCCGTTCCAATCATTTAAAGATATTCGAAAATGTATTAATGTAAATATCCTTTTCCAAAATCTTACCGCAATCTTATATTCCATGGACATAATTGATATATCACTATACAAAAAATAAAGCGTCGTTTTAGTATTGAATTTAATTTCTCTTAAAATAAGCATAAAAATATATGTTTTTTTTCAAAAATTATCTTCACAGGGGTATCTTGTAGTAAGATGTACCCGTACTATTTTATACTGTTTCTACAATCGAACACAGTAAAAAAACACAAAATTCAAAAATACTTGCCAAAAATAAAAAAAAAATTGGCTAAAGGTATCAATTGCAAATATAAAAATGACCTGTAATCTTATATCCATGGAATCAGAAAGATATTTCTAAATCCCTGCCAAATTCAATCTTAATTCTGCGTAACTGGTACCAACAGAAAATACAATACGGTCCATTCAAAAAATTAATTTTTTATCCATGTCTTAAAAGTTAAATAAAAATCGTCACAAAACACATTTAAATTAACTACGCTGCTACGAAAAATACTATAATTTCTTTCTAATGAATTTTCGGAAAATATATCGCCATCTTAGCGCTATTTAAATGAAAGGTAAAATTGTGTATTTTTATTAATATCTCAATAGCCTCTGTCCCTAAAAACTCGAAACATAGATGGGGTTGCCGGCAGTGAAGTAAAAAATAAGTATACCAAATGTGAAAAAAATCAGCCAAAAACTGTGACTTTGTTTATGGGCCAAACAGATAGACTTTCCACTTTATATATAGATTACAATTTGCTTAAACTTATTTTTAAATATCAATTTGCTTAAACTTATATTTTATGATTGCTCAGATTTGTGGGCAGAAACAACATTAATGTTTATTAGTTGTAAATTTGATAACATAACGCACGATTTTCCAACTGCCATACATAGAAAAAGGAAGTGTTACATTACATAATCTCATGATATCCATTCAACATGTTTTGCTTAACCTAGTTTAATTTTGGCAATATTTTTTATTTATAGATCAAATTATGGCGTGCTTCGTGTAGAACTTTCTGCAACAAAAATTAAAATCTTACTATGTCCAACACATGAATTTCACTAAGCATATTGCTATTCCGTGAACAATGGTGTTATTGTTGTAATCGATTAAATTAATTATATAAAATTTTGTGTAATTCGAAAAATTATTTCGAGAGATATCATGTCCCAGATGCATCGTTCTATAGTGCTAACAAGCATTTAAACTCATTTAAAACACTGGAAAATTCAAAACATTCAATAGATGTTTAAATATTTGTAGAAACTTCTTTAAAAATCGGATGTAGGCAACACATGACTTTCGCTACAAACTTAAGTTAATTATCCATTTCTTTCTTTCATAATTCATTAAACATATTTTAATTTCACAAACAACATAGATAAATATTTGAAATTATATTGAATTTGCAGCGGACGCATTTTATGTTATCATTATTTTTTTTTTTTTGTAGTCAAAAATCACGTATTACACAAGTATGACACAAGCATGAGACAAGCATTAAATGCATTTGAACATGTGTAGTCCTTTATTTTAGCATTTGACGTTTTTTAAAATTTCGTAAAAAAGGATCAATCATGCATTGATTATGAAACACTTTCCAAATGTTTACCACTAATATTATTTACACTTTAAGCTGCTTTAAAAATTACCATTGACAAAATTGATCTGAAAACTTCGTAGAAATTTCGATATAAACTTTAAAATATAACGGTTAAAATTTTAATTCTACTTCGTTGGGTAAATTCGGGATATATTTAGTGCATGACGTCATATTAAGATGCATTTATAAACAAGTAGGTGCTGTATTTATCTTCTGTTTGATCTCCTGAGCTGTTTTTCGATGTAAATTAAGACCGTAAGGGGACGGTGTTAATTTCCGCTTTCGGCGTGTCAAATAGGGTGCCATTGGGCTAATCCCCATTTCCCTAATAAATTGATTTCAAGTGATGATAAATTGATAAAGTGACTGGTTTTATTTTAAATGGTGTCCATCAGAGATTCATATGCAAATTTGGCGGAATCGCGGAATAACTCCCATTTTTTTTATATGAATTTGACTGGTATTTGCATTTGTTGACCCGATAAGCATGCAATTTGTGCTCTTATTTAGGATGTATCATGCCCGCCAAGTTTGGATTGCGTATGTGAGCGGTGTATGAACCCGCTGAGCGACGACATATAACACAAAGGGCATGTAGCGGCGTGCTGTAAAGAAACTGTTCAATGTGACAGGTTTCAATTTAAATGTTGTATGCCTGGGGTTCTTATTTCGAGAGGGTCAAGCCACATTTTTTAATCTGCGTTTTGATCTATCTTAGCCCCTGTCGCTCTGATTAGCATAAACTATTTATAAATATTTAGGGTGTATTACGCTCGCTGCATGGATATACCCGGATTGCGTAAGTGGACTGTGCGGCTTATGTAACAGATAAGTGGTCACTTCTTTAAAAAGGCCAGAAGTGACCGAAGCACACAGCGGCCGGGCAATGTGCCAAATACGCTTATTAAATGTACCGGGTGTCCCCAGCCGCTCGGGTGAACCCAGATTGTAAAATTTGTCTAAACGATTTATGTGCACGTGCAGCGGGCTAAAGGTAGGTGAAATGTGCCCGCGTAGTAAGCAATATTTTTGTGTATTTGCTTAAAATATATTGCTAAAAATTGTTTGCTAATTAAGGGATTGTTAAAATATGTGATCGGTAATAAAAGTGGCGCTAGTTGCGGACACTGCAGCTAGTAAATCTTTAAATGTAAATTGTCTAGCCAAATATCGATTTGCTAACAAATATCCTACAAATATCCATTAGTTAATAAATCAAATAGCTACAAATTTCTCCGAAAAACTGCGAGAACTGATTATGTAAAAGCACTTTGTACAAAATTCATATAAGAAATTCATAAAATTTCCATTGTACAAAATCGGAAATTACTGAGTGACCCTGCAATGCAAGAGAATAAGTCTTTTATAATTTGAATAATAGTTTTTGTGTTTCTCGATCATTATTCTATAAAACCCCTTTGCTCTGTATTTTTACACGGTTATCATATTTTTAAAGTGTGATACATTATTTCATGATATAAATTAACTGGAGTGTAATTCAACTCTACTTTCTTATATCAGAATATATTTTTAAATATTTTGTGATTTTTTTTTAGCAAAACATATTTTTGATGTTCTCTAAAGCGTGGCTTTAAATTACGTTTAGTTTGACTTAACCTTATTATACTTCACACTTATAAAATAATTATTAAATGCATAATTGAAATTATCAATACGGTTGTTGCTCATTGTTGACAACAGTAGATCAAATAAGAAACAAATAATCGTCTCAGAGGCTCAGCCAGACAACTGCTCGAAAGGATCGTGTAATCAGTACAGGAGCCACCACCACACAAATGGCGTCGCTATCAACCATTTGAAGGAATCACCATCCTCCATACACCTTGTACCAATTGATACTATTCGGGAACGACTACCAGAACATGGGATTAGGTGCCGACGTCCATTAAGATGCCTACCATTGACCCTTCAACATAAGCAGATCCTTCTTATTGGTGCCGAGATCGATCCACCTGGACAGTGTCCATGGGAAGCATGTTGCCTACAGCAACGAATCCCCCTTCTATCTCAGTGCTAATGACCATCGCATACATGAGCAGAGTCGGACTGGCCTGCGTTACGATCCATCTTTTGATGGCAAACAACCATCACACGTAGTGTAACAGTCTGGAGAGCCATCTCGTGAGACAGCCGATCTTCCCTTGTTGTGCTGCAAGCCAATATGGCGGCTCGCTTGTATGTAGACTATATTCTGAATATGTTCTGATTATGCTGTCAAGCCGCAAAGGTATATTTACCAACAAGCCAACGCTAGTTCACATACTGACATTCTCAACAATGTCTTCGAGGTTTTAATATTCCCCATGGCTATACAGGTCCCCAGATCTACAACCAATAGAACCCGTCTGATACATTTCGGGAAGACGATTGCAACTTTCTCAGATAACCACTGAATTAGCTGACCAGTTCCAACATCGTGGTAGAATATTTCACAGAGGAATATAAACAAGTTAATTAACCCTTTGCCGCATCAAATATCGGCTTGTATAGCTGCTAGGGGGAGAATATACCACTTTCTACAATGCCATCGTCTTGTTTTGCCATCATTTCTTAATAAGATATTTTTTGCTCCCAAATGTCAGTCAGTCATATGCATATCTTTTTAAACGATGCAAGCATGCCGAGTTTCGATGATGTAGCTCAATTTCTCATGGATGCATATATTTTTGGTGAATATATATATATATATATATATATATATACGCTCATTTGCAAAAAACACGAAGCACCATGAAGAAACCGACTGTTTTTAATGAAATTAAATATGCGTACAGCTCATACACAGGTAATGAAGTTGGGCACAGTAGCCCAGTGGTTAGCGCGTGGGAATTGCACTCGGTTGCCCCGGGTTTGAACCCTTCGGCCGCCAAAACTGCCGCCGTGTTTACGCGGGGTACGATCATTTTAAACATGTTTGTCCGTAAGTCCTTACGAAAGGTTGGTGGTAGGGGAAGGAGGGGTATGGTTGCTGTGGATGCCTCCCCCAATGGGTTCCGGTTTAAATTGAGTGGCTCTTCCCGACTGCCCAAACAGTTACCTTACACCTTTCTTGTAGCTCGGACGGTCTGGGTTTCAACATCAACAAGAACAGGTAATGGAGTGATTACAAAATCAAGGCCGCAGAACCCATCAATGGTAAGAAATTGTACATAGTATTTTCAAATCAGTAATTGGTGAAACCCCCTTTGGCGGAAGTGCATGTTTTTATACGTCTAAGTAAGGAGTGATAAAGTTTCCTAATGTCATCCTGCGATATATTCTGCCAGGCATTCCTTAATTGTTGCTCCAGATCTGCTACATTTAGGAGTGCCCGAATCTGGCGGCCTAGCATGTCCCATACATGCTCGATTGGCGAAAGGTCTGTTGAACTTGCTGGCCAAGGAAGAGTATCAACAGCACGGATACAGTCCATAGATATGAGAGCCGTATGTGGCGTGACAATATCTTGTTGGATAATGCCCCACAATGGCGGTCCATTAAGGGTAAGGCAAACGGCCGCAGGATTTCATCAGCATATCGTTGAACTGTTAAAGTTGTACGCAGGAAGACTAGGGGTGACCTGCTGTCTTAAGAGATACCACCCCACACCATCACACCAGGGGTGATAGCTCTGTGCCTGTGTAAGTCAAAGGCTGATTGGGACCGCTGGCCCTGGCGCCTCCATACACGTAACCGATGGCAATCTGCTGAAAGACTGAAGGGCGATTCATCGCTGGACATTTTGCGATGTCAGTCTGCTGGCAGCCATGATGCTCGACTACGACACCACGCCAAACGACTATGTCGATGTTGTGGAGGTTATGGGCAGCCATCTTAAAAGCCGCCGTGAGAGTAACCCCACCTGAGCCAAGCGTCGTGAGATGGTGGAAGGTATCACGGGAAGAGTCTGTAGCACGTTGGATGGCGGACTATGATGCCGTTGGGCCAGTTCAGACGCGTCGCACAATCATCCGATCTTTCCTCGCATCGTGAACATTAGCCTTCCAGATCCTTCGTTCCGCCGATGAGTTCCTTGCAGCAACCATTGTTGCCAGCACCTGTGTACAGCAGTGTCCGTTCGGTGCAGGTGGCTGCCTATTGCTCGGTATGACCAGCCAGCTTCACTCATCCCGAATATACGACCACGTTCGAACTCGTCTAATTGCTGATAAGGTCTTCGGCAACGTCGTAACAGCATTATTGGTTGCGTCTCCACGGAACTGTAACTCCGATAGCGAGCAAAGATAAACCGTCCACATTTTTAACCTGTTCTATAGTATGCTAGTTGCGCAGTAGAAATGCGTACTATGACCGAAGTTAACACTCATTGATCTTGCAAACTTAATCATTTGCATATTTGGTATAAAGGAATTTGCATGCTAAATTTCGAGATGATCAGATTATTTTTAGGGGTGCTTCGTTTCTTTGCAAAGGAGTTTATATATATATATATATATATATATATATAGAAGAGTCATAAAGTATAGAACATGAATAAAGTCAACAGGGATATACGAAAAAGCCTAGGAGGATTGTGACCCCTAGTTCCCGGGTAGAGTCGACTTTTACTCCTAAGTAAACACTCCCGGAGCCGATATATACCTGAGGCCAATATTCCATGAAGCATGATAGCAAAAGTCGTCAGATTCGTCGATGACTTCCTGATTGGACTACAGAGACATAACATTGACTTCAACTTCGGATTTGACAAATTGAATTTGGAACTAATCGAGACTAATACGCCTCTACAGCACGAGATCAACTACCTCGACATTTGCATCAACTTCACTGAAAACGAACCTTTGTATGCTAAACTTTACGTCAAACGCAAGCACTTCGACATCAAAATTAATTATATCATCAATTGGAAATCCAATTTAAGCTGCGCCATTTTTCGAAATGTCGTTGTGAATCTTTTCATACGTAACACTAATATGCATACTTACAAAAGTGATCGTGCCAAGTCTGATAAAATCTTTATCAAAGAGGCACTAAGACAGAACTATCCCCTTGGATTCATCAAACATTACTATAACGCCTATCATAAAAACGAAGAATATGCATTTCGTACTGACTTTGGCAACAGCTTCTTTATATAATACTTACTAGCATGGCATTTACTGGATGCTTGAAACTTCTTTCCCTTTTCATTTCCGTATCGCTCGTTCGTCCTGACCGGTGATTTTCAACACAAGGGACATTTTGTATATAACATCGCAAGACATTTCCATCTTATTCGACAGTCTCATTCGTGTCACTAAATCCTTTTCTTGGTATGTTCACTTCGTCCTTGTTTCTTCATGCGGAGTGAGTCTTTTGCTATGACGCTTTATGGAATATTAGCCTCAGGTATATATCGGCTCCTGGAGTGTTTCCTTAAGAGTAAAAGTTGACTCAAACCGGGAACTAGGGGACACAACCCCCTAGGCCTTTTCGTATATCCCTGTTGGCTTTATTCATGTTCTATTCTTTATGACTCTTCTATGTATACAAGCCATTACTGTGCTGCATCGCGCCTTCTTGACTTGTCTTTATCTGTTTGTCTTGCTCTTCAATTTATAATGCTTCGTGACTTTATTATATGTATATATAAATATATATATATATATATATATATATGTGTGTGTGTGTGTGTGTGTGTGTGTGTGTGTGTGCGTGTATGCGTATGTAGTATATCTGCAAAATTATCGAATATAATGGAAATGTCAGTTATTCTATTTACTATAAACCAGGTGTTCTGCGGTATAACGTAGTCAGAATTGCATTAAAACAGTAATATTTTTACACAACGAGAAAGATTCAATATCATTTAAAATACTCTATAACTAATAATAACTACTTTTCAATGCTGATTAAAAATTCAGAGCAAGTTTATTTTTATAAGTTTTCCTTAAGAACATTATCTGATGGCGACATTACTTTTTAAATGTATAATTCTGTCTAAATATTTGTCTATATATTTTTATCATTTTTCTAAGGTCTTAATTTAATAAATGTACCTTCATTGAGTTAACAATTTATTTTAATTTATTTTATATCTATCATATTTAAACGAATTGATAGATGCACACAGCATTAGGGATTTGTTTAGTTTTATGACTCGCTTTTAGAAAAAGTTTCTAAACTCTGGTAACTGATACGTAAAGTACACTTTAACATTTATTAGAGCTCAATCATTCAGTGTGCTAGTTTAATAGTTTAATGGAAAATCGATTTAAATAAAATAATTACATTTATATTATCGCTACGTAATCATTAACTTTAGTCATTCGCAATTTAAAATTGTGTTGTTTATACTACTAATTGATGTAGAACATTTTCACATAAATTTCTAATCATCGGCTGTATTTTTATTTCTTATAATGCTAAACTTTTCTTAATGCTTATTATTTAAGATAAATCTATCTACCACACTTCTTTTAAATTTTAGAAATTCCACAATAGAAGCATAAAAAATATCTCGTAAAATTAGTTATTTTTTGTACACTTATAAGGGTAGTAAATTATAAGATTGATGATAAGACCTCATTCTCTGATAAGGATAGCTTGTGTGAATTGGTTTTTATAGCAACTTCAATTATCTTTTCTAAACATAATTAATAGGGAGTGTACCTTAAATAGTTTTGCATTTAATGGATACTTTTTTTTCATTTTACAGTTGTTATAAGCTTTTCAAGTGCCTAGTTATTGATTAAGTTCAATAACTGATAGATTTACAAAATTAAAAATATTGTTTTTTTTTTAGATAATGCTATTACATTTTCTTTATGGAATTACTCATATGTTATTTATATAAAAGTCCCATGAATGTATATTTTAATATAATTTTAGAGATAAGAAAACGCTGAAGTCCATTTGTTGATATTTAGTAGTAAAGTAAAAAGCAAATTTGCTTTTAAATTTTATCTGTCATTAATTTTTGTAATTCTGGTTAATCTTTTATTGTTCAGATAACGACAGGATCTTATGAGCCAATATCGAATACAAGACTCGCGTCGCCAAATATAGAGCAATCTGAAAGTCTCAAAAAAGTGGACTTCAGCTATTATATTTCTAAGGTACACTATATTGACTATTTTGGATGTTTATTGTTTTTCCAAAGTTCTTAGATTTTGTTTTACATTATATCATATATTTTTGTTAATAGAAAAAATTCTGGTCTTGTGATTGATTCTGGTCTTGTGATTGAACCCCGCATGAGTGAAAAAATTGCTCCTTCTATTTAGTTTCTGTATAATGTTTATATTTTAGTAGATAAATCCTTCCCTCTGTATTGTTGTCGCTTCGATACATTTAAGTGTATTTATCTATGTTAAAAATACAAATTTGTGAAGTTAAATAGGAAATTATTGATCCCAAACTCTACAGTATTAAAATATAAAGTGTGATTTTTGTATACATTGTTAGTCCCATCACTTGTTATAATTTTTGACATGTACATGGACTGTGATTTTGCTTTTGCAATTCTCTATTTGAACCTTTCACATTGATGCTAGACTAAATATATCTTACATTTTATATATCTGATATATCAGACAATCATAATTAAAATATCATTATTCAATAGCCATTTGCCGAACACACTAATGTTTGAAACGTAACCAATAACCCCTAAAATATGCGCAAAAGATTTATCGATAATGTAGTTTAAAACATGACAACTAAGAGGAATTTGGCACTGAATGGTTCGTAAAACATATGATACACAATAATGTAATTGTGAAGTAACGGGGCCAAAATTTTAATTTAGAGGTATAATTATGAAATATTAATATTTTTTGAGGTATATCAACAATGCAGCGCTATGATTATCATTATTTGCATAGGACAGCATCACAATGAAAATGCTTTACCCATGTGGGAATTGCTTAGACTAACTTGCTTTTGACGGATATCATCTGATAAACATCTCTACTAAATCTATAGTAGTTTCTAATAACATAACCTTGAAGAATGCTACGAACAAATATATGTTTATTATAATTACCCTGTACAATAGTCAAATTATTCTAATACACATATTTGGTGCAAAATTGAGTAAAAATGTAAAATTTATATTATTTTGCAGAACACACAGAGTCGCAATGCCTGTTACAAGGGTTCAAATATCAGATCGTTATTCTCATACAGACATAGCAACTTATCATGAATTCAAATTTTGTTTCAGTCGGTTGAGTGTTTACGAGGTTATTGAAAACTAGAGCAAAATGAGCAGGCAAATTTTCCAAAAAATACCTACGTTGTTTCCACGTTCCAATTGTGCAAATTTTTATTTCGATAGGTTGAGGATGGGAAAAATTTCATAATATAAATATGTGGGCAGTTTGGTTGATATACAGCATTTCTTAATAATTGCCACATCTTAAAATATCTAGATTTTCAATTTGATAGACATGTGTTTCGACAGAAATATCTATATATATATATATATATCTATATATATATATATATATATATATATATATATGTATGTATATATATATATATATATATATATATATGTATGTATATATATATATATATATATGTATGTATATATATATATATATATGTATGTATATATATATATATATGTATATATATATCTATTTTTTTTCTGGAGGATATTTTAAGAGTCAGAATTTAATTGATTTTGTTTTTCTCCCAATATAAAATAATTTTTATTTTAAAAACTCCCTAACATATTTTATTGAAATTTGTTTTTATATATTTTATGGGATAATTTGAATATTTATTAAGACTTTCGAAACAATATGTGAATTTTAAATTCGCTTTAAAAATGTTTGAAAAATTAGGTCCCATAGGGTTCAATGCATTTCATTTTTTCAACCCGGGTTCAATTCAAAACTAATAGGGTGATATTATTCATTTATATTCCTATAGGTCCCACAGACCGTCTGAAAAACATACTAAAATTTCATTTTGATAAATTCATTTTTACGGCAGTTATCGTGCTAACGGACAGACAGACAGACCGCCAGAATGAACAAAGTCATAAACACTTTTCAACTATGTTGTAAAGTGTTAAAAAGCGATATGGCTTACTGCGGTTATATCTAAATAAACGTTTGTATTTAAAGATACATTCAGGTAAACCACGCTAATGATCTAAATTCAATACAATTTTGTTTAATTAAGTGGATGCAGAACTATGTATGAACATGAATTACAATAAAATTGAGCCAATATTTTACATCATCGGTGTATTATAATTATATATTTATTATCAGAAACCATACGGTCTGGAGTTAGAATACACGACAGTCTAGGAAACACGATAAATTACGCGATATATGTTATACCATATAAGCTATACGATATTAAGTTACACGATATATGATACATAAATGCACGACATTTATTATATGAATACGGGATATCTGTAACTTTTGATTAACTTATCCATCACATGTAATACTTCATATTCTAATTTGCCACTAAATTTGTCCAGATTTCTGATTTCAATATAATTTTGTCCATCTTCCTCAAACGTTATACAGTCAATCATCCTATAAAGCGGTACTCTCATAACGCGGTTTCCATATAACTTAGTTTCCATATAACGAGGTAGTCATATAATGCCGCTTCTCTATAATGTAACTCAATTAGCTTAAGCAGTCTCACTATAGCATGGATTTGTCTATTACACTTTTACGGTTGAAATTAATGGGGAATTCCCCGGTTTTTTCATCCACGTACATCACCATTTTTCAACTTCAAATATCAGGGAAGTCCCCCTTAAATGCAGAAATATACAGCATTGCTGTGGTAATGATTATTAGTTTCCAACGCAGTACGAATTGTTCTGCTTTGTACTAAATCTGAGTTTCTTATAACACGGTTTACATACAACACGGTACGAATTATTCTAATTTGCACTAATCTGAGTTTCTTATAACGCGGTGTCCATACAACTCGGAATAAATTAATCGCGTTATAGGAGGGTTGACTGTACTTATAATTGCTTTGAAACGTAGAAATGTGCCAGAATATATGGCAAATCTAAAGTTGAGTTTAAAATTAACAAGAAAGATCAATCATGCTTAAAGCATTGATTATGAAACACTTTCCAACTTCAATGCAATTTTATTTAAAAAAGTCGAAAATGCAATACATTCCTCGGTAATATTTTAAAACTTATCACAATACTACATTGATTTATTATATTTGAAAACTTAAACCTTCATTGAATAAAATGAACTTCATTCAAATGACGGCATTGAAGTATAAATTGCCTGGTTTAAATATCTCTAAAATGCAATACATTCCACGGTAATATTTTTAAAACTATCATAATACTACGATAATTTATTATATTTGAAAACTTCATCGAAAACAACTCAAATAAATTCAAATGACGTCATAGAAAAAATAACACGCCTGGATCTCCCTTTAAAAGCAGGATTTCATTCATAACTTTCTCCATTTCATTCATCACAATACTATAATAATTTATTTTATTTAAAAATTAAGACCATGGAGCTACAATTCATAAACTTTATGCTTAAAACTTCATCGAAAGAAATCGCCCTTCTGTTTATAAAATCAATTAATATTTCATTTATATCAGCCATGCAGACTCCATGGACTGAATTATTTTGTGTTAAAGAAATACATTAATTCTAATACAACTCATTCTACATATTTTGCTGTTTACATTTTACATAGGTGAAAAATAAGCTTAGTTGTAGAAATAATCAAATTTGAATGAGAATTTAAACTCAAATATATTGTCATTGTGTTGTTTTAGTATGTAGATGCACAGAATTTAAGCAAAAATAAAGTAGTTTTAGGACGGATACAACACTCAATATGAATTAAAAAGAACTTTAAAAAATCCCGATTTTGAAACAAGATGGATGCCATATATCATTTTGAAGTGGGTCATGTGATCGTTTCATATAAGATGTGTCATTATTATTTTAATTTTTATTTAAAAAACTACTGAATATATTTCGCTGAATTTATTTTTTTTTATATATTTTATGGAACAATTTGACTATTACCTAAAATTTTCGAAGCAATTTGTGAATTTTAAATCCGCTTAAAAAATGTTTGAAGAATTAGGTCCCATAGGGCTCAATGTATTTCATTTTTTCAACCCGGGTTCAATCCAAAACTAATTGGGTGATATTATTCATTTATATTCCCATAGGTCCTACAGACCGTCTGAACAACATACTAAAATTTCATTTTGATTAAGTCATTTTTACGGCAGTTATCGTGCTAACGGACAGACAGACAGACAGACAGACAGAATGAACAAAGTCATAAACACTTTTCAACTTTGTTGTTAAAAATGATTAAACACGAGCACACACATAGAGCAAACGCATTTGATGTTTTAGGTTACGTACTACTAAATCTATGACTTCAAAAGTATGCTAATTTTATTTCTATTGACTAATTTTAACATGAACATCCAACTATTTAATAAAATATATTTGGATATTCGAAAATGCGCACAGATTAATAGTTGCAAATGCTGAAACCAGCTATCTGCCAGTATCCGAAATTCAAAGCACAGATCTTCAAGCAGGGCCAGACGATGATCTTACCATCCAGCTATTGGAATTGAATTCCTAGTTGTTATCGTCGAAGTGGACCATATATTCTCTCTCAGATCTCTTATCGATAGGAAACTGCCGATATGAACGATCACCTTTATTTCCACTTCTTACTTTCCCGACAATACATGGTAATGTATAATGAAAGTATTGGAATCGTATCAAAAATCGAAATCCGAGCTTTCAACTGATCTATACATTTTGAGTCCTCTAGAACACAAAAAAATCCTGTTGATTCTGATGTTTGTGTGCGTGTCTGTCTATCTGTCTGTGTGTCTGTGCAATGTATGTATCCACTCTAGCTCAAAAACTATACAATAATATTTCATAAAATTAGTAGGTATACTTTTAATATACTTATAGTATACTTATAGCGTAGGTATACATATAGGTTATAGGTTAAGTCACTTATAAGTTAATTCACTTAATCCACTTATAGATTAAGTAACTTAAGTCACTTATAGGTTATATGCTGATTAGATTTGGTACGATTCGGGAAATAATAGCCTGAGTTTTTGCGAAATGATTAGCAAAAATCGTCAAAATCTACAAATTAAGTATGCTTAACTGTATTAATTTCATATTTCTTTCGTACGTAATTTTTGACGCCAAAAAGTAAAGGACAACCCCATTTCTCTAGAACTAACCGTTCTCGAGATATTAATCTTTTATACATTTTATAATTTTTATAATGACCAAACCCGAGATTCTGATTAAAGTGGAAGTTCTCAAGCATTTAAAAAAATGGTTTAGCCTCTTAATTATTCCTTTACCCAGGAAATTTAATTCGAATTTTTAAAATATTATATTTTTTCTTTAACTTGGAAGGGGAGACGGATCTAATAAGACCAAAACCAAGACTCTAGCTAAAGTGAAAGTGCTCAATAATAAAGCAAGGAATATTTGAATTTTCCAGTATTCCGTTGCACAGTTACCCATAATTCGAAATTTTGAAATTTTAGATTTTTCTATTGGTCTTGAAGCCGAGGCGAATCTCTGGCTTCAATGGCGGCTCGTGCATAGGCACTGCGGCACTGCGGGAGCGACAGTGCTCTCTCTCTCGCAGCCTCGCGTGCAGCTTCCTATGTGCGCATGCGCACAACAGTCAAACACAACGCTTCACAGTTCCAGCGGCTTGGTGTTTGACTGTTGTGCGCATGCGCAAGTAGAAAGCTGCACGCCAGGCTGCGAGGAAAACAGAGCACTGTCGCTCCCGCAGTGCCGCAGTGCCTATGCCCGAGCCCGCAAATGGTAGAAGTACTCTATAGTTTTTATACTTCACGCACTTTCTCACTCGCACAGTCATAGTCAGTTCAATGCACATTATGTAGATAAGTAACGGCACCGGCCAGTTTTGGAGCGACATACGTTATTTTTTGCTTTCACTGATATAGTTTGTCTCTTATCCTAAAAGTGACTGCTCACAGAAATTTCGAAGCCGGCCGATTGATGCTAATACTCATTAGTTATATGCCGCTTTTTTAACGAAATTGTTATTGCCATTTAAATTATGTTTTAAAATATGTTTAAATTATGTTTTATATTATTATGTTTAAATTATGTTTTATGTCATTATGTTTAGATTATGTTTTATGCATTAAATTATGTTTTATGCTATACTGGTTCGCGTCTTTATTCTTTGACTAATACTCTTGAGGAAACCATTATTTATACAACCCCTTTAAGGGCATAAAGTATTAAATGTCATAATAGACAAAGCGTCAGTGAAGTATTACTATTTTTGAGACTAGCGTTTAGCATGCAGGCCAGAAGTCCTATTCCAAACTTGTCGCTCGTATTTCCTCGTCAATCTATGCGTCATAAACACGACATGCTCTTGTCAGATCAAATAAAATCTAAAGTCCTCATAGAAGCTTATATTTTAAATGATTTTCATCAAAAGCAGTACGAAAAGGACTTTTGGAATGAGAAAATGGAAATAAAATCCCATTTTACCACGGGAATACTCTTCAATTCAACTGTACGCAAATTTTTAGTTCCGAAGTGTGTACCGCTAAAGATAAAATTGGATTATTTATTCATTGTAAACTTATATAACATTAAATTTTATCTAATATATTAGTTCCTGTATATCATGTCGTCTCCCAAGAACAGTCAAGAGAAAGGTGTTCTTAAAGAAAATATTGACATCCTTTTTACAAATTGCATAATATAATACTGTAACAACCAATGACCGTGATTTCCGAAACCGTGACCTATATGTTATAAAACGGAGACAACAGTTGGACCAAAAGATATATTCGGGGCATTGGAGGTTGAATAGGGTTGGAATAGTTTCATTTGCGATGAAGAGTTCTAATAGACATGTCACCCAATTCTTCTCGGGACATTACCGAAGTTTCTTTAAAAAATTGGAAAAAGATATACGGATTTGTGCGTGTGTTTAGAAGAAGGGACTAATCTACATGACGTATTCGATTGTCCATTAACGAAGAAATGGCATCTCGCCAGACCATTGACAGTACTCTTCGAAAAATGGGTGAATAATATCACCACGAATAATTGGGCGCGAAGACGTATTCAACACATTTTTACATATTTAGAAGAAAATGAACGTTTTATTTGATTGTATATACATCCTGTATTGCCTAGACAATTCTTCATTAGCATAACAGGTATTGATTGCAATGCGCATCATATGATTTAATTTTAATGTGTGTGATATAATTTTATTTTTGTTTATATTTAATATGTTGCACTAGGGAGTATAACTCACTTCAGAGTTATTTTATATGTGTAATGCTAAGTTGTTGTGTGTATTATGTATATAGGATGCTCTGAGAATAAGTGATGTTTAAGTTGAATAATGTTTATGCAAATAAGTATATAACTATACTTACCTCTAGAAATTAGTTTGTATAGGCATATGCCATTTAAAAATATTTAACATTTATATATATAAGTTTTTTTGATAGATTCAAAGCTATGAGTAGATGTATGCTTTGTATGTTATTGTATATTGTACTGTGGGCAGGTGCTAGATAGTTAATTGATATAATTGACAACTTGCTTACATGATCTTACTTTTTTAAAAGATAGGTTTTATTTAGTATCGCCGAACTTCAAATTCCGTGGTGAGGCATAGTCAGGTTGTAAACCCAATGGGTCGGTCCCTCGCTCACGGTGATTGATTGATAGGGTTGGAATAGCATGAGATGTTGTTGAAGAACATACATGATTGAGCTTCTGAAGAACGGCTCTTCAGCTCCTCAACGCGTTGCTCAACGGGAGCACGTCGAGTTCGTAGATAGAAAACATATTTGAGTAGTCATTGTGCATGTGGTGCTGTCATCTGGTGAGTGTTACTGTGCTCATTATCAATAAAACTGTGTGGCTTGTTCGTTCTGATGTTACCACTTGTAGCGCTAGCTGTTAACCTTAGAAACGAAACCAATGGCTACATTTTTTAATTCTGAAGCTAAACAATTAGACAAAAAATATTTCTGACTGTTCAATTCGAGATATCTTTCGCATTAAAAGTTAAACGGATTGGATTGCCGCAATATATCTTGTGATCCAAACATTTTGGCGTGGAATTGTAAATCACGTTGGCCGTCAGCTGGTGTTACTATACCATGACTATCCTCATTTCTCCCCAAACTATATATAGGAAGTTAACTGAGTAAAATTTTTAGGATATTTCAATAAAATGTCATCATATCAGCAATTTTGCTCTTTTTCATATTGTTTAACAAATTTACTATATTCAATTAATAAAATACACTGCAAAACATATCATAAAATGAACATTGCTTATATATATATATATATATATATATATATATATATTGACTTATATATATTTATCACTTTCAAGCAGTTACACATTCAGATTAATTCCGAAACATAAATACTAAAAATGCAACCTTGTAACGTAATTTGACTTCAATATATTTTCAATCGGTGACAAAATCACCATCAAGGCCATTTTTAAGAAATGTGAATGGCATTTTTATTCAATTCCTTTGATTCTAATAGCATCTTCAAATGTGCTGATGCTGTTAACTTTATAATGATTTGTGAAAAGTAACAATCGTTTAACTAATATAATCTAAAATGAGATGAAAAGGAATGCAAAAGTAATATATAATTTAATTTAATGCAATGTTTCTTATGGTACAGTAAAAAATAAAAGGGAAATTAAACAAATATTTATTGTAACATTTCGTGATTAGAAGACACAAGGCGTTCTTTAAATAATATATATTTTTTATTATACATTTAATAGATAATGAGCTATCGTAAGATTTTAAATCGCAAAAATTATGAATTATTTTTTAAATTTAAAGCTTATTAATTAAAATTGCATATGTTTAGAATTCATTTGAAAAGGTTATCTAAACAAAAACATTTTTAATGCTGATTTTAATCATTATATGTTTTTATATCTCTAGAAATTTAATTACCTTACGCTGTTTTGTTAAATGTATAAGAGCTAAATATATTCAAAATGCCCAGTGATTAAAAATAGTCATTAATTTCGTGATATGAAAATTCCCCAAGTCACGCTTTGAGCAAAATTGCACATGTTTTCCGTGAGTTTATATTAATAGAAAACTTCCTCTCGAGAACAATAATGTTATAAAAATTATAAAAACTTTTGGATTTTTAAAAGTCCTGAAGAATACAACCGTTTTCTAATATGTTTACTCATTTCATAAAATAGTGTTCAGATACGAATAATGTCGACTTATATTTAAGGCAATGTGTAGAGTAAATCGGTCGCATTTGATCGAAGTTATATTTTGCATACACTTTGACACACTTTCAATGATTTTCGGGTTCAATGTTTATTGTTCCATTATTGTTCCAAGGGTTATTGAAGGATATAAATATATTGAATGAACGACACATTGATGTGCCGTTCTTGGCCGCACTCTTCGTTTACTTCCAGCCCAAAGTGTCTCTATTGAATTAAGATAGCAGACCATTTTGATCTTTAAAAACCCATATCCAAAACTTTCTTTAATTGCATACTCTGAAAGACTGCTTGTATAGAATCCTATCACATATCTTTGAAAATCCTTAAAATTAACCGATTCACAATTTATCATTTGCACTACATCATGTATAACTTCATGTTCTGCTAATAGTTATATTATAATGACTGTGTAAAGTTTTGAATACGTTACTGATTATTCGACTCATGACTACTGAAGAGCAGGCGTCAGGAATTTGAAGAATGCAGACATACATTCTCTACCTATTTATGTCTATATTTATTCTATATTTTCTTCTTTTTCCATGTAATTATAATTGCAGTTGTGGAGTTTTGAAGAACAATTTATATGGTTTTTTAAAGTAATGTTTTTTATATTATTTTGTTACTTTTTTAACCCGTAAATATTTCTCAATTTTTACTTCTGTTATATTGTCTTGAAATTATCTGTATTTTGTCGAAAAAGAATCACAATTATTTTGTTTCGGTAATATTACTTTGCATATAATCTTATCGTATGACGATTAAAGTTTTTCTTTTAAAGCACAGTAAAATCTACTTAAGAAGTATTTATATTGGGTTTAAGAATGTCTGCATCATGAAAACATGTTTATCTTGTGTGGATTTCATAACAGCATATTTTAATTTTTAAATTAGATATTAATTTATAAATTAGAAATTTCAAATTTTTTCAATTTGTATAAAGTTTCGCAGCGAGTTATTAAAATTAATATTTTATAATCCCGATCTTTATATACAGTTAAAAAATATGCATCTCAGTTAAGTACCATCCAACTACTGAAAAATTAATAAATTTTAAAATATACATTTTGGTGAAACCATTACTGTATTAAATTAAATACGCATTAAATTAAATAAATAATGTACGCATTAAATTAAATAAAAAATTATACAATAAATCATTAACCGAATTAAATTTTGAAAATGTAATCAAGTGTTTAATTTATTGCTCAATATTTAAAATGAATATTAATTTCTAACTTTTGACTCCTGGAAAATAAACAAATATTAACCCCTCTGGTTAATCCTGAAAAAAATCGCTGCCCCAAGTATTTGCTGGTTCATCTAATTCGGCCCGAGATTCTTTGATGTTTTGCAAATAATTATATTATATTGACCTTGTAAATTTTTGAATACATTACCAATTATTCGACTCATTGTCGGAGTTCGTTAGGGAAGTCGTATAAAATTTTTGGCTCTAAATTGTCTATATGCCTATCCCGATGAATTTGAATTTCGCTATGAATTGAGATCATGTGTTTGCGATATAATTGCTACAAAATATATCATGGATACAATTCCTATAATTCACACTATAAATTAGGGTGACTCGAAAAAATCAACGTTTTATGAAAAGTCCATAATAGTAATAGAAAGTCGCAATCTTATGTCAAAATATCGCTAGAGAAATTTCGCCCTGATACGGTAATTTTGCATTTTGCCATAAAAAGTTCAACATTTTTTAGCAGTTCTTGGTTGGAAACCTTGTAACACAAGTCCATTTTTGCCATATACGTAGTTGCCTTTCATCAGTTCTAATCGGTCGATTCCTATAAGGAATCGACCGATTAGAACTGATGAAAGGCAACAGGTCTAATAATCGATTCCTATAAGGAATCGACTATTAGACCAGTTTTAATGCCACAGACATTTGGAAAAGAGAATATTTGCAATTTTTGTGAAAATCATGGCTGGTATGCAGCTGTAAGCTCATTTCAGATTCAGATCAGTCTGAAATGACTTAGGACTTACGAAGAGGACATGTCTGCATGTTGAGTGCCTATTCGAGCTCTACCAATCAACAGCCCAGATAAACAAAAGTATGTTACGAATATGATGTTATCTTAAAGGGGGTTTTTTGCACATGATCTATCGTTTATAACTGAAACTGTGATTTATTTTCAAGTTTTGATAATTTTGTATGCTAGTGGAGTTTGGATGCTATGCATCCATCTGTGTTTCGTTTGCCGCAACAAGCAGTCGTTTCAGCCCTCAAGTTTCAAATAGCTCTTCTCACTTTATATGTGACACTAATATTACAGAAATCAGGCCCCGGATGTAAAGTTCGGCCAACTCTTTAACTCTTCATATTTCATGTTAGAGATAAAAAGGGGAGCTGTTATTTTTTTCGGTGAACCAATTGATCATATCACAATAATTTGTAGATTCAAAATTTAATTTTGGAACTCTAAAGCATCTTATTATATCATTGCAAAATTGGCCTTATAACTTGGACGTATTCTTGAAAAAAGATGATTTTTACTTTTTCCGTGAAAATCATGGTTGGTATGCAGCTTTAAGCTCATCTATGTTCTAGCTCTTTCTGAAATGACTGAAAACTCTCGACGAGGACATGGCTGCAAAATTAAAAAGAATTGCCTTTCTTTTGTCAATTATTTTTCTACTTCGAATGATTTATCCTGTTCTTTAACATCCACTCTCTTTTTATACGCGATTAGACAAATAAGAGGTCGCTCATCAATTATCATCGCAAGTAGGACTATTTCTGGATGCCCATGAAAACATTCTTTAAAGAACGTAGTTAGCAACTTTTCTAAAATTTGCAGGTCATTTGATTGCCGGTTTTAAATGTAATCTCTTATAAACCAAATTTTCAATGTATTAAGAGCACTGACCTTATAAATGAGGAACATGTACTTTTGATATGTCGTAAGTACGTTATGTATCCCAATGCCCACTGGGACTAGTACACTTTCCATCCAGAAGTTGGAAGAAATGACACATTGGCAGTTCATTTATGTGAAGGAAACAGACAAGTAATTGCAGGGGTTGCTTCAAACTAAGCCCTTGTAAGCTAATAACTTCACCGAAGTAATCGGTATTTATCTCTTAAACTATCCGTTCTGATACTACTATCTTTAATTAAATCCAATTTGGATTTCGAAAAAATAATGCTGGTCAGAGCTGATCAGTTTTAGATAGAGCCGATGATCCCGAGAGCAGTTGATTGTAAAACGAGATCGTGCTAATATCAACGAGAGAGAGAAGTTATTTTTCGAAAGAGAGAAATATGATGAACAATGGCAGTGGTGCAATGCATCTGTGTTGCGCAGAGAAGTTAGAAAGGGCAACGTTTTATGTGTGTAAAAAGGTGCAGAATGATTCCATTGAGTCCAGAAAATGAGAACCACAAAACCAGAGCCAAAAAGACCAAGGTATGTGCCGTTCTTAATAGTATGCATTAAGTCAAATTAGGGACTATTTGAATAATTTCAGTACCATAACGTTCTCACACGTCATCTTTCCTCCTTGAAAAAAAGTTGTAGTAAGCTGTTATGTAATTTTAAAGATGCTCATACTTGGTGTTTAATAAATGTTAATTTTTAAAGTTAAAAATGTTTATTTTAATGAGTAATAAATTTATTTACAGATTATGGTAAGTGGACTTGTACTAAGAAATAATGGCGGGTTAAATGCGGTACAAGGTCTAGTAATTTATATGCGCTCGTTTTAATTAAATATCTAACCATTTTTATTCACTACAAGCTGAACTCGAAAAAGCTCTCGTGTTCCTGAGACACTAATCCTCCAGTCAAATTGAAGGACTAAAATATTGTGATTCTCACGCATTACCTTCTTATGCGATTTAGCATTCCTGAGGAGCGACTTCTTATTCAAAAAATTGAGCATAACCTGATAGGGGAGGTTACAGAACAGCATAAATCATGAGGAGTAAACGAAGAAGTTCCAAAGGAAAGAATAGTATGCCCAAGTAAAAAGAAAAAAATTGTGACAAAATAGGGTGATTTGGTGTCGAAAGCCCAGACCATCCGGCTCGTCCGAAGACTTAGAGCAACAAGTTGAATGGCCGGGGGTTGTTGTTGTTGTTGAAACCTAGACCGTCCGACCTACCAGAAAGGTGTAAGGTAACTGTTTGGACGGTCGGGAAGTGCCATCCAATTTAGACCGGAACCCAGTGGGGGAGGCATCCACAGGGACCGTACCCTCCTTCCCCTACCACCAACCTCTCGGAAGGACTTTCGGACCCACATGTTTAACGTGATCGTACTCCGCATGAACACGGCGGCAGTTTTGGCAGTGGCTGGAATCGAACCCGGGCCTACCGAGTGCAACTCCAGCGAGCTAACCAATGGGCTACCGCGCCCCAATGGCCGGGGGTGTCAAAGTTAAGTCAAAGTTAAATTTTGAAGCATCAAAGTTTACGTTGGTGATAGGATCAATTGGCTCAGTGAAAAAATAACCACTCCCCATAATCTCTCTAATATAATAAATAAAAGAGTTGAAAGCGCGTTGGCTGACACTGGATCACATCCGAAGGCTGAATGGTTTGGAACTTCAGTGCATACACAAAGTGTGAACAGATATTCGGAGCATGTGGCTAAGGTGGCTGCCTCCTGATATGGCAAACAAAGAAGGATATAGTATATAGCAGCCAAACTCTACACATGCACAAAGTTACGAAAATTTGAAAGGAAATATTAGTTTCGATTATAGTCGATGTATTATGTGCCATACAACCCTCCTAAATAGCGTCATATTAATAATATACTTCTGATTATCTGGGTTATTGATTGAGAGATCGGATAACAATCGGTTGGCACTCCACAAGCAGACACGTCCTCGTGATGAGTACAGAGTCATTTCAAAATGATATGTAACTGAATGAGCGGAGAGTTGCATTCAAATGATGATTTAAAAAAAGTAAATATTCTATATATTTTCTTCAAATTCATTTTTTATTAAAACAGATGTAAACGATAACTGATCCAACTTTACTATCATTTAGATTTCATGTATGCACAAAAACACAGTCCTTATCTAAATTGACCGGATAGAATTGAAGTAAAATTATAAGGGAAAAACAAACAGACTTGTGTTGGAATTGTCATCCAATAAATCCTTTAAAACATTTAGAGCCTTTTGGGGACCTATAATATTTTCGTATTAAGATAAAATTTTACACACGACATTTTAGCATGCAAATGGGACTTTCATTAATATTATAGACCAATCATAATACTTCCGCTTCTTTCAACCCGCCCTACTGTACATATTCCGCAAGCACATAACTGACGTTATCGTAATACGCCTTTATTGGTCTATGACGATTAAGTGTTAGTCACTGGGTTAAAATTGCAAGGCTGTTCTATTTTCAGTTTGGACCTACATTATCACAAATACACCAAATATTTCCTTGATATTTCTTTACTGATAAAAAAGGTCAGTAAAGTCAGTCATTCTCTTTCAGAAAATCTAATTCCCAGATTTTTATCCCAAGACAACTCTCAACAAGATTATAAAACGTAAATACTGATATTCTTCATTTAGGGAACTTCCCGTGAGCATTTATGCTCGCCTATTTTGAAATGCATTACTTCCTCACCTTCGGATCCACAGGAACCAAGTTTGGTTTTCGGGGGCAGTTGTTGAGCTCTGTGTATGCACAATGCACATATACTTTTTCGGTATCTATTCTAAACTTCGGACCTGATTAAATTACGAGGTACATAAAATCCAGTATAATACCAAAATTGTCTAATCCAACATATCAATACAGATCACTGAAAAGAATAATAGAAGAACATTTCCTTGCTAAATTATTTATGCAGGAGGACAATTTTATGCTTTCTACCAGGAAGTCAATGAATGCATATTTTTTACATGATCGATATTTTTCTATCCTTATCTTTATTTCTAATTTCACAAAAAAATATTTGTACTCATGATATTATAGACGTTATTAGTTAAAGGAGCTCATTGCATTAACCAATCGGGAAAATAATTTAATATACATTTTTAAATTACAAATGCGAAGCACATACATAAATCTTGATTTTAATTTAACTATAAAAGGCCTCTTTGTTTTTATGTGATCAATAAAGCATGGAGAAAATCGTATTTAAATATACTCTCTACTGACGCAAAGAGAAAACTGAATTCAAATATGCTCTCAATATTTTCATATTTTATTTTAGTCCCTCCGAAACGCTTGTACCGGACCCATTAAATAATCAGCACCCAAATCTGATTTGGTATAAAACTGTTCAATATATTTCCGGAAGATATCTTGAAAAAATATGGGCCCTGAATCTCTAAAATGTTTCAGGTTCTGGAACTGTAACCATACTGGACCTGTAACCGGGTTCTACAACCTTCGGTTTCGCAGAATTGATTTAAAAACGATAAAACACCTCATGGAATTTAAGGGAGCACACACACCTATATAGGTCGGATTATCTATTTTTAATTTTTTATATTTTCTAAAAGTACGATGTTTAAAAAATATCTAGATCAAAGTTCATATAGATATGCATAGAAACTGCTAAGATATAGCAAATATACTGACACAGGTACTACCGCTAAGAACAAATTGGAATGTGTATTTTTTTTTTCGAAAACAGTATCGGAAAATCGGTTGTCCCGATCTCTCTAGCAATTTTCAACCAATTTCTTTAAATTCCGACATGCATTTTTTAGTTAGTAGCACACAGTTAGCTTCTTAACCTATTTTTGATTGAGGTTTTCCTTACAATTTAATCGAAAAGATAAACGATTTTTTGAACTAAAAATCGTTTATTTGTCGTTCTATGCCCGCCATGTTTTCATCGCATTGAATATAATAGAAAAATTCTCCCATGCCAACTAGTATTATCTAGTATCTATTTTATTCCCTTCGAGTCAGGTTCTTTGTTCTAGGTGTTTATCTGTTTTGACACCAAAATAAATTTAGTACGTTGAATTGTCATAAACTACACTTAATTTTTACAATATTATTTGTTTTAATAAAACAATAACCTATAAAATAAACATCATAAAATATAACCTATGAAATAAACACTAAAATATAATTTTGCGTTACTGCTTTTTGATAAATTGAGCTTGAGGTTATAAAAGACAAAATGCTGTTACAAATAATCAAACTTGGATGTAACGAGATATACACTAGATTATTCACTAATTTATGGCGGAAGCCGTAAACAGAATGGGCAACAATCATTAAAACTTACACATAGTGATACAACAAAGTTCATATGACCAAAATGCCAACTACTTATGAAGTCAAGAGACGGCCCATCCCAAGAACTTTTAACCAATCAAGAAAAGTGAAAGTAGTAGTGGTATTGGTGGATGCCTTAAGGCTACTAAGTGTTGGAGTCCCGTGCTAACTGCTCTTGGCCCAAGGAGAAATAAAATATCCAGTTGCAGTAAAGACTCTGTTGATATGACACGTAATTTTCTGAATCCGTTCGGAAGTGGTTTTTGAATCCTCTTTATTATAATAGAATAAAATAATGCGAGCGTACAGATAGATACACTCAGCGCTAGGCATTGTAAAATACATTGTAAAATAACAAATATTACATCATGTGGTGGCTATAAATAGACGAATTGGATAGAAAATTATGTTTGCGATTGTGCACTATTAAAGTAAAATAAACACAATTTTTCCATGGATCTTTCCGAACTCATTAGTTAGCGCCCACGCTCAGTATACAGAGATGGTACATTATATCTGCCTTACTTTTATGAGGCAAAAGGTTAAAATATGAAATCGGAAGTAATGAGATCATAAGTTTTTAAAAGAGATTTTTCTTTAGTTTTGAATCTTCATATCTAACACTTAACCCAATATTTATTGTTAATTATTATGTGCAGTTAATATACATTTTGTAACTATATTTTAATCTAATGTGTATTAGTTTCAAAGATACTTTTAAAGGGAATCCAGGTTTTTTTTATAAATTCTCAAAAATAACAATTTGCCTTTCAACATATTTTAGATGATCCAACATGAAAAACCAAGACTATAAAGGTGGGTTTTGCATAACACAGCGTAAACATATATTTATAACTTTAACTAAATGGATTTCGAAATTGTTTAAAATAACTTTATTTAATTAAAAATTTAAAGTAAGATATTATTCTTTTATTTCATTACCACATGGACGTCAGTGAAAATATCTGATGTGGGCAGATATATTGACATGGATTTCCTTATATAATGCAATGAATTTACTTCTTTGACAGTGAAAAAATTATATATAAGATTCACGGCACAGTCTTTTTAACGTTGAATTGCATATTAGGTACTTTTCTGGATGACAATATGTAAAACTATTCCAAGTTCACAATTGAATTATAGTTCATGCAACTATACATTAACAATTATCAGTTTTGCTTAGCTTATAAAAATATAGTCCATATATTAAATTATTTTAATAATTAATTCATCAATTCGGTGTCATTTTCGTTAACTTGGAGTCATTTTTGCAATTTTGGCAAAATTTTGTCAGTCTGGGGCAAAATATTACCAATTTGGCGATATTTGGCTAGATTATTCGCCATGTTCAAGAAATATATCGCTGATCGTTACATACAAACGAAGGGAAGAGCATTTCTTATATAGTACTAGAATGTATGCTCGTTCTGTGACGGAATTCAAAATTTGCAAACCATTACCTTCCATTAACGATATTTTAATCAATTTAACAACATTTTATCACTTTTGCGATATTTTCATCCATTCGGTAATATTTAAAAAATCCTCAAATTTGGTGAATTGGCGCTACAAGTTAGTCGTCAATTTGTTTGCCCAATATATTGAATTTTCATCAATTAGTGTCATTTTCATTGATTTAGAGTCATTGCTATCAATTTGGCGACTCTTTTTTAATTTGGCAACATTATAAAAATCTGCCAAGTTGGCGATATTCCATCAACATTTCAACAAAATTTCAATAGCGTTACGAACGGAGAAATATGTTATCCTTACATTAGACTGTTAGCGAATTGTTAGGCGTCAAGATGCAAAACTAACACCCAAAGTATTTTCACTCTTGAATGGAACGAACTAGATCCACTAGATTAATTTTAACATTTCCATCACATAATAAATATTACATATGAAAACATACATAACAATAGTTAATATTTTTCTAATTGTATGGGAAGTTTTGATAAATGTATCTAAAAAATGTGCAATATTTCGAGAAAGGTTCATGTTAGCGTTTAAAGTTTATGCCACACAATCATTTTCTAATGGAACATTACATAAGAAATGATTATTTAAGTAACTTTATTGAAGGTTTTGATCTTTTGGTGATTTTTTCAAAATTTCTTTCGAAAATTTGGGGGTCTTCCGAAAATTCGATTGCGTTAAAAAATAATAGGCTTCCAATATTCACCGATTGTAATTTTTGTACCTAATTTATTTGAATCGCTCTATTTGCTTGTGGCTCACTGACACACATACTTACACACACACATACTTACGCACACATACACACAAATATTACCTTAAGCACGTTTGATTCGTGTTCAAGGATGCTTGAAACATTCTCTTCTATCGAAAATTCGAATTCGAATTTTCGACCCCATCAAAATGCTTTCCTTATACATTATACTATGTATATAAGGAAAGTAAACATGGTTCTTTCATATACTTTAAACGTGTCTATACATCTAAATCCGATGATTTAGATAAACGATTTTTAACCTCAACACCGAGAAACCTGGAAAGTGTCAACTCGGCATTATTTTCTTTCAGAAATTTAAAATCCTAAGTTTTACAGATAAAATTTTGAAATCTTAAATATTAGATTGGAACAGTATTATAAGCATTCCCTGAAAAAAAATCACGACTATAACGGCAATTCTATGACTAATGTGTTTTACAGTTTGTAATTGAGATCTTAAACGGCCGTAAAACGAAAACTTTTTGATACACGGTCTTGCAAAGAGCGGGGGAAGGGAGCTTTTTATTGCTTTGCGAAGTGTTTTCTTTATTTTATATATATTTCTCAATTTATTTATTTGTTTTATTTTATTTATGTATTTTTTAATTTTTTTGCTTTGCGGATTGCGTGCTTGGTTAATTGATAGTAATAGGCGCTTATTTACCAGACAGGCAACGCCCAGTAATCCGTTCTCGTATAATATGATGAAAATTAGAATTCACAATCATTTGCAAATTCTTATAGTATTCTAAATAATATTGATATTCAAAACATTCTATTAAATACTTAATTTAATTCTCCGTATAAGAATATATGTTCTTCCTATACAAATATATCTTCACGTGCAGATCTGAAGAATAAAGCATCCTGGTGTCATCTTTAAACAAATTAAACAAAAATATGAAATTAGATCAATATATCCAAAATGAAAGTTCTAAAATGGTATTAGAAAATGTACTAGCACCACTTTTATTCTGTTTCAACAATCGGCTGAAAACATTATATAAGTTAAATACGATATATGCGTTTGAAAAATCTTTGTCAAAACAAAACAGATGACGTAAGAAAATGAAAATATCAATAATCTCCCCGTAATCTTTAAACCCGTAGGCCTTAATTGATATAAGGCCCAGGATTCGGTCAAAAAGGCAATATTATAAAATTTATATTTATATACATTTTTTGTTATTTGAATCGGAAAAATATTTAAAACAATCATCCACTGTACAAAAACATGGGATTTAATTCCATTCCCAATCAACGTGATACATTTTGTTTCAAATACATTGGTGATAAACGTATCATCTGCATAATGAAACCTCTATGGGAGATTTGTTTTCATTAATATATCGATAATCCCTGGTCTTAGTAACTCGGAACATGGACTAAATTTTAAGTGGACTATTTTATGGCTATCCACAAAATATCATAAAATTCGGTGCAGCCGTTCTCCCGTGATGATGAGACAAACACACACAAACACACATGCAGACAGATTTTCAATTTTATTTATATAGGCTAGGAGATATGACCGTTCTATGGCGTATTATGTTTTGTAAATGAGCACCAGGGCAACTCTATGTGGCAGTAAAATGGTCCACGATTCGACCGCTATATAGGATACTGATTTAATATAAAGTGCCTGGCCATTGAATAAAGAAATCTTTCCGGAATTACGTTTTCTTTACAGGTGTTTCTCACTTTACTAGTTTCTACTTTACTAGCGTACGCTCTGGACAATTTAACTCGAAGAGAATTAACTCGAATGAATATCACTGTATCGTACGAAATATATCCATGAGAAATGCATTCATAGGCAACATTCTAAGGCCTATAACGAATGAATATGTTGTTAAATAATAATGTGTTTTTCAATATACAGGTATATCTAATTTTATGAGTTTTGTCTTTCTTGAGCGCACAGTAGAAATAAATTGACTATTTACCATGGAGGGCGCGTTTCTTCTTCGCTGACGTACATGATCTTGCGGGGTATAGAAGATCCCAACAAGAAAGTGTATCATGTTAATTTATAACGCACCAAATTAACAAGTGCATATACGTAGTAGCCACAATGACCCACTAAATTAGACAAGTACATATACGTTAGCTGCAATGACCCACCAAATTAACAAGTGAGAGCTTACTTACCTTAGTTAAAAATAAACAATACATTGATCATTAATTATACAATAGTATCCATAAAAATTAATATTTATTTAACACTTAATTATGATTACACATATATAATTACAAAAACCTTCCTAATGAATTATTTTACTAAGTGACCTAGGAGTTTTTAATGTGAGACCTATCTTTGATTGAAACGCTTAGAAGAACTGCACACGATCTGTTGCAAATAAACAGTTGTATTGCCTCATTGATTCAACTGGCTTGTCGCGGGAATGTGGTACACGTCGTAAGTCGAGCCATCAGCTACATTTTTCTTATCACTGTAGTGATACAGTTACACGAAATATAATTTCATATTCCAGATATGGATCGGCGACGCCCAATTTTATAAAGGCGGACAAGTTAAACAATTTATTTACAAGTAATAAATGAAGTATATGATATCGTGAGATATATAACGATGGACGCAAATGACCCCATGGCTATCACAAAATAACCAATGAAAGCCAATGTAGACCACGCCCAGATGACTGGAACGAATTGGCACACAGATGCAGATGTTGAGCTAATGAGATCCAAAAGGGGAAATCAAAGTTACCCCTGTGCATCAAGGAAGGTTCATCAGATTCGACATGTTTGCTGCTGAAATAGCACATAAACAATATGCTCAACTCTCAGTAGATTCGCTGTACGTAAAAGTGCAACACTATTGATCCTCACACTATCGATAAATATGTGGAACAAGCATGTAAAATGTGCTTCAGCACTCCTGACATAGTTTCTGTGAAATAACACATTAAAATGTGCTAATATTCTCTCGCTAAAGTGTATAGTGTTTGAATATGCGCGTAAAAGGTGGTGTTAATGAAGGATGTCCAAAGATGGTCTACGGTATTCCAAAAATCACAAAGGTAAACTTTTCATATTAACTATGAGGAATTGCGTCATCCGAAAAGAAGTCGGTGAGAGACAGCAATCAGTTAAGTCAAAGAAACTATAATTTTGTACAAGATATTAAATTGTTAAAATAATTATTGATATGAAGTTAAGATATAGTAAAACCTAATATTAAATACAAGAATTAACAAAGTTTTGTTTGAGCAGTTTAATGCCTTTTTATTGGATAAGTGAAATTAATTTTATAATATTAAGCAATTTGGCTTTCAGAAGAAACACCGGGCAACGTACCAAAATCATTATGGTGGGTTATCACTTCGGCAATTGACGATACGTTTAATAAATTAATTTAATATAATTATTCAACATAATCAAAAACCTTCTGATACTGCTATAGCCGATTTTCTTAGGGACCACAATCGTGAACATCTCGTTACCACCTCACATCTGTTACGACGTCCTTTCTCTTCTCATATCTGTATCACCTATTTATGTGGCGTCGCTCGTCTGAGTTCTATGTTCGATTAAAACTTACCAAAATGGTACTAGATGGTCTCACAGAAAGTGCACAGTTTCTCAAAGAAACGCATTAGTTAAGAAAATAGTAATGCAAAACATTGAATATTTTTACTGCATAAACATATATAATATTTATGAAGAGTCGTCCTTGTCATTGGAGTAATTGCGAGAATGCATAAAAATATGCAAAAATGCAGCAACATTTTAGCAAAATTCTAAAAACAAATTTACCATGAAATACAGCACTGAAAATTCAACAAAATTACCCAAATTCCCGCTCTTCGACTGTTTGCAGCGAAGCAAGTTCTTACAAAAAAGGGGGATGTTTAATCATACGGGCACGTGGTTCCCCAAGCCATGAAAACCTTTCCATTACTTAGAAGGAAATAATGGAAGGAAGGAAAACATTGCATAATTTCAACCTATTATAAATTATTACGCTATTAGATGAAGTAATGCGTTCAACTCAATAAATAGAACGTCACACCCTCCAAGTTTTCTGTTGGAACGATTTGATAAAGACTAGAACTACTATACAGGGTGAGTCGGAATTGTTTTTACAAAAGCAGAGGGGTGATAGTACCCCACCAGACGAGCAATAATTACCATGGAACATAAGGTCGCATTGCACTCAGAGAGGCAGAAAAGAGTAAAATTAGAATACGAACCTGCACGTACACCAGTGTTGGGAAAGCAAATGAACGATACCAAACATTGGACAAACAGATTTACTGTGCAGCGACAAACTCACAGCAAGTGCTCAAAGTGGCGACCAGTGTCGTTGCACCATTCACACCGGCGAAGGAATAACTGAAGCACCGAAGATTCCGAGTGTTGTGTTAATGTGCTCTGCGGCAACAACGATGCGCGCGACGAGATCTTCCGCCAAGTCTACAGGCGTCTCGTACACTAAAGATTTCATGTGGCCCCAGAATAAAAAGTCCAGTGGGAATAACTTGCAGCGTTGAAGTTGTGTCGGTTTTTAAAGGTCAACGTCTGCTCTGATTGGCTATCGCCGGAGCCTACTAGAAGCCAGTTATGCTGATTCTGTTCCCTGGACATTTGCATACGGTAACTGCCTACGGTTCGTGTCTGGCGTAGGAGATACTACGTAGGCAGGTACACAATGACGTCCGAGGCGCTGACTGCGTCATGCTCGACGCGGTTCGACGTGCCTCTTTTCTGCCTCTCAGAGTGCAATGCGATCCTACGTTCCATGGTAATTATTGCTCGTCTGGTGGGGTACTATCGCCCCTCTGCTTTTGTAAAAACAATTCCGACTTACCCTGTATATAATAAGGAAATATAAAGCACACAACATTAAATATTTTCAACCTATAAGAAATTAGTAAGCTACTAAAACTGGCACCTGCACATAAGAATAAAATATCTACCGTATAAAAATGAATACACTGTTTTATATAAACGCAGAATCTAATTTTCATATACAGTTTTATTTCAAAGCTTTTCCCGGATTATATAAAGTCTTTTATTGCTAATCCGAAACTAAATGTAAAAAACAGGTTAAGGATTTCTTTGTGTCTGTTTGGAACAATTTTCCTCTCAGTTTGTTTTGACAACCGTTACAAAGAAAGGTGAGGAAAGAAGACGGGATCAAATTAAATCGCTTTGGGTGTAAGGCTTTTTCTTTTGGTAAAGAAATACGAGTTTCTGTCTCAAAAAGAATTCCTATGTTCTGGAGTTTAAGAGTATTGTATTAAAAATCAATCCTTATCTGCTTTTTACAATCAAAAGAAATTTTCCATTATTTTTTATCAATATTGAGATAAAAAGTTTTTCAAAAATGTTGTATGGTGTATACTGTTTTGCTGTTTACGGAAATAAATTAATTAATGGACTGAGGCTTCACAGATAATACTTCTCCAATGGATTAAAGAATATATAAAAGAAATATACGTATAGCTTTAAAGGCGTACTTCTTTTTTTAAGAAGTTGGTTTATCTTATGTAGACTTTTATATCTGAGAAAGCTACATTTTAAAGGTAAAAATCAAAGATTGTTTATAGTTTTGTGTACATCAAAATGATATATACATAGTATATTAATAAGAATTGAAAATGTACCCGAAGTTTCCCGCTATTAATGGAATTCATTTAATTCATTCATTAAGTGTTTCGAAAGGCTTAGTCGCATTCTGCCGAAGAACACGTTTAAATTATAAAACACAAATGAGCACATGCTTTACATGCCAAGCGACACCACCAAATCTACGATTTACTGTTATTATTGCCATAGACAGGATGTTATTCACCAAAACTGTGAAATGAAGGTTCCATACGAGAGGTTTCTATTTTAGTTTTCATTTAGTAACGGATAAACCTGGAGTAAAGGGGTTGGTCTTATGCTTTTTATCGTCACAAATTACATATAAAATAAGCATTTAATTTATATACTTAAGCATACTTTTATTTTAGATTTTGCCGATTTTTGTGGGCCACTTAGCATTTTTTTTAGAATTATACCGAAATCTAATCAGCACCCGGGTAACCCACAACTTGCTTATCTACCAAATTTTGTGAAATGTGGTTTATTAGTTTTTAAGTTAGAGTGGATATAAAAAATTTTTGCTGTCATTTCGCAGAAAAGCAGGTTCTTTTATCCCAAATCGTAACAAAATCTAATCAGCACCAGGGTAACCCACAACTTGTTTATCTAACAAATTTTGTGAAATGTGGTCTATTAGTTTTTATGTTAGAGAGTGGATATAAACAGTTTTTGCTGTCATTTCGCAAAAAAGGAAGTTTCTTTTATCCAAAATCGTACCAAAATATAATCAGCACCAAGGTAACCCACAAGTGACTTACATATAAAATTTTAGGACATTTGGTCAATTAGATTTTTGAGCTAGAGTGGACAGACACACACACAGACGTCACTTTAAAGATCCGTTGAAAACTCGATTTGTGATTTTCGTCATGATTCCAATACATTCTACATTCGCTATGCATTACCATGTATTGCAAGGAAAGTAAACGTACTTGCGTTAAGATAAATAGGATTTATTAATAAAATTTTATAAGAGAAATGTAATATGATAAACAAAAGGTATGCTAAATTTTATCTGTTCCATGAAATGTCTTAAAATATGCTAAAACAATCGTAAGACCGAGTTATCAGCTCAGTTTCACGTTTTGGTAAACACTGAAAAATAATCTGGCATTGATCAGAATGGAACGAAACGCAAAGCATGTTCTACATTTTTATGTTGGATCTTAATATTACTGTGTGGTCATTGTACATTAAAATTTAGAAACGGCTTAGCAGAATGGTTTGTATCATGATTATCAATTTTATATATTTATAATATTATAGCATGGCAAATGGATAATTGTATTCACTTTAGTCAAGTTCTTTGATATTTCAATATCTTAATGTGAAAATTCATATTGTAAATTTGCTATTGTTTCATTTTTTTAACACTTTACAACAAAGTTGAAAAGTGTTTATGACTTTGTTCATTCTGTCTGTCTGTCTGTCTGTCTGTCTGTCTGTCTGTCTGTCTGTCTGTCCGTTAGCACGATAACTGCCGTAAAAATGACTTAATCAAAATGAAATTTTAGTATGTTGTTCAGACGGTCTATAGGACCTATGGGAATATAAATGAATAATATCACCCAATTAGTTTTGGATTAAACCCGGGTTGAAAAAATGGAATACATTGAGCCCTATAGGACCTAATTTTTCAAGCATTTTTTAAGCGGATTTAAAATTCACAAATTGCTTCGAAAATTTTAGGCAATATTCAAATTGTTCCATAAAATATATAAAAAAAAATTCAGCGAAATATATTCAGTAGTTTTTTAAATAAAAATTAAAATAATAATAACACCTCTTATATGAAGCGATCACGTGTCCATGATATGAAACGATCACATGACCCACTTCAAAATGATATATGGCATCCATCTTGTCTCAAAATCGTGATTTTTAAAGTTCTTTCTAATTCATATTGAGTGTTGTATCCATCCTAAAACTACTTTATTTTGACCTAAATTCTGTGCATCTACATACTTTAACAACGCAATGACAATATATTTCAGTTTAAATGCTCATACAAATTTGATTATTTCTACTACTAAGCCTATTTTTCACCTATGTAAAATGTAAACAGCAAAATATGTAGAATGAGTTGTATTAGAATCGCTGTAATTCTTTAACACAAAATCATTTAGTCCATGGAGTCTGCATGGCTGATATGAATGAAATATTCATTGATTTTAGAAAGAGAAGGACGATAATTTTCGATGAAGTTTTACGCATAGAGTTTTACTTACTTGTAGCTCCATGGTCTTAATTTTTAAATAATATAAATTATTATAGTATTGTGATGAATGACATGAATGGGGGAAGTATTTATGAATGAAATGTTGCTTTTATAGAGAGAGCCAGGCGTGTTATTTTTTCTATGATGTCATTTGAATGGATTTCAGTTGTTTTCGATGAAGTTTTCAAATATAGTAAATTATCGTAGTATTATGATAATTCTAAAATTATTACCGAGGAATGTATCACATTTTAGAGATGTTTAAACCAGGCAATTTATATTTTAATGCCGTCATTTGAATGAAGTTAATTTTTTTCGATGAAGGTTTAAGGATTCAAATATAATAAATTAATGTAGTATTGTGATAAGTTTTAAAATATTACCGAGGAATGTATTGCATTTTAGACATGTTTAAATAAATTTGCATTGAAGTTGGAAAGTGTTTCATAATCAATGCTTTAAGCATGATTGATCTTTCTTGTTATTTTCTTATACGTATTATTAGAGAAAGTATTGTTTCAACGAAAATTTTCGATTTCAAGATTTTGATGCCATTATATATTTTAAGATGTCCTGAGCACATTCTTACTATTTTTGAAGTAATATCCGTCTGTCTATCTGTCTGACGTCGGTAGTCGGTTTCTTGTGTACACGATAGCAGATACAAATATTAATGGATTTTCACGAAACTTTATATCCGGTTTTATAATCAAAAGATCTGGAACTAGATAGATTTTTTTTTAATTCGAGTGAAAACTTCAAACTTTATTCAAAATTTTATATTTTTAACACGACAGTATAGAACAAAATTTGATATAATCATGCATAAAGGGTTTATTTGCGACTAAATGATTACGAGACTTAATAGATTCAATCATTGTTGTGAAAATTAGCCGCGATATGATTTTTTTTTCTCACAACGTCATTACTTAACACCCCTCCCTCTTTGGGGGCAAGGTACCCTCTGGGGGATACATTATCAAGTATGCTATCAATTGAAATATTTTTTCAAGCCCTTTAAAGTGAAGGGTAGCACACTACAGTTGTAATAATGTGGACACACGATACCGACTTTTCAATTTTTTTTCTTGTAAAATTTGACAAAAAAAAATGAAATTTGGTAAGATGAAGTCGATTTAAGTCAAATCCCAGTTACTGCTCTATGAAATAAGTGCTTTAGGATGTGAAATATCAGTTTAGTCATGCAAATTCAAAGTAACTCACCTTTGCCAGCAAGGTCATTAATCATACTCCTTTCTCTCTCTCCAAACTAATTGACTAAACTGTGACAATCGATTGTCTTTTATTTTCTCGGAGAAGAATGTTAATTTTACTTCCGGAAGCGAAAGATGTTTAATTTTTAAACATTATACTACTATTTTAAAATTGAATGATTTTATAGAATTTGAGCACTACTTGAGCAAAAATACTTTGTTTTAAAAATATGAAGCAAGTGATTATCAAGATGATTTAGATTCAACTGAAAATTAAAAATGTGCTTGTCAGATAAGCCTTAAAATTTTTCGGTCAAAAGTTTTTCGCAATATATTTAAAAAAGGTATATTTATTAGACTATGACTAGATGCCGACTAATAAGATGTGTATTCATATCAGGAATTTTTATGAACTGAGACTTACTTATGTTAACTGAGACAAAAACGAAGAGGAGACTTATTTACGTTAACTGTTGCAAGAACAAAGAGGATCCCTTGCAATATACTTGTCAGAATCCTGCATTTCGTGTTCTTCGACGTAGCTTTAAATGACTTATTAACAGCCTGTTTATATGTTTATATGTTTTAACCTGTTTATATGGAACACTGTGACTGAACCATCAATGGCACTATTGTGACTTAGATGGGTCAGGCAGGTATGGGAGTGACCAGGGCTGAATGGAGTATGGGGAAAGTACTAGGAAAGCGGTTTATTTCCCACAGAGGCCACTAGATTTGTCTGGTACACTCAGAAACTTTTCATTTACACATTGTGCGTCATGCAATAAGGCTATATTGATTTCCGCTTGTCGTTAACATAGTGTTCGAAAAGCATAGTCAAATTCTCTATTCTGCCGTAATAATCTAAAAATTTTTAACCAAAGAAAGTTATGTTTCACGTTTTTTTTTCAACTATCATTTTACGCACTGAATGCAGCCATTTAAAAGTACTTTTTTTGCAAGGTGCAATCGAAAAAAAAAGGAAACTGTGTTAATGTCTTATTTTATGAAACAATATGTTTATTACGGAACGTATCCTACCTTGTTTGGAAAATGCGATAACAATTCCCAAAGTAAAACAAGGATAGGAACAAATAGTAAGAAAGGGAGACAACACTGTACTCCTTACACCATCTCCTTACAAGGACGAGCTAAACAAAACAGTAGAAAATTTTCAGACGGCAAGCGTAGGAAAGAGAGTTAAGTAGGTAACTAACGTAATAAAGAAACACAAAAAGAAATAAATAAAATGTCATATAAAAATGAATAAAACTATGGAAAAATGAGTTAAATCAAGAAAGCAAAAGAAAAAGTAAAGAAGGAAAATGGAATCGAGGAAAATGAAGATGCAGTATGTGTGTATTATAATGAACTGCATTCAACAAAGGAAAGCTTTGTTTCATGTATGTAGTGAAAAATATGGACCCATAATTCATGTGGCGGAGTAGAAAGAAGGAGCAGACGATGCCGGTGAAGTCTGATGGAGCAGACGATGCCGGTGAAGTCTGATGGAGCAGACAATGCTCGTGGAGTGGGCTGGAGTAAACAATGCTTATTTGCGATACTTTTCAATTATAAAGCAAAAAAGTATATTACCGCATTTCTACAGCCAGCTTTAGAAAGTTTAAAGCCTCCCGGTCTCATTGTGTTTTTAAAGGGATTTGGTGTGAATATAAAGACTATTTACATTTTTGCTTTATAATACTTGAATATTAACAATTTGAATGTGGTCAATGCAGGTCGAAAGGGTATTTATTCTGTATCAGTTTTGAATTTTGTTCCATTGTCAGCATTTTTTACACTGTCCGGTCAAACACAGCTCTCCATATTTATATTTCTTTGGACCGATTTTATCCCTGACTAGCAGCATACCCGTTCTTCGTGCGGAGTATATAATATAAAGAAGCTTTAAACTCACAATCATGTGCAAATTCCTATAGTATACTAAATGACATTGTTCATCAAATTATTCTGTTAAAATATTTACTTTAATGCTCCTAAAAAGAAGTTTAACAATATCTGTTCTCTCTACACAAAATTATCTTCACGGGCAGATCTGAAGAATGAAAAATCCTTATGAGTCTCAGTAATCTTTGCCAAAGTAAAACAGATGACATAATAAATAGAAAATATCAATAATCCCTATAATCTTTATAGCAGAAGGCAGTAATTGATTCCAATATATGTCAAAATATATATACCCAATACACATGTACTACTTATATTCTCGTAGATTAGAATATATACCAATGCATTTGTAGAAGATTGCGTATACTACGCACAATATATGAGTCTCAATAATTTTTACCAAAATAAAAGAATGACGTAATAACTTGAAAATATCAATAATATTAATGTTTAAACCTGAAGACCGTAATTGATATTATTATCCAGTCAAAAATGGAATATTAATGAAATTTATTTTATATACATATATTTATTACTTAAATCGGAAAAGCTTTAATAAAAATCAGCTGCTGCATAAACACATTGGCTTTAAATCCGTTGCTAAGCAACATGATATCATTTTCTTCAAAAAAATTGATGAAAAATATATCGTCTGCATAATATCTCTATGGAATTTTTAATGGTGCGTTTTAAATTAATATCGGGACAACCACTGGTCCTAGAAACTCGACACATGGACTAAATTTTAAGTATGTTATTCCAAGTCTACCCCAAAAATTTTACTCTAATTTTTTGCAGCCGTTCTCATTTGATAATGAGACAAACATAAAGAAACTTAACATTCACAATTATGTGTAAATCCCTATAGTAGTCTAAATGACTTTGTTATTCAAAATATTCTATTAAAATATTTAATTTAATTCTTTTAAAAAATGCATAAGAACCTCTGGGCCCGATATACAAAGTTATCTTCACAGGCAGATCTGAAGAACAAAGCATTCTGGTCCTGGTTGTAAACAAATTTAGAAAAAATTTATAATTCTCATAAAACGACAGAGATTATCTTTAAAACCATACTTAATTATGCAAAACATTGATTTTTCATTGATTCGGTGTCATTTTAATGAATTAGCAATGAATTAGCATCATTTTATCCATTTGCCAAAATTTTCGTCAATTTAGCGACATTTTAAAAAATCATCAAATGTATCGACAATTTAACGAAACATCATCACAATACTTTTCCCTAACAAAACACAATTAATTTTATTTATTTAGCGCAATTTTAACAATTTTAACAAAATATTTTTATGGATTTACAAACATTTTTATCAATTTGGCGACATTTTAAAAATTCCATAAATGTGATACTAAGTAGGACGGTTGGACTGACAGACAAATGCTACCGAAACATCATTTCAGTACTCTCTTCTAACAAAACAAAATTAATTTCATTTATTTAGTGTCGTTTTCATCAATTTGGCGGCATTTCGGTCAATTTGGCAACGTTTAAGGAAAGTTGCCAAGTTAGAGATATACCACCAAATTCGTAGATCTGAATTCGCAGATCTAAAAAAAAAATTATCCTGATTCTGTTTTTATATGCTAAATAAAAACACTAAACTTGTATTAGAAGATATACCCGTTCTACTCTTATTCTCTTTCAACAATTGGCTGAATGAGTTTATTGGCTAAACACAATATATAAGTTTGAAAACTCTTTGCCAAAAGAAACGGAAGTGATGTATGCAGTCAGTAATTAATATAATTAAAAGAAAAATCAAACCGTTCATTTATAAGATATATTTTTATATCCATTTATTTAATATTCAAAATATTTAATATTTAAAATATTTAATATTCAAAAAATGATAATAAACATTAACAAACGCATTTGATTTAATTGCGGATCTGAGCAACATGATATAAAATAATCTTCCTCATAAAATGCTGATAATAAAATAGCCATTTTGATTTTTTAATACTTTTCATTGTTGAGTGCAGAATAAGCCTGTGAAGAATAAACCATGGTGATTGAGTTTCCACTTCAATTCATTTTTCAAACCTCCGATATTCAAAAGTGACTAATAAGCGCAATAAGCTCTAACCAAACTCAGATATAATTTTCTTCAAATTAATTGCCAAAAAAAAATATCGTCTACATAATGCTGTCTCTATAGAAGGTTTAATTGTTCGTTTTTAATTAATATCTTTCCTATCCCTGATATTAGAAATTCAAAACATGGACTACATTTTAGTGGGCTATTTCAAGGCTACCCACAAAATTTCATTAAATTCGTTTCAACCGTTCTCCCGTGATGATAAGACAAACATACATACATACATACATACAAATTTTGAATTATATTTATATACGTATATTATGGAACGCAAACGTCGTGGTATAGATTTTACGAATTTATGCAACGTCTCTATACTTATATCCGTCCTGATTTGCTTTAACTTTTCACTGAGACTTTGTATTGACGACAAAAAAATCGAACCTCTTAGAAAACTCATTTGCATTACATCCTAAAGACTTTCATAATATATATTATTATACGGTCAGAATTCCGTGGTAGAAAATTCATCTGTAAAAATTGTACCTTATGCTCAGAGAAAGCACTCTTTCAGCATTTATAGTCCAATCAATTTTAGTATTTATTTTCAAAATATGCTCGAGATCTCAAATAAGAAAAAACAATTGATGGTGTTATGATAGGTTTAATCAACGGTGGAATTATTATGACCGTTGCCTAATTACATTAATATGTTTTTAATTATGTTATTTTCTTCCTTATTTTGTTAATATCAAATTTTACTCATAGTATAAAAAACGTGTATTTTATCTCTATTCGTATACTGAGAATCGGAGTTAAACATAATTTCCTGGGTACATGGATTTTGCGAGTCAGCACCAACTAGATTTGAAACACAACTCGCTTGTGACGTATCGGTCATCTGAATCCTTGAACCGTCGGAGCCTCACATTGGACCACTGGGCTCTTACATATAAGAACTTTGACACTGCTGAGCAACACTTTGCTTCCTTCTGTTCCTGATTTTTTTCTGCAACAACTAATGTCTCATCTTCAAATCGCACTGATATTCTGATTAATCTGATAGTCCTCTTTCTTTTATTAATCTGACAGTCCTCTATCTCTGATTAATGTGATAGTCAAGTTGTAAAGTGATGTCTGAAATCAGATATAGATAGTTTTCTTGGCTCTGATAGACCTTCGGATACAGCTACCTGTGATTGTAAACACATTGGGGAACATATGCCCTATCATAATGAGTTCATTTTATTATGTTACTATTAACGCCAGCGAGTCCTTTGTAAAGTCCAGCTAACTCCATGGTACACTTGGAATGTAACTTGAAGGTAATTATCCTTATATTTATTAATTTTTTATATCTGTCGCCACAGAGGGGAGATTATCGTTATTCATTGCATTCAGATAATCAACTGAACTTTTTTATTATTGTCTAGCGTTTCTAAGCCTAAACAGTTTGATTGAAGCAACCCAAAATCATAACACAGTCTCTTGATGTTTGTACAGTGCATGGTGGGCTCTCAGATTCTTGCGGTTTCCGTATTGCCCTGAGAGAGCCCACTGATATAGAAAAAGATATATACGGACTCATCCGTCTGCATTGCCTTTTTTCATTGCTCAACAATTCAATATTTATGCTTGTTTGAAAATTGAAGTCGATTTCTTAATTAGTCCCACTAATAAATGGTTGTCTGGTGGACACACATCTGTTAACTAGCAATCTTGTAAATTTTCGTGGCATTGTGCGTGTGGTAGAGGTCTATCTTTCCATATTACACAGAACCATGAGCTCTACTGTTTATTTTTACGATTCGATTTCGGCAGGCATTTTTGTAATTTCCGATTACAACCATTTAGGTATTGTTCCGCAAAGTTGGCATTTCGCCACCATTCTTCCAGGTTTTAGTAATGCGTTGGAAAGTTCATCTAATTCTGGTCATTTCAGCAAACTTCTTAGTTGTCAGTTTGATAGATCCCAATAATTAGGCCATTCTTAATCACAGCAGCATCCTATCCGCGAACACGTGAAAAGTCTTCAGATATGGTTATTTAAGACATGATAGGCGACACCTACACCAGGTAGTTCCGTATTCGACACAGCGCACTATCTTCACCGTGTTTAGGAGGAGTATGGGTTCAATGCATCTGTAAATTCAAACATAAAGAGATGTGAGGGGCTAGGGGAAGGATGGTACAGTCCCTGAGGCTGAAATTCCTATTGGGTTCGGGTCACATTAAGTGGCACTTTCTCGGCCGCCCAAGTGTTACCTTACACTTTCGGTTAACTTGGACGGCCTGTTAGAATGAAGGAAAGCTACATCCTGTATTAGATAAATTTAACAGATATATGGCCAGCAGAAACATGTAAATTACTGCGATACTATTCAATTCAATGCTCCTATTTGCATATTCCATTTCAAACGATGATCCTTTTGGCCAGACAGTGTATATTTCTGTGAACTCGTACATTGGTGGTGTACAAGCCTTTCACAGAGGTAAGTAAAAATTTACGTACCTTTAAAATGGAAACACCGACGTTCATTGCAAACTAGTCCATCGTCTGCGACTGATCGAATACCACTCCTTCGAGTAACACATTCGTCGAATTAGATGCTGTTGATTGGAAGTCTGTTTACCAATTTTAGGGATATTGATTGCTTCACATTTTATTGTACATTTGTACTTAAGTTTGTACTACGTGTTGTACTTAAGTTTGGCTAATAAACGTTTAATAGAGTATTGCCTGTTGAGTAGTATTATGTGTAATTAGGATAAATTATAAATTTTTCAAATATGTGCGACAAAGTTTAGCCAATTCGCTTTCAAAATGAAACATTGAAAGTAATGTTAACTCAGTGCAATATTTTGTTCTCTCAGTACTATTTAGATATTATGTATGAAAATTGTTTATAGTACTGTATGATGAACAGCGTTTAATATAAACTGAGTGATAATTTCAACATAAGTGCATCAAATTTCAACATAAGTGCATATTATATATATATGCACTTATGTTGAAAATTGATTTTCATCCTAATGATCTTGAAAGTAGTTTCACCACACACTGGTTAAATACCTTGAAGTCAATTTTAAAATTCAAGTATTTAATAACGTTATTTATAAAATATATGACAAAACAACTTCCTATCCTTTTAGTGCAAATAAATAGCAACATTATTCTTCAAAAATCAATCATTAAAAATCCATTAATACTTATTAAAAAGTTAAGCTCCACTTGTTTTTATTAAGAACTATTACTGAAGAAAAACAACTGTTAGTAATCATTACGCATTTCATTTGATTATATCCATTATATATCCTAGTTATATCCATAAAATCTCACTGATACCTCAGTTTCGTTAGCTTCTAAATAAATGGTGTATCTTGCTATCTACCAGTAAACATTTTGAACGTACTCAATAGAAATCATTTTATTTCCAATATGTAGTACAATTTCAACATATTTTGATCATTTTAACTCCTCTACACCTAAGATATAACATTTTATCAATTTAAAGTCAATATTCAAGCACTTCCATATATTTATATATATATTATACATACTTATATGTCACAAACTAACTGCAACGATATAGTACATTGTCTGGATCAAAGTATCACATTTATCTCTCAAGCTCGCATATACTCTGCATGTGAGTTGGGAATTTTCTGATGTAACAGGTAAATTTTCTTTTATTTTAATGATTTTAATCACATCTTTTTATTTATTTATTATATCCAAATATATTTCCAATTAATTTTTTGTTCATATATCTCCATTCAAATTCCTTTCATTAATTTTATTGCGTCAGATCATCAGCATTATATCTACAATGATTCTTAGACCAACGCAAGTCCCATATTATGTATTTCTGCTATCTAGTTCAGCCCTTCAAAACGTCCAGAGTAGCAGTTTATTCTTAATTTTGCTCAAATAAAAAAAATAGTAGTTTTCTAATTTTTATGTCATCTCCATATGATCGTTTAAAAATGATTTGTACATCGGCATTGTTCTCAGAATTTCACAAATTACATTTAAATGATAAATTACATTAATGTGTTACAGTTTTGCTGTTTGGATTCAAAACATTAGCCATTAACTTTCTAGGATGTCTTAATATTATATTAGAGTTCGCCATTAAAACATTTTATTTTAATTTTCTGTAACTACGCTGGTCTTGGAACTTCCTTTCCGGTAGATCGGACAGTCTGGGTCTCAACAACAACAATTGATCTTGGAACTTGATAGGGAACGAGTCTTATGTGTTTGATATTAAACAACGAGAGAGAGGTAAAAATCCCAAATATATGTTTAACATTCTGGCGTTTAAAATAATGTGTAACTAACAATCCTATATTGAAGAAAAAAATGCTAAATAAATGAGCAAAACCCAAGAAACAATTACAAGCTTATAAATATTTATGAACATAGGAATCATGAAGGACAACTTTTACCAAACTTTGATGATAAATAGCCTAAAAATAAATGCGTAAAGGGATATTATGAAAAATGAGTATGGTAAGATGTATATAGAAAATAAGTGTATGTAAAAACCACATAAAAAGTTAAAATACAAGTTAAAGTAATTTAAATGAAAAATAAAAATTCCCTTTGTGAACCTAATCAGGCTTAAGGACACAAAAAAGAGTACGGATATTAAACCAAACTGGAATATGGATATATAATCACAGAATTAAGGGTTTATTCACTTAATCCATGTTTGACAATGTATAACTGCGTGTTATACATTGTAAAAGATAAAAGTGTTTGACTCTGGACCCAACACAGTAAAAAGCCAACAGAATTAAATAAAATTGAAAATCGAAATTCAAAAATGATACGTAATCCACTAATATACATATAATACTCTTCATGATCAAGAATGCAAAGATGCATTAGATTGAGAATTAATGTTTTTGAGGTAATCAAAGCAGTAATGAATGCAAGAAACAATTGATATGAAGCAAACATAAAATAGATGAATTTACATCTTAATAATAAAAGTAACTGATATATGAATAAATAAAAAGTTGAAGATGTCTTAATAGTATAATCGTGAAAAGTAAACAGTTAAGGAATTTGATGAAAAAAATTTATACATATTAATGAATTAATATTAAATGAAATATGTATGAAGTAATAAATCAGTATAACATTTAAATTATGGTATATAAATGAAACTAATTATAAAACTATTGATAAAAACCGATGTACTTATAAATTATATATATATATATATATATATATATATATATATATATATATATATATATTAACCAGGATCTTTGTTTTTTTTTCGTTACTAGGTGGGGCCAGAGTATGAAACTGAATACTCCACGACACTACATGTTGATGGACTAGAAACTTCCAGCCTAGGACTAAAATTTGTGGTAACAAGTCAACACTTTCGCAATGGCAACATGAAGCTCAAATGCACAGCTACCATCTCTCGCAATTATACCATGAGCAATGAAGAGATGGTTTTCAGCGGCAGACAGCAAACATCCGGGCTCCATATCAGCGAAAACATGAGTCGAAGTAAGTGAAATTAAATTCAGTTATTAACATCGAATATATTGTTGGAATCGCTCTTAGTGTAGCATCCAGCATCAGTTACTTGGTTTCTGACTCCAGTGCCAAGGTTAAGCTACTCGGTTCTCCACTTTAGTTTTGTTAGAGCTCTACATTATCGAAGAGCATTAACAACAGGCGTCAGTCACTAAAGCTCAAGATCGGCGATTATTAGAGGTTCACGAAATTGCAAAATATGGCAAAGTTTCTTGCTAATAGCACAACACATATATCATTAGCAATTTGGTGCTGAAGGCCGCAAACACAAGCAAAACTGTTCGAACAATGCTGGGTGCTACACAGGGTTTGATGCAAGCTTTATCAACTTTTACCACTCAACGGGTATTATATCTATATATATAATATCATTGAATCACTGGTCCGCAATACTTTAATATAATGAGCAGCAACACTTGGATCCTTTCTTGTAGGACCAGGATTGCCCAGTGGTTAAAACGAAAGGATAACTCACAATAGACTCATGTTCTATCCTCGACGCTCCTCTAAACTATCCCGTGGCTATGCGGAGTATGGGTACGATATATCTGTAGGTTCGCAATGTAATGGATTTGGGTTGGGGGAAAGATAATATTTTCCCTATGGTTACCACACCCTTAGGTACAGGTCAGAACTGTGTGACACTATCCCGGCCGTCTAAACAAATGCACCTTTAGGTAGGCCGAACAGTCCGGTAAGACAGAAACAAAAAATGCACACTATTGCAGCACCAAGAGCATTGTGCATTATTTGAAGAAGACGGTAATATAAATTATATATCGACAAAAATATAGGTTTTCTATAGATTCTCAAAATTTTACTTCTATAGTAGAAAAGATGGGAGTACATAAGGACTAGTAAAGACACTTTCTACTAAAACAAATTATGTCTCAAATGTAAACAGCGGTAAAAATAAAATAAAACTACAACACAATGTGTTAATAGTTTGCCTTTGTTATGAAATTAGTTATTATATATATATATATATATATATATATATATATATATAGGGTGATTCAAAAATTCGGAGCAAAAGTAAAACGCTATAAAAAATATATATGGGTCGGAGAGACATGCGGTTTGCAGATGAATATTCACCGTTGTGGGGGATTTTGTATGGCATGAAAAAAATAGTCCAAAGTCTCGACACTAGGGGAGCGCTGCTGCGAAGAAACCAATGCGAGGTAATAATTGTGAAATGAGATATTTTATTTCAGCATGATTTACAGCTGCAAGTGCTCAATGTGTCCACCACCACATTCCAGTACTGAGTGCAGTCACGGTATTACGGCTGATATAGCATGAAACAGCGTATTAACGGGAATGGCTGCTACCTCCTGCCGTAAGGCGTCTTTCAGTTCTGGTAAGGACTGGGACTTTTCTCTATAGACCAGTGATTTTAGGTATCCCCACAACGAGAAATCACAGGGTGTGAGATCTGGGGATCTCGCAGGCCAGTCATGTGTACTATCACCTCCATGCATAAGTCACCTCCATGGCTTTATCTGCCGCAGCGCCCCGAGTGTCGAGAGTTTGAACTATTTTTTTTCATGCTACACAAAATCCTCTACCACGGTGAATATTAATCTGCAAACCGCATGTCCATCAGACCCATAAATATTTGTATAGCGTTTTATCTTTGCTCCTAACTTTTGAATCACCCTGTATATATATATATTACATTCCTTTTTTTTCTAAAATATAAATAACATGTAAAGTAGTTTAAGTGTGTTCCTATCTGGTTCCTAAATTGGGCATAGGTGACGTATAAATTTCTGTAAGTCCCACATTTTATTATGTATGTTTTCTTTCAGACTCTTTTTTTTTTGTGGCTTTTCGTTCTCCTCAAGCTTTTTCGAGTTTAAATGGAGAACATGTCAATTCTTGTGTTGTGTCTTTAGATACGACATTTTGGATCTTATATTACTTGAAATTGGTCGTAGTAAAATTTCATTGATAGCCTTGTGAAACATGAGCCTGGAATATTGCTGTTTTTATCTTTAGTAGTAAAGCATCCTGATCACGCTGGTCCAGTATCTAAGAGGTATATAAAGCAAGTGTTTCTTCGTGCTCTCTCGAGTTTCAGATTGTGGGTTCGAATCTCATTTTGGGGCATGAGTGTTTGGTGTCCGTTCAGGGCGTAACGTGATCCACTCACCTTTGTGCACCAGAGCAAAGTCATGTGAAGGAAAAATTATTCACGTTCCTGACGCAAAAAAATCGGCGAATGATTGGGTAATTAATAGAAAAATATCCTGAAGCTATATGAGATATTTTAAACGATCCTTTGTAGCTGATCCTTCCCATTTATTTAGTCTTTTTTTTTGCAAATTACGCTACAATCTTGCAAGCTTATAAATAATTTAATTTTTACTGATAACAAACGTTAAAAGTGAAAATCAATAATAACGTTTGAATGTGATAATAAATAATAATCATATATAACAGATAATAAATAATCATAAGTCATATGTGAAAATAAATAATCATGGTCAATTTGGTCAATTTTTATCAGCAACTAGAAATATACGATTTTTGCGGGCAATTGCGTAAAAAAAAACGTATGTTCCTTTTTTCCGAATCGTATCAAAATCTAATCGCACCAGGGTCACCCACAAGTGACTTACTAAATTTTATGAACTTTGGTCAATTAGTTGACTATTAATTCTCAACATTGCATAGACAGACAGACACACTGACATATGCAGTAACGTTACGCTAAAAAGAGTATTTTCGCATTCTGGGGTACTCGAAACATTTAGATCCGTTGAAAACTCGAGTTGCGATTTTCGACGCGATTCCAATACTTTCCTTATACATTACCATATATTGTAGAGGAAGTAAAAATATATTCGAACCATTTGAGATGTTTGAAATTAGCGGTGCAGCTCCATTTTTCAAAAACAAATTACAAATATTCTTGTGTTTCCTAAAAAAAGTAAAAAGTTTTTATTAATAATATATTCTGCGGCATTTTTAAGTTTGCCTGCGCGTTCATCTTTCTTATACCTATGTATCTGCTTGCTATGTACCTACGCAAACCCTTAAATATTTAATTTCAAGGAAAAGTGGAGTTTGACCTCTATTATTTCAAGGGCCTCATATATAAGGTCTGTTCAAAGAATAATATTTTTCTTCAATCCTTCTGAAGCAAAAAAAGAAATGCTATTTTGAATGTGCATTCGGAATTTCAAAACCGTAGTTAAAATCGTGCATTTCGGTAAAACAACCAAGAAAAAATTGAAAATTAATCTTGTTGCAGGATCGTAAAATTTAGTTAATTACTGCAAAAACATTTCTAATTATCTGCTATCTAAAGATTTTTTTTCTCTTCAAACTCTATAGAGGTTGCGTGAGCAAACAATTTTGTCGTGATTAGGCTTGTTTTTTATACGAATATCGATCATTATAGAGCATTTTAAATTCTGAATTAATGACTACTAAAATGTATTCTCTTTGATGACCAAACATTGACAAATGAACAGACAAATTATGTATTTACGAACACTACTCGCTACTCCATGACAAAAAACACTAAATTAGTAAATGGGATGTGATGTTCGTGAGGAATAGTTTCGTATCGTTATTTATTTAATAATTGTTTAACGTATTTATGTCTATCCAAAACCTTCATAAGATCCCGTTGATCTAAAAGGTATATATTTTTACAATTATACTATCTACTACCGGATAGAATCTAACGCAGCCAGATTTTGGTTTTCTCCCACAGGGAAGAGAAAACGGGGAGTTTTTAATATATCTTACCAGGATCACCAGAATCCTGCTCACCAGTAAACAACAATTCTTAATCTTTGCACACTTATAATATCAATAATCAAAAATTGCATGGATAACAAGTATATATTTAATATATTTCTGCAATGCCAGTCTTTTATTTCAGATTTTCATGAATTTTACGGGCCAATTCGCAAGAAAGGGTCTGTTACATTTTTCAGAATTATGCCAAAATCTTATCAGCATCAAGATTCAACGGACTCAACTCCTATATTCTAAGAAATTTTATCAAATAGTTTGTTAACTACAGTGAAAAACGTCTTCAGCCGCTCATAATTAAAATAAACTTAAATATCTCGAGAATGATTCGTTATAGAGTAATGAAGTTTATCTTATTTATTTTGTCGTCAAAAATTATACATAAAACAAGCATTTAATTAATACATTTGATCATACGCAGTCCCTTATTTTAGATTTTAAAGAATTTTGCGAGCAATTTCGCAAAAAGGGGCAGTTTCTTTTTCTCCGAATTGCGTTAAAATTTAATCAGCACCAGGGAAACCCACAACTGACCTATATCTACCCAATTTTGTGAAATTTGCATTAATTAGTTTCCCAGGCAGAATAGGTGCCAACAATTTTTGCAAATTAGGCATGCTGATTTTTACTGAATCATGCCAAAATCTTATCAGCACCAGGGTAACCCACAGGTGACTTACCCACCAATTTTTTTTTTTAATTTGGCCAATTCGTTTTTGATTTATAGTGGATTCATTCATTGCGCAGACAGATACACACATACACACACACACACACAAAGATGTCACTTCGCATTATGGAGTGCCTGAAACGTGTAGGTCTGTCGAAAACTCGAGTTCTGATTTTCAAGATAATTTCAATAATCTTAATATAAATTACCATGCATTGTAGGGAAAGTAAAAATAAGAAAATTAATTTGAGTCTTCTGCCCACATCAGATTTTCCCTATATTCTAAAGCCTAAACTACTGAGTCGATTTTAATCAATGATGACTCATTTTGTGCGCTCTGGTGGGAGGTATATATTTGTTTAGCCTTGAAGATAAAATTTATTTAGAATTTAAAAAATTAAGAAAATATGAATAAACAGGACTTTTCTCTAAAGTTAAATTTGCAACACCTGCTTTTACAACATGGCTGCTTAATCGTGTTAATAATTATTTTTTCTATAAGTACTGAAATCTAAACAAAACAACACTTTACGATGAAAAAGAGAACTACCCTTTAAGTACAATAAACAGACTTTAAGAACAGAATTTTATGAAATATCAAATTGGTTTGCGCCAAGTAACTCCAGCTGTACTTTTAGGTCTAAAATACCCTGCTGAAGAATCCCAACACTGCATGTTATCACACATAGCTTATTTAAAAAATATTCAATATTTTAATTGACTACGAATAAAAATGACTATATGTGATTTAAAGAAGGGTTAAGATTAAGATCCTTCAACAGAGTGTCCTAGACCTAAAAGTACGATATAATACAGTTCTGAAGAAACTTAGCACAAACCATGTTGAAATGTAATAGCATTTTTGGAAAAAGTTTTAAATTCTTGTACATGCATATTTTACCGTGGTGCTTTGTGAGATATATTTATTTAAAACTAGGAAGATATCACTGATAATATCATATATATCTGAAATGAGATAATGTTACTACAACACAATCACATTTAGTGTTAACAGATCGCAGACCATGAAAGCATTTAAACATGTTAAACATGTGTCCATAATAAGAATTTTCTGCCTAGTATGAAACACTTTCGATGTTCTGGAGCAACAAATGAAGCTCTTTCTTATTACTCAATTTCATTAAAAATCAAGACCTACAGTTGTCATCTATTAATTTCATGGAACTCGCAAAATTCTCTTGGAAGGCACAACGCTCTGTGTAGGGAAATTATTTTTTTTAATATTTCGGGATCAACTTTCATAAATTCAAAAATAATTATATTTCATTCTTCAATAATTATGTCTGGTAGAAAAAACCATCCCACACAAGACGTCATTAAATCTAGATTATTTTTGCAAGAGCACATTCACTGAACTTCCATTCATTACGTTTTTTCATATCACCCAAAAGTGCCTCCATTTTAACTAGTTATTGTGAGACCAGGAGCATATGAGACAGTTTTATGTTCATTATTTACGAGATTTGCAATATTAGACAAAGGCATCCGTCTGAATGACTCCAGTTTTACAGCAGCCGAGGGGTCAAATAAGCCATAAATAGAGGAGGCTAAAGTGAAGCTACGAGATTGGTTTAAAATGTTAACCATTATGGAAGATGTCTGGTCGCATCGTTGTTTTCCCAATGATAGACGAAGAGGCGATGCGACCAGACATCTTCCATATTGGTTAACCTTTTTAACCAATCTTGTGGCTTCAGTTTAGCCTCCCCTATTTATGGCCTAATTTACCTCTCGGGTCAGGGCTGCTGTAAAACTGGCGTCATTCAGACTGATGCCTTTGTCTAACATTACAAACTTCATAAATAATGAACATAAAACTGTCTCATAGTTTCCTGGCCTCACAGTTATATTTGCAAATTTTAAGTCTGGCGTTTTCTAGATACCGTTAGTTTGGTTTTATGTCGTACTCTAGTTCTCCTGCAACGATATCAGAAAAGTTATACTTTAATTATAGCTAGACATTTAAATGCAATACGACACGGCTTGAAGAAAATATTTAACAGTATAATTATATTGAATATTGGTTTATCCTTCACTTTTTGCTGAAATGCAGATATCCGTATTAAGAGGTAACTCTGATATCAAGTTCTGTACGAATATATGTCGTAAAATATTTCATAATACTGTGTGTTTCATGTGAAACGTATTTGGCACCTGTCGAAATATAAATTTATAGTCTACGAATTGGAGAACTTCTTAAAGAAATCGCGTTGTATATCTCTATTTACAATAGGAAAAACATTCAAAAGAATCGTGAAAACCTACGTACAGTTTACCATTACCATCTGAATTGTAATTCAAACTAGAACTGAGATTTAACCGCTGATCATTTTTTTTGTTAACACTCTATATTCTTGAAAATCGCTGAATAAATAGGTTGAAATAGAAGGTGCGAAGATTTTATAAGGGGAAGTCTACTTTTAAAATAGTTCTGCGTTTTTACTTTAATTATATAATCAAGCTAAGTTTAAATACAGTTTAAGTTTTCATTCAACAAAGCACAAATTTGCAGACAGGGTCAGTTTAAGGGCCCTCGTCATAACTTTCATACATAAATATTACTAAAAACAAGTTGAATTTTCCTCTGAAATTAACGTATAGGTTTCCAAATTGAAAACTTGCAGGGGGCCCAGAAATATGATTACATTCAATAAATATTGGTCCAATCTCATTTGTTGGCTGTTTAAACAGATTTGTAGATTGTCCTCGAATTCTTTTATATGTGGTTGGAAAACATGAAATATTAATAAAATTTGGAACAATGCATTTTAAACAAATGTTTTATGAAATAGACGTATGTCAAAAATTGAATATTCGGATAAGCAAAACAAACATTTAAAAAAAATATGTCTGTATTAGGATGTGATAGCACCTTTTGAGAAAACATACGCGAATTGTAATTTTCAAGAATTTATTCAAAATGAGATCAATTTCAGGAACTTGTTTTAAGGATTCTCTTTTCCTTTCAGTAGAAATTCCAAATCCAGCAAATAATTATTTTCAAACATACTTTGAGTTTAATGAGTCTGAAATTGTTTCTTTATGATAATCACGTAGAGAAATATAGAAAAAAATATAATGGGGGAAAATAAAAAAATAGTCATTAACAAGATTAAGTTTTTATTAGTAACGTTAAATGCTTTTCTTACGTTTGACCTAATTTGAAGAATATTTTTTTCATCCATCAATTACATTTCCAAACAAAATCCATTTACCAGCTTTAAATAAGTATTCTAATAAATGCTCATACTCAAATAAAACTTAAATTGTCTGAACAGATTTTTATTAGAAAAACAGTGAAAATGATTTCAAGATTTTTTTTTGCAAGCTATATGTATTAAAGTATACCTCTTTTCGCAAAAAACACCATCAATAAAACTTTTAAGGTGCAGATAATATATAGAAAATAAATGAGGACTACGATGGCGAATACGTTTGTTGGATCAACCAGCTTCGAGACCTCTCTCTCTCTACATCCGACAAATGTTCGCAGCACCGTCGAGTATGTTCTTAAAAGCATCTTTGTACACAATTAGAAGTAGTAAAGCAGAAAATCCCGTTCCAATTTCCCGTGAGTGAGAACACTGGTCATTTTAAATACTGGGCATTGATACGTTGTCATCCACGTTGCATGAGCCTTATAGAATCATTGGCCCTGGCAGTTTGATCACTTGCATAACTCTTAAATCGACATTTGCTCGTCGAGTTTTGCTAGCGTAGTTCAATTATTTTGGGGTGCATATAGTTTTTGCAACAGACTGTATATATATATATATATATATATATATATATATATATATATACATATATATATAGCAAATAAAAGTATGAAGGAAAAAATGGGAATCAAGCTAACGGGAAAGCATAAATGGCCGAGGGGGATTGTGACCCCTCGTTCCCGGTTATAGCATGCTATTACACCTAGGTAACACTCCCGGAACCAAATACTTTGCCGAAACTTGACCTCCGAAATGGTGTCGAGCACAAGACACTGACCGTGGAAGTGAGTACAAAACTCAAGAAACGAGGAAAAGTCCGAAGTACAAAACCGAAGTAAAAAAAAGTAACCGTAGTAAATTTTACTTCGGTTTTGTACTTCGGACTTTTCCTCGTTTCTTGAGTTTTGTACTCACTTCCACGGTCAGTGTCTTGTGCTCGACACCATTTCGGAGGTCAAGTTTCGGCAAAGTATTTGGTTCCGGGAGTGTTACCTAGGTGTAATAACATGCTATAACCGGAAACGAGGGGTCACAATCCCCCTCGGCCATTTATGCTTTCCCGTTGGCTTGATTCCCATTTTTTCCTTCATACTTTTATTTGCTATATAACTGCTTTACGTACTTGTGCAGCATCGCGCCATCTACGTTAAGCCTTTTTTCATACTTTTTTCATACTTATGTATGATTACGTTTTCTTCATCTGATTACTTTTGTATTATATTATACATATATGTATATATATATATATATATATATATATAGCAGCTACAAAATATGGAAAATTACCAGAGAAAGAGTCATATCGGATACAGTATGTTTGTATGTATGTATGTATTCAATTGTGTGAGTGTGAAATTTGACGAATGGTTAGTTGAAGCTTGCTAAGGATGACAGAAGGCTGATTCTGCAGAAGATGAAAAGTAATGTGAAAAGTATGTACTATCTATATATGCACCCATACATTTTGCATTGCTTTTGTTTTTCACATTACACAATACCAATTGCTAACACCCTAGACAACATGAAAGCCCATTTACATATCGGCAAGAAATTTTGACTCAAACTTCTGAATCAAGTACCACATTCGCGGAACTTTTATCTCATCTTTTATTTGGGTTATAGGCCATTAACAAGAGCTCCATTTTAACTCTGCAGCTGCCATAGTGGATGATAACCTAGAAACCGCATAAATGTATTTATAGCTGTGAGTAATTTCTCCGAGATATCTTATGAGACTTTCCAATCCATACTATCTTTGCCACTCTACAACCATTTATGAACGAACTCAAAATTTCTTTTTCTATTGCTCTAGGTTTAATATTTTATCATATTTTTTATTCAATGTCATTATTTTGTGTGCTTGTTAAATCCGTGGATTTACAAATTTCAAACCAATCAGCTCAATTAAAAGTTATATAAATTCCATCAAAAATACGGAACCTCTCTAAATGCTGGTTCTTTATAAGCTTGCTCTATTGTATTTTTGAAACAAGAAGATAATTTGTTGGTTGATATTTTCAACCAGCAGTTTTGTATATATTACATCTGTGAGGTCACAATAAACTGCTCTATATTATTACTCCCATATGCATTAAATTATGGTTTTACTACAAACTAAAAACATATTAGATCTTCGGGTTCAGCGACCAATCACTGCGTCAGCTTGACAACCGTGCGGATTCTATTTGGGATGGACACAAAATTTTTGGCAGATCGCGTTCTGAAATTGAATCCCTAATGCGTGGTTGTGCCAGAGATGTTTCGGCGGGTTTTTCAATTCCCCAGCAGTCAGATCGTCAACGCCTGTTTGGTTTGGAAATAGTGTGCGGTTCGCGTGTGTCCTAGGCAATTAACTGTCTCGGAGGTAATATAGAGGTTTGATCTTAAGTTTCTGTTGGGTTTATCGAGTACGAAAAGTTGCAAGTAGTACTGCCACATGTACGTGAATGTAGTTCTGTGTAATTTGTGTATTGTGTTCCATGTAAAAGTAGTATGTTTAAGTTTTTTTATTCAGGCAAGAAGCCGTATAGTTCAGTTGAATAAATGAGCTATCTACCTTATCCTCTGTTTCTGTACATAGTTCCATTCACAAATAAAAATAATCATACCACATTAAAATAAATATGTTAAAACTTTATATTTGTTATACAGAAAAGATAAACAAACTTTCAATTTTATAGACATATAAAAAATATCCTATATAGAATATGTACCTAAACAGAGCTCAAAATGTCATTAATTAATTAAATTAATTTGAAGGGATTCATTCACATTTTTAAGGAACTTTAAGCCATACTGGAAAAGAAGCTACATTCAATTCTAATTTCCTTTTTAATCCACTAAACTGTCTTGACACACATGAAAACACTTTTCCCGTGTTATTCCGCACATTAAACTCCAATTCACGCTTACAGGGACGGTGAAAACTAAATTGAAGAAATCACAATCTCTTAACGAACAACATTAAATGGTTCGTTGTGAGTTTATTTTTACTTTTAATCTCATTCTGCTTATTTATTAGAGGACGCGAGACCACTTTAAAACGACAAAGAAGAATATTAACAACGTAATCAGTTCGCAACTTGCGGTATTCCCCGCGCTACTTACCTTAAGCTCCTGTGATCAAAGTTAACTTGGAATGTTAAAACTGGACGAGCTTTAATATTTTCCCGCGTGTTCCTAGCAAAATAAAAGATCGTAAAATCTCATTTTAGAAGCTTAATTATGCTATTTGTCCAAATTTCAACCTTGAAAAAAAATCCCCAAGCTTTGTTTATTTGTAATTTTCTCTCGAAAAATTCTTTTGTGGCGGAAAAAATGTAATAAGGCCGAAGAAAATTTTCAGTCATTTGGATTTTTTTTTCAGCACCGTTAATTGCAGTATTTGAACCGTGTTTTCATTATATAATAGATTTGGAAAAGAATTTGGGAAGAATATTAAGATTATGAGTTATCTTATTTGTAAGGATGAGAGACATTGTATAAGGCGAACTTACGCGGCGATAAATATTTTTGCAAAAAAATTAATGAAATAAAAGAGTGATGAAATAACTGTATTATTTATGTACCCATTTAACGTACTTAACTGTATGTATATATATATATATATATATATATATATATATATATATATATATATATATATATATATATATATATATATATATATATATATATATATATATATATATATGTATGTATATATATATATATATATATATATATATATATGTATGTATATATATATATATATATATATATATATATATGCATGTATATATATATATATATATATATATATATATATGTATATATATATATATATATATATATATATATATATATATATATATATATATATATATAATGCAAAGTGAGAGACAAACGCAGCTGGTCGATGTATGCAAATGTTCTAGAATGCAAGTAGATTACATAATTAGAGGCCGGAGTGTCCGTTTGGGCATTTGGTCGATCTTATGAGGGGGTTCATTTTAGGCCTACGTACGGCTGGGTGGCCTTACCGGCGTATCGCCGCTGAAACACACGTAGATGCGTCCACTTTGCAAAGGATTTGGAAAAGATGGATTGAAGAAGGGCATGTGAATCGTCGCAGTGGTACAGGTCCATCCAGACGTACGTCAGCACGCGTTGATTGACGCATTCGAAAGTATGCGGTGGGGGCCTCACAATAGACAACTGTAGACATTCTGCAGAATTTGCAGTGTACATTGCATCAATCACATCCAATACTAGAGAGAACAGTTTTTCGACAATTAGTCGAAATCGGTTTGCACTCAAACCGTCCTTTACGTAGACTGCCATTAACGACAAGACACGGACGTGAGAGATTGCAATGGTGTATGGACCGAGCCTCTTGGACGACTGAATGGGGGGTAGGGTTCAGCGACGAGTTTCGCTTCTGTTTGTCGAATGACAGTCGCCGTGTGAGAGTCTGAAGACGATGTGGAAACATATCCAATTCTGCCGCGATTGTTGAATGCCATACTGCTCGACAACGCGGCATCATAGTTGGGGTGCCATCGGTTTCGATAGCCGGTCATCTGTTGTTCGTATCAGAGGCACAATGACGACACTACGATATGTGGATGAGGTGCTTCTGCCGGTTGCACTGCCTTAACTTCAACGGTTGCAAAATTCTGTATTCCAGCAAGATTATGTAGAGAGGATGCGAAATCACCAACTTTACAGTAACAGGGTTTGATCCGGGAGCCAGAGCATGGTAGGCCAGGGTCATAGCGTTGAGCTAAATACGTCTCCATCTCAAAGCATTTAATGCTGGCTTATGAGCATCGGGCTACAACAATGCTGCCTACAATGACGCGCGACCGCACACTTCAACCATCAGCAGACAAGCCATATAAAGTATTCAGATGCTTCCTTGTCTCCAGATCTATCACCCATCTAGCAGGTATGAGACTACTCTACGTTTGACTACTCTAGTCCCGCCTCAAACAAAGGGCGACCTGTGCCGGATGATTAAAGGCATATGATCATCCATCCCTCAGGAAACTATTCCCAAGCTCATTGACACTCTTCCTCGAATGGTTGCTGCTTATATCGCCGCAAGAGGTAGCCCTACTGCCTATTGATTACCTTGTCTATGCCATTACTGTATTGCATTATCCTTCTGGAATTAACATCAGTTATTTATATATTTCATCTCTGTCTGTGTGTCCTTTATTGCCACATTCTATTCGCTTTTTCATGGTGTTGCATTGTCTGTGTCGTGTAGTATACAGAGTGTCCCAAAAACATTGACCTCGGTTTTTTCCTTAAATATTGATCTTAGACATATGTAATTAATTACAAAGTTGCGTAAAAAACGTCCAGAATTTTATGAAATCGAAAAAATTTTCAGGTGGTTAAATCTGAAGAAATACAAAATTTAAATTTTTATACGGTCCCCATACAAAAACATTTCCAATGACCAAATGTGCCCCATACACTAATAAGGTGATATACAGAATTTCAGCATTTTATCATAAAAAGTCCCAGAGATATGTTTAAACAAAGTAGGTGAGGGATTAATCACAATTTAAAATGTAACTGTTTACAACAAGAGTGCAAATGACGCAACGCAGAAATGCATCATAGGCAAATAATCTCTGTCTCTAATTTTTTAATGGATCTTTGGCATGGATGGAAAACATTTTGAACAAGCTTTGTAATCTTTGTGAAAAGTTATTATTTCTACACTGTGTAGATACCTTTGTACCAATAAATAGCAAAATTGTTATTTATTTATGTAATCATTGTTTTCTTTCTTAATTTGTATATGACCCCTGAAACGCGATCTGTCGACATAATGTTTTTCCTCTTAGAACCCATGTCGATGCATCGAAAAGTGGTCTAAATCAGCATTTTTTTTCTTTTCATATCTCTGGGACTTTTATAATAAAATGCTGAAATTATATTTATATATATATATATATATATATATATATATATATATATATGTGTGTGTGTGTGTGTATAAGTTAGGGGGCACCGCCCCAGCTCGTTTAGTTCGCTTTACCTCCTTCTTACTGAAATCGCGTGACGAGCACTTTCGTACCCTCGGCTAAGCAGGCTTAATACAACCATTTTGATCCTTGTTAACTTGTTTACGAAACTTCCCCCCTCGACCATTTTGACCCTTGTTAACTAAAATTCACCTTCCCTAGAGCTTTGTTAATCCGATCGGCGAAGACAATCGGCTGCGTACCCTACGCTCGTAAAACCCCCGGGGCTCTGTCCTCCGGTCTCTGCCTCTCGGATTGCCCATGTTATCCATTCAGCACCTTCAATTAAATATTTAAGCATTACCCAATATATTAATAATTAAATTATCAGCTATACTAAGCAGTAAACGGGTTGCGAAAATTTTTAGGTAATTTAATTCTTAAACATGCACTCTTCTGGGCAGATATCAGCAACGGTCACTTAGATGAGTGATCGTAAGAAAAACCAATAATTTCTCGATACAGATACAAGTTGACAATGCAAAAAAAAAAAATCAAATCGAAAATAACAAAAAAGATCAATCATGCTTAAAGCATTGATTATGAAACACTTTCCAACTTCAATGAAATTTCATTTAAACATGTCTAAAATGCGATACATTCCTCAGTAATATTTTAAAACTTATCACAATACTACATTAATTTATTATATTTGAAGACTTAAACCTTCATCGAAAACATGAACTTCATTCAAATGACGGCATTGAAATATAAATTGCCTGGTTTAAACATGTCTAGAATATGATACATTCCTCGGTAATAATTTTAGAATTATCATAATAGTACGATAGATTATTATATTTGAAAACTTCATCGAAAACAACTGAAATTAATTCAAATGACGTCATAGAAAAAATAACACGCCTGGATCTCTCTATAAAAGCAGGATTCCATTCATAACTTTCTCCATTTCATTCATCACAATACTATAATAATTTATTTTGTTTAAAAATTAAGACCATGGAGCTACAATTCATAAACTTTATGCTTAAAACTTCATCGAAAAAAATCGTCCTTCTGTTTATAAAATCAATTAATATTACTTTCATATCAGCCATGCAGACTCTATGGACTAAATTATTTCGTGTTAAAGAAATACAGTAATTCTAATACAACTCATTTTACATATTTTGCTGTTTACATTTTACATAGGTGAAAAATAGGCTTAATTGTAGAAATAATCAAATTTGAATGAGAATTTAAACTCAAATATATTGTCATTGTGTTGTTTTAGTATGTAGATGCACAGAATTTAAGTAAAAATAAAGTAGTTTTAGGACGGATAAAACACTCAATATGAATTAAAAAGAACTTTAAAAAATCACGATTTTGAAACAAGATGGATGCCATATATCATTTTGAAGTGGGTCATGTGATCGTTTCATATCATGGTCACGTGATCGTTTCATATAAGATGTGTAATTATTATTTTAATTTTTATTTAAAAAACTACTGAATATATTTCGCTGAATTTTTTTTATATATTTTATGGAACAATTTGACTATTACCTAAAATTTTCGAAGCAATTTGTGAATTTGAAATCCGCTTAAAAAATGTTTGAGAAATTAGGTCCCATAGGGCTCAATCTATTTCATTTTTTCAACCCGGGTTCAATCCAAAACTAATTGGGTGATATTATTCATTTATATTCCCATAGGTCCTGCAGACCGTCTGAACAACATACTAAAATTTCATTTTGATTAAGCCATTTTTACGGCAGTTATAGTGCTAACGGACAGACAGACAGACAGACAGACAGAATGAACAAAGTCATAAACACTTTTCAACTTTGTTGTAAAGTGTTAAAAACATAGATTAGTAGTTGTGAACACATTATTAGCAGATGTGGACACATTATTAGCAGATGTGGACCAATATTAGCAGATGTGGACACATTATTGCATATGTGGACACTTTATTACTAGATGTGGACATACAGAGCGAGAGATAAGTGCTTATGTTGATAATTTTGCAACCTGGAATCCGAAGATGGACAGTTGGGAATGGATCGAGATTAAAATACTTTAAAAAGGATGAATTAAAAACTGGTAAATACATTGACCAACAAATTTGACATTTTTCTTGCCCCGAAGCAAAAGTAAGTGATTTTGACTTTCTTTCCCTCGATTTTCGGATCAGAAATCCAAAATGTTCTATCTCCTAAAATTTTTATGAGAATTCAAGTTCGAATTTTTGGGAAAAATTTGAAAAAAAAAAAAATAGAATATGAAAGTTTTGTTTTCAAAATGTCTGTATTAAGGATTGAAAATTGCTTATCTCAGTTTAAAAGGATACGCCAAATGCAAAAATGAAATAAGAAAAAAGGTTTTAAGAGCAAGAAAATTCTACACACATGCGAAACCATAAACAAATTAAGCGTTTATGCCAGTGTTTTAAGCCTATTCCTAGAAGATATATACTTTTAACTAGGCTCTGAAACATCTGTAAGAAACTAACTACATATTCAGCAAGTACGCATGGTGACCATCTCCCCGTATATCGCATTTCCTGTTCAGATATATCCTGGTAGAAAGTTTCTCAGTTTTCGACGCTAAAAGTACATATATTCGGCGGGAAAATGTCATTGTCCAAATGCGAGTGGAGAAAAGGTATTTTAAGGGACATATTTCACCACAGATCCTTATATGCCTTTATCATGGCTTCGAATAGTTCACAAAGTTTTCCACCTTGATGTTTCCCAGAAAGTTCGCGCAAACAACTTTTAATGCAAACCACGCTAGTTTTTTGTATTCAGTGAATTTGGTCGTGAACACAGAGTTCCCTATGGTAGTTCTTTATTTTAACCCAAACCGGTCGACCTACCCTGAAGTGTATTGTATTTGTTTGGACGGCTGGGACAAGGGCACCCAATTTAAACCGGAACCCAGTTGAGGCGGAATCCACAGGGAACGTACCTTTCTTTCCTTACCACCAACATCTCGGAAGAACTTTCGAACCAAAAGATTTAACTTACCCGTATTCCTCGTAAACACGAGGATAGTTTTGAGCAGAGCCAAGTATCGAACTCGGATTTTCCGACTGAAATCCCTGTGCATTAACCACTGGCCTATCTCCATGGTAGTTCGAACTTGTAGGCCAATGAATGTACCCTGATTTAATTTTGCGTTAGTCAGTCTAGGGAAGCTTTAATTTAAACATTGAAATCCACTGCTCTCTTTATCCAAAGCTTTGAAACATATTTTCATAAAGCTCAACTTGATTTAGAGTGATGGAATTAAAATTTTACGGATGCAACGAAGGATTGATATTTCACAATATTTCCCCCAAGTAAGCAATAAAAGGAAAACTAGGTGCAGTCGTTGAAAATATCCTTATAAAAATAGAGATTTTTTGTCAAGGTTAGCGCCCGACCTACCGCATCAATTTTGCTTGATGATTCAAAAGAGTTTGTCATGTGAAGAGTGCTATTCTGGTTACAACCAGATATATTTTTTAATTGTTTATATAGTTTTGAAATGAAGCATTTTCTACACTATTTTTGTATGAAAATTATACTTTCCTTTCATTTATCTTCAAAATCTACTATTTCATTGTTAAAAACACTGTTTCTATTTAAAAAAAATTCATAATTAAATCACACAGTTAAAAATAAATTCATTTTTCACAGCTATAATCATGCAGTTAAATTGAAATAGCAATAACGCTAAAGCTATATTTGAGACTTTCGTTACATTTGGCTGTCGTTATCTTTAGATTTTAAATGTCTTATTGTTGTAAATATGTTTATAAATATTCCATAATTACATAAAAACGCTTTGTAAATATATATAAACAAGAAAGATCAATCATGCTTAAAGCATTGCTTATGAAACACATTCCAACTTCAATGAAATTTCATTTAAACATGTCTAAAATGCAATACATTCCTCAGTAATATTTTAAAACTTATCACAATACTACATTAATTTATTATATTTGAAAACTTAAACCTTCATCGAAAAAAATGAACTTCATTCAAATGACGGCATTGAAATATAAATTGCCTGGTTTAAACATCTCTAGAATGTGATACATTGCTCGGTAATAATTTTAGAATTATCATAATACTACGATAATTTATTATATTTGAAAACTTCATCGAAAACAACTGAAATTCATTCAAATGACGTCCTAGAAAAAATAACACGCCTGGCTCTCTCTATAAAAGCAGCATTTCATTCATAAATAATTTCCCAATCATGCCATTCATCACAATTCTATAATAAATTATTTTATTTAAAAATTAAGACCATGGAGCTACAAGTAATTAAATTCTATGCGTAAAACTTCATCGGAAAAAATCGCCCTTCTCTTTGTAAAATCAATGAATATTTCATTCATATCAGCTACGCAGACTCCATGAACTAAATGATTTTGTGTTAAAGAAATACAGCAATTCTAATACAACTCATTCTACATATTTTGCTGTTTACATTTTACATAGGTGAAAAATAGGCTTCGTTGTAGAAATAATCATATTTGGATGAGCATTTAAACTCAAATATATTGTAATAGCGCTGTTTCAGTATGTAAATGCACAGAATTTAAGCAAAAATAAAGTGGTTTTAGGACGGATACAACACTCAATATGAATTAAAAAGAACTTTAAAAATCACGATTTTGAGACAAGACGGATCCTATATATCATTTTGAAGTGGGTCACGTGATCGCTCCATATAAGAGGAGTTATTAATATTTTAATTTTTATTTAAACACTACTAAATATATTTTGCTGAATTTTTTTTTATATATTTTATGGAACAATTTGAATATTACCTAAAATTTTCGAAGCAATTTGTGCATTTTAAATTCGCTTAAAAAATGTTTGAAAAATTAGGTCCCATAAGGCTCAATGTATTTAATTTTTTCAACCCGGCTCAATCCCAAACTAATTAGGTGATATTATTCATTTATATTCCCATAGGTCCTACAGACCGTCTGAACAACATACTAAAATTTCATTTTGATTAAGTCATTTTTACGGCCGTTATCGTGCTAACGGGCAGACAGACAGACAGACATACAGAATGAACAAAGTCATGAACACTTTTAAACTTTGTTGTAAAGTGTTAAAAAGCATTGACATGCAACTTTCACACTTATTTAGGGTATATCACGCCATCGTGCGTATACATACGAATTGAATAAGTGGACTGAATGGCATATGCGCCTTCATTACCAATCAGTTTCTGGTTTTGGGGGGAGTATTCGTGGGAATGTATTTTTGACGGAGAATGAGTGGATCCTCAACTCATATATAACGTCTGCGTATTAGGCTTTACGCGCGGTTTGGGAGAGCCAGCGTATTGGGCAAAACTCTGTAACTTGCAAAGCGAGTTCGTGAGCGTCAGAGAGCAGGAGTCGGAACCCCGGTGGATAAAATAAATCATTTGAAATAAGCGTTTATTACTAAAAACTCCTTTAGTTTTCAAGAAATTATTGAAATCGGATAAATTTACCCTTTGCGATAACATAATAGATAGAGTATTAAGGGTAGTTAAAGATTGTGATGTTAATTTTCTTTAAATTCCTTTGGGATAGTAAAATCCTGCTTTAGAACAAAATAATCTGATGTTCAAAATAAAACCTATTCGGAACACTTAATACGGCAGTTAAAGAGATTGCAGCTATTCCAGAACCTATTTCTCTTTTTTACCGAGGGGTTTTTTTTTTCGTATGAAAGTAAGTTAATGTGAAGGATCCAAGTGGGAATTCAGTTGTATATTCAACCACGTCAAATGGAAGCTTCAGTAAAGTCCTATAATTAAGCCTACGTTTTATCAAGTGTTTTTTGCGTTACCACCGTTTTCTTATCTTAAAAATAAAAACATGTTTTCATGTAATTGCACTTAAGTTTATAAATATATGTAACATTTGGGATGGCCATTAACCCAATTTAATATGCAATAAATAACTATTGTGTATATTTAGAGGTATTATTTACTTTAATGTGCCAATTAACAACTGCTAAGTATTTGAGTTCATACTCAATGTACAATGTGAGTTCATATTTAAAAATACAAATGTAAAATCTTTGATACGAGAATGTTGTTTCCTAAGTCATAATGATCCAAAGCAGGGGAGCTTATGGCTCCACTGTTATAGTACCCACAAATGTTCAATATTTCATTTCTTTAATTACATTAACTACACTGCATAATATACATGAAGATAAAGTATTATAATATAACCAATATTTCGAATTCAAATTTCAATTTATTCGTTTTGGCACTAGAACACAAACCAGTTTTAGCACACCGTGTATGTCTGTATCTAAGCCAGTCTGCATCAAAAATTGTCCTGTACTTTATTTTGATTAGATTTTTGGTGCAATCGAAATAGCATAAATGGTTCTTTTTGCAATATTGCCCGATAAATATAAGGATTAAACGTTCCGAACTTTTAAAATTGCTTATTTCTAACTTATTTGTGTATTTTAATACCATGTTCATTTTAGTTAAAATTTTATTAATAAATTAGGTATGTTAATGAGTTTAGTATTTAATTATATTGTTCTTAACCTATATTTACTGTATAATTTTATTTATACTAAAAATATAGGGGAGACAGTGGCTGAATGGTGTAACTAACGTTTAGAGTTAATTATTAAAGTATAAGTGATAAGAAGAAGAATCAGAAACCAATAATTCGTTTATTCAAATATTTTTAAACTTAGATGAGGTATAAAAAATACAAAAATAAAAGAAGTTAATATTTTAAAAAAGAAACATATAAACAATCTTATATTGCCCCCATTTGCTGTGCTGAACGCGGTATCCACATTTTTTCATACTTTATGGTTGATAAAGATCACATATAAGTACGTATTCATCATCGTCGCTTTATATTCTGACACTTGAGTTATTTGCCCAATTTTACCTTACTTTAAATTTGATGAAAATATCAAACAAATGCGTATTCACATCGAGTTATGGGCTCACTTTTTACATTCAATACATGAAATTTAATCACCATTTAAAGTCGAATATAGTTCATTACAAATCTGCTGCATCTTCATTTTGTTTTATTCCATTCTCTTTTTCTACTTTATCCATCTGCTTTCCTATGTTAATTGTTTTTCGTATACTCTGTTCTGCGAAATGGATGTTGTGTTATCTACCATGAAAGCTTAATTTCAACTTCCTGCAAACCTTATATAGACGGTTTCTGAGACTATTTTATATAACAGTTTGCTTGCTATCAACTTAATTTTGACTTTTAAAATAGATGAAACTACTTCCAAGTACTTTGGTATTACCAATCTAAAACTATTTTCTTTTTCTAGGATTTGGCTTAGGAAAGGTTTCCTATTTCTCAAAGTTATTTTTCGACATAGGCCGCCCGATCTACCTTAAGGTGTATGGTATATGTTTGGATGGCCGGGAAGTGCCACCCAATTTAGACCGGAGCCCATTAGGGGGCGGCATCCACAGGGACCTTACTCTCCGTCCCCTACTACCAGCGACTCAGAAGGACTTACGGATCCACATATTTAACGTGCCTGTACTCCACGGGAACAGTTTGGGTATTCTTTTAGCTTGGCGTTATTTTAAAATGCGCGACGTCCCAAAATATAAAGAGAAATTACATTAAAACTGCAAATTCTGTCTAATTATATATAAGCGCCCATTTCTCATGTTATTTTGTCTGATAAAATGACTAAATTTTAAAAAATTGGACATATGGATATAGATACAAATAAAACGAAAAAATGGAATTTCAGTGCGTAGCTAAAGTCATGTATTATTCCCTACAATATATTTTTAAATTCACAAATCTATAGTTTCCAGATAAACAATATTGAACGAATCTATTGCAATTACCGAAAGTGTTTTCTCCGTAACGAGCTATTTTTTTTAAAGCGTTCCAAATAATTTATAGAATGAATCATTAAGATACGAAAGTCCACAAAACGACGTATAACGCTTGACTATAATCCTGCACAAGTGCTCCATCGCCAAAAAAAAGTGCCATAGACTGCAAGAATAATTCCCCGGAATTCAAACTCGTTTCCCTTTAAAACATGTTTTATAAAACCTAATCTTTAAAAATAAATTACATAGTAAATATTTTAGGATTATCACTTCAATGAACCCAGTTTTGTTGGAGACGGAGGGATCTTTTGCGAGACAATGAGATTAAGAAGATGAGAGGGGGTGATAGGAGCTAATGGAGCAAATGCTCTATACTTCAAGATCTAACCCGATTTGGTTCTAAGAAGTAGTAATAGATCCTTAGCGAGCATTTTCCCTGAAAGTTTGTGGAACCTATTTGACATGTTATGGTTGTGCGTTCAATCACGTCAAGTTAGATTGGATTCCTAGCTCAGCTACGTAAATAAAGTGGTCCTGACAGTATTTGAGGGAGTAGAGATAAGTAATGAAGAATAGTTCGGGGAGATAGGAAGGTCAACGGACGACGGAATTATTGATATCAGATGTATTTTTTTTTCTCTAGTAATTTCCCTTGCTTAAATATACATTTTTGTTTTAATTCGGTGAAATTCATTGAATATAATTTTAAATGTTAAAATATTTTAACATACAATTTTGGTCGCTAACAAATAATGTATTGATTCATCCAGTTCCTTACATAATATAAAGTAGTATGTGCTATCAAATGCGAAAAACACTATATAAGAAAACCAATGTCTCTGTCAGTCTCTCTATCTCTCACACTTGGCGACAAATTTAGCGAATTTGGCAACTTGATTATTTTAAGTGAACTTCGGAATCTAAAGGATTGGTCAAGAACTTTTAAAGTTATTTAGTTTCATTTTAGGGAAATAGCCGTACAGGGTTAAGGATGCTTATTTACAAACAGAAAACAATGTCCGCCTGTTACGCTTGGCAATAAATTTCGCTGAATATTGATCACTTGGTGACTTTGGGGAAATATAAGGGAAAAGACGATAATGAAAATAAATAATAAATTAAATGTCTTTGTAAACCCCTGTCGCTTTGGGGAAATTTTTACTTAATTCAGCCGCTTTCGGTGACCCGTTCCCCCTCTATATCTGCGTACGGTGGCATCATTAGCAACCATCTGTTTAAAAGAAACTTACAAAAAATATAAAAACACACTGCGTAGGCATAATATGCCCTGAATAATGTCTAAACACGCATCCGCCAACTCAGCAGGTGTAATATGATCATCACACAAGCAAAATCAACTAAAAGGGTGAATAAAATAGAGTATACCAGTGAAAATTCTATATTTATCGGATCAATAGAAGTTGAGATACACGAAAACTGAATTTATGAGCGAGCGACAGTTTAAATCACTGTTGTCCGAGAACACAAAATCCTGAATTCTTATTGTTGGGGGTATGACAAAATATGTTTATACTCCCAGCTTCAAAGTAGTGACAACGTCTTCGGAATCCGACGAAAAAAAGGGGGGGGGGAGATTAATCGAAATTATGGTACTGTTCGATAGAAGAAATTTTTTCTTCGAATAATTATAATAATGGATGAATTGAACTAAATTATATTTTTTTTATTTCACGAAATTCACGAATTTATCTTTAGACATTGTATGGAAAGCCTTTCTTCGAAGTTATCAGGTTTGCAAACAATAAGAAAATATGCTCTTGCAGCATTGTACTAATTAAAAAATCTGTTGTGGGCAGCAAATGATTTAGTATATAATGTAATTAATTTACTTCTTACACAGTAAAAATGAGGTATAAAATCCAAGGCACAATGTTTGTAATATTAAATTGTACATTGCGCTTTTCCGAATGACATGTAACTATTTCGATATACACAATTAACATATATTTCGCGAACTCTAAGTTGAAATTATTAATATTGATAGCATCTACAATGAGCAAGAGAGTCCACATATAAAAATATTTTAATAAATAATTCATCAATTTAGCATCAGTTTTGAAATTTTGACCATATTTTCGTCAATTTGTGGCTATACACATTGCCAGGTTGGCGATATTTTGCTAAATTAGTCACGAAGATTGCCAAATTTATCGCTAAGTGTTACACACAGACATAGAAATTTCTTATATATGAAAGACTATAATCGAATTGTTGGTCACAAAAATTCAAAACTACTACACAACGATATTTTCTCATGAATGGAACGGACCAGATCCACAAAAATTGTGTCATTCGTTTTCAAATGAAAAATTATATAAGAAATTATCATTTACGTAATACTACTAAAGGTTCTGATGTTGTGATGATTTTTTCAAAATTTCATTTGAAAATTCGGGGGTCTTCTGAACATTTGAAAGTGTTTAAAATCAATAGGCTCCAATCAATAGGTATTAACGGATTGTAATTATTGTAGCAAATTTCGTTCGAAACTCTCCATTCTTTCATCAGATATCGTCTCACAGACTCACGGTCACACACATACATACATATACATACATGCCAGGCAGAGGAGATAGTTCTCGGATGTGTCTTTCCAATATGTCCCAATCTTTCTCGATAGGGTTTTAATCTGGACTTTGCGGTGCATTTAAGTCAAGGGAATACCATACGTTGGACAAGCAAATCGGAATCTTCTGTACAGTTGATGGAAGAAGATATAGTTCTCGGATATGTCTTTCCAATATATCCCAAATTTTCTCGATGGGGTTTCAATCTGGACTTTGCGGTGCATTTAAATCAAGGGAGTACCATGCGTTGGACAAGCAAATCGAAAGCTTCTGTACAGTTGATGGAAGAGGAGATAGTTCTCGGATGTGCCTTTCTAATATGTCCCAATCTTTCTCGATAGGGTTTTAATCTGGACTTTGCGGTGCATTTAAGTCAAGGGAATACCATACGTTGGACAAACAAATCGGAATCTTCTGTACAGTTGATGGAAGAGGATATAGTTCTCGGATATGTTCCAAACTTTCTCGATGGGGTGTCAATCTGGACTTCGCGGTGCATTTAAATCAAGGGAGTACCATGCGTTGGACGAGCAAATCGGTAGCTTCTGTACAGTTGATGGAAGAGGAGATAGTTCTCGGATGTGCCTTTCCAATATGTCTCAATCTTTCTCGATAGCGTTTTAATCTGGACTTTGCGGTGCATTTAAATCAAGGGAGTACCATGCGTTGGACAAGCAAATCGGAAGCTTCTGTACAGTTGATGGAAGAGGAGATAGTTCTCGGATGTGCCTTTCCAATATGTCTCAATCTTTCTCGATAGCGTTTTAATCTGGACTTTGCGGTGCATTTAAATCAAGGGAGTACCATGCGTTGGACAAGCAAATCGGAAGCTTCTGTACAGTTGATGGAAGAGGAGATAGTTCTCGGATGTGCCTTTCCAATATGTCCCAAACTTTCTCGATAGGGTTTGAATCTGGACTTTGCGGTGTCAGGGTAAATGGTGGAAGTCAGAGTCATGCTCTGTGAACCACTGTTACAAGGTTCCTGGGAGTTGGATTGTACCATTATCGTCCATGCAAGACCCGTCGCCTGTTGGGTAAAAATGAAACATTGCAGAGTGGACGTGATCGGCAAGAATGTTCTAGTACTCCATGAATGACACTAGACCTTTCGGTAACACCAGGGGACCAATACCAAACCAGCAGCACATGTCCACACCATACCCCCACCACAACCATAAACTATGTGAACAAGATGAAATGGGTTCATAGTTAGCAGGTGGTTCTCCCCACACTCTCCGCCTGCCGTCGGTACAGAAAAGGTGTAGCGGGATTCATCCGACCACATAATCTTCTTCCAATCATCGGATGTCCAATGACGTCGTTCGCGGCACACACATGCACCACCTCAAAAATGATCGATAAAAGTTCAGACATACAGTAGTGTGGCAATTAATTGAGAAATGCAGTTTTTTTTATAAAATTCAGTTTTATTCAAATTTTCTATGGATACATTTAAAACTAATAAGTGATGTGACCTCTCCGAGACTGTATAACATCACAGACACGTTTCGGCATGGAATGTACTACACTAGCACATGTAGTTTTAATTTCAACGTCTCTGAACCATATGTCAATAACGGCCGAAATTAGCTTGTCCATCGCCGTACAGTCAAATTTGTGAAGCCGTTTTTTGACAATAGCCCACAAATTTTCTATGGGATTCAAGTATGGGGAATTTCCAGTCCAATCCAGTACGGTGATGTTCTTTTCTGAGCAGAAATTTTTGATTCGCTTCGAAGTGTGACATGGCGCACTGTCTTGTTGGAAAACGCAATCTCCGTGCGGCCACAGTTTATCCATGGTTGGAAGCACTTTTCGGGTCAATATGACTTCGTAACTGGCACTGTTCATAATTCCCTCTACAGGGACAAGAGATTCTGTCCCCACAACGCTGTAACAACCCCAAAACATCTTTTTGGGCAGATGCTTGGGTGCTTGATTGATGTGGTGCTGATTGAGAGGTTCTCCTTGGCTCCTTCTCACGAACATGGATCTAAATCCCTGAACCACAAAATGTGTTTCGTCAGAAAATAGAACCTTCCCAGTCCATGTTTTGTATTTCCGGGCCCATTCCAACCTTTTTTTCTTCATGCGAAGCGTCAGAAGCTGCTTCTTGTACGGCCGACGTGTTCTCCGCCCGCGTTCTAAAAGCCTGTATCGCACTGTTGAAGATGCAATATCAACACCAGCTGCCGCCATGGACTTGGACAGGTCAAAACTGGTTAATCGAGGATTTTTAACACTTATTCGATGTAAAGTTTTGTCGTCACGAGCCGAAGTTGATTTTTTTCGGCAGCATCATCCAGAACGTTTGGTTCCAGCATTTCCTGTTTCCTGAAACCGCTTCCAGATCCTCCCGACACTTGATGTACTCACTCCACATATTTTATCTATTACCTCGAACGTCTTAGAAGTGTGTTCTCTAAGCGCAATCACTTTAGCACGTGTTTCCGCGCTGATATCCATGACGCTAATGACCCCTGCAACAACTGAGAAACTACCATTGCGGAATACCTACCACCTGTCGGAGGAATTTGAACACCTGCTACTTACCAGGTGCATACGAACACACTTTGATAGTGACTGCAATTTGAACTCTGAGATAATTTGGAGTGCTTCTTCCTAAGCTTACGTGTGATAAAACGAAAAAAATGACATTTCTCAATTAATTGCCACAGTACTGTACTTGAAAAGTACTCTTCCGTCGAAAATTCGGTTTCGAATTTTCAACTCAGTCACGATACTTTCCGTATATATTATACTATGTATAAAAGGAAAGTAATAATTATATTTTAAGGGATCGTGTAGAAATGTTTAATATTGATTGGATAAGTGTGTGTCCCACATGTGTACGGATAATATAGGAACGCCAGTGCTGCAATTGGGCGGGTGCAAGGAAATACATTATATAACTTTGTCATATGCTGGATTAACCCATTGTCTATAAAATTTAAGAGAGAAATTTATCCAAAATTATCATCTATAAATACATTATATTATGCTAAAAATATATATGATGAGGAAGAATATTATACTAGAATTGATAAAAAAACTGCACACGCACTTTCCACGCAGATCAGTATATATTAAGTGGAGGAGGAAGTGAAAGACGTAATATGATTTGGTCATCATTTGTGAATTCTCTGTTATTGAGTTCGTTTTCATATGTCATTTCGCTTAAAATTAGTGGTTTTTCTTAAATATATCAGTCATGCTCTTGTAAAACGTTTTAGATGAACGAGTCCGCATTTTAAATTTTAATCAACATTATTACCTGGAATTTGTTACCTGAGTCAGTAAGGAAAAATTTGCCAGGGATTTGGAAAACTGAATGCTATTGCTGCATCAATACAACGCACCAGCTCAAGATTTTCTTCTGATACGGTTGTGTTTGTAAAAGCACAAAGTTGCCCTTGTTTCTCAAACATCTCCCGCTTTATCCGCGCATGTCATTTCCCTTCCAAAAAGTGAAAAACTTGTTAAAACCGTCGTCTTCAAAAGATTAAAGTGATAAAAAATTGAAAGCCGATCTAAGAGCGATTGCAAAATTGCCTACAAAAAGGGGAAAATGCATTGGAAGTAGTGCGTAACTGCTGAGAGACTAATACTAGGTGAATTATTTTATTCAAAATGCTTTTTATTTGTAAAATTCTATGTCGCCAATCCGGGAATTTGTTCGGTCAAATCCCGTATATTATTTAAACAAAATAAAGAAGATATTAATTGAAACACATTTTAAAATACACTTACATCCATTTTGAGTGTGTTTTATACCAACATTTAATACATAATACATGCTTAAATGACGCGTGTTAAATTGACTACTTAATTTAATTAATATAACTATTTTAATACTTGCTATATGCCACAATTTTGCGAACTTTTATTGAAACTAACCTGTTAACGGAATGTCTACATATAAAGATGTACCATTACGGAAAATGAAATGATAGTGATATATTTTTGAAGATATAAATACCAACGGTGCAAAAATGATAACAAATTATATTTTATATGAGTTATGCGGTCTTAAACTACTTTATTTAAACCTTCTGTGGAGGGAGGGCAATCATCAAGGTTTGTAATTAGCATAACGCCTAAATCTATATTGTTGATTTTTGTCATTTAACAGAAAGAACCTGCAATGATCTTACAAAACCGAAACATAGATCAGTTGAATATCTCGGATACAAACAATAAATATTTGACCCAGAAATCAATTGTTTTTGTGTCAGCACACAGACGGTACCGACGATTGTGGAGAGAGAACAATAGAACTATTTATTGATTCCCATGAAAAGTAAAGCACCATACAAAAGAAAGAAGAGCACTATTTATGACCTGTTGTTTGGACTTATTCAGTGTTCAAGGATAAAATAGGAATCAATACTGCAATTGAAGAAATAGTCTACTGTGATGTTGTATTTCTAAGCACCATAATAGATAAATGGATTGATGCTATATATTTTCTCTATCTTAGCTGGTGCTTATGACCTTAGAAACCAATATATTCGAACGTAATTACGCAAAAAATAGTGCCAAAAATTATATCAGTAGTCGTATATCAAATGGAAATTTAAGAAAAGTGAAATAGTAGATAAAAATGTAGATACTAAATAAATTTATTTACTTATAACATATTACACGATGATCTTCAACAGGCATTTTTACACATACTTTTCTATAAATTTCCTTCTAATTTCACAAGGAAAAATTTTCTAGAAAATTTAAATAAGCATAGTTAACTAAATGAGGCCGATCCGGTGGTTGAACGGTCAGGGGCATGCGTTTCCGTCTGATCGCTGGATTGCCCGGTTGCGGGTTCGAATCCCGCCAGCGGGTATGGATGTTGTCATATCGAGGCCAAATCAGACTTCCGCCCTTAGGGGAGCCTCTATAAACGTGAAGCTGCAAATCTCCACCCCTTCGCCATGGGATACCCTGGGGAGTCTTGTGGAAGTGGTGCGCAGGCGCTCCTTCACCACTGGGGAATTAGTAACGAACGAACAAACTAAATGAGTTTTATCCAACTAGGGTAGAAGGAAATCGAAAAGATGAAGAAAACATATATTTATAGGCAACATATAGATATGGACATGCTCCCAATATCAAGAAAGAAAGGTTACATTTCACAGTATTAAATCCATCTCTTTTATATGTTTTTAATATCTTTTAGCCATTAAAATTTTTAAATCCATGTCTTTAAACTAAAGGAGTTGTAACATATTCTTTACGCATCAGTTTTAAACTTATCAGATGTTTCACTTTCCTTAATGGAAATTCTACATATTATTTCTTCATAAAAGTGGCTGTATTTATTGTAAAACTCTAATCTCTTATCTAACATAATAAAAAACGATGTATTATGTTTGTTTACTCATCTTTTAGAGGCATAACAGAAAAATCTAAGCGACACATGGCTACAAAATTTTGTACACTGATTGTTCAGATCAGTTCCAGAGATAAGATTTTTTTAAATACTTAATTTAAAAGCTATAAATTCTTAAAAATTAAAATTCGTCCAAAATTTTACAAATTTCACATTAATTTATTCCAACAGACGATTCTCTCAAGAATCCGTTAATTATTTGAATTTGCACTGAATTTGTACTTTTAAACCAATTTTCGTTTCAATTTGATAAATGGACGTACTTTCAAAGACGGCGTGGCAAAAATGCGAAAAATCTAAAGTATCTCGAGAACGACTAGTCCTAGAGAAATGGAGTTGGTCTTATTCTTTTCACTGTCAAAAATTACCTATAAAACAAGCACTTAATTGTTACATTTGAGCACACGTAGATTTTAATTTAGATTTTGACGATTTTTGCCTGCCATTTCGCAAAACCAGGCTGGTTCTTTTTTCTCGAATCTTAACAAAATCAAATAAGCATCAGGGTGATCCACCAGTGGCTTATCTACCAGTTTTAGTTAAAGTGCAGTCATTGAATATACACATACATGCATATATATATATATATTTTTTTTTCAATGGCGTATGTACAGAGTTCCTTATGTACAAGTATATGTAAAGTCCTTAAACACCCTAACAACTTTGGAATAGAAAGCCCCTAAGTATACAATTAAGTCTCTATGGTAATCATGACCGAGGCCTTTGGGATTCGTTTCCAGGACTATTCAAAAACATTTTTGAGGTACCTCCACTAATGCACTCACATAAATATCACTCACCTTTTTCCCTCTAATGCAATTGAGTGCTGTAGTGCGATGTAGTCTCTTCAATCGTACAAATATGAGGTAACCAATATAAAATCTTCTAAATTTGGATAAGAAAACTAGCGTTTTATATGCTCCACTTCTGCGAATGTATTGTGCAATGAGAAGGGAGGCATTTTTCTGCAGTGAGGGAGTGATTGTAATTTCTTCTTATTGTATTTTGTCTGCCTTTATGGAGCAGATAGGGACAATTTAAGATATACCCGCCAGCGCACAAACAGTGCTTCTCAGACTTTGTGATACAGTGCTCCCTCTTTCTCTTTGATAAAAACTAAGAAACACGATTTTAAAATTGGTAAATGATTACACATTTTCAAAAGACATGAGTGTTTCTATTTTATGTGGTGTTTTCCGGAAGTACAACTAAAAGTATAGAAGTTTATTGTTTAGTTTAATGTGAAATATGGCAGATCATTTTGGTAATATACAGGGCGTTTCACAAAATATGAACATAAGACGTTCCTTTGAACCCTAATGTTAGATACATAGCTTGAACTGCAAAAATTGCTTCAAATAAGGAGTCATGAAACGGTACTTAAATGATGTGCGATATTTCTTCAAAAAATTAAAAAATGAACTTTTTATGCACCTCTAGGGGAAAAAATTCACATTACAAAAATATTTTTCATGCAGTATTTATTAAAACTGACAAAAGTTTGGCTGTAATGCCACCAAATTTGACACAGTTATCATTTATTAAAATTATTTTGTATTTAAGCACCCTAGTAACTCAACTAAAGCTTAAATACCGACGCTGTTCAGTAATGCTGAATTCTGGGAGATGATTATGTATTACCAATATCCTAGTTCAACCGATCTCCTAGTTCCAATTGCTACGGATATCCAACCGATTTCAAAAATTAAAGGACATGCTTATTTTTCCATAGATTTTATTAGGAAAACATCTTATCAGAATAACAGACACAATTATTAGTTTTTACCTTATTTAAATTTTAAAATAACTTTTAACCAGAATCATCTGTCTGTCCTTAACACGTTAAGCGCGATGTCAGTCCGTGGGGACTGACAATGAACTTTCCTTATGGGCGGCGTCATCCCGTGGGAACTGACAGTGAACTTTCCTTTTAGGCGGCGTCAGTCCGTGGAGACTGACAGTGAACTTTTCGGTTGAGTGACTAGCTCCGTGGGACAGGCAGTGTCAAGATTAAAAAATAAATGTTATAATTTTAATGGAGTTTATTAAAACATTCTAAGAAAATATGTGGTTTGGGGTTTTACACATATACGCCATTCGCATAGATGAAAAGGACAGTGAAATACAATCGTCACCTCGACGTGTGTGTTATCTTCTGTTTATACTCTATGACCGAACACCTCGCCAAGCGATCGCTGCTGTGTGCCGCCTGAATGGTAGGTAGAGCAAGAACAGCTCCGCGCTCAACGTGTTAATAGTTTCAAAGACAAACTGCTGAAAATAATATCGTTCTAAAACCATACTGAATCATTTCTGTAAATTTAATCAATTCCTGAACGGCCACCTGGATTCGTAAACTGCGACTATAGCAAGCGCATCGAAGTGTCACGACAGAGTGGTTTAAGTCAGGATTTTTGGCAGTTTATTTCATCTTAAGTTCAAATGTCTGTGATCCCAAATTATTTTGTTTTAGTTTGACTAAAGGAAGTAAAAGGGCAACATTTCTGCAATTTAACTTCCTTCTGTACAGTGTTTGCATAAAATTTTAATTCTTAAAAAATTTTCAGAAATATTGCACATTATTTAAATTACTGATGCAGAATTTTTTACCTGTTTAAAGCATTTTTTCGATTGAAAATATGTGCCTACAACAAAAGTTTCAAAATAAGTTCCGCTGTTTACCTCAAAAAAACGTGTATGTCTCTGTGTTCATTAACGTATTTCACAGTGATTATTTGGCTTTTTACAGTGAATGGAAATTACGACGGAATTTCATAATCTCCATGTTAAACAAATCTAATATCGAAGACGCATGTGATCTCCATCCGCTAGGTAATACGACCCTTGATAAATTACGAATATGAATGTTATTGGGAATACGAGCCATTGTTAATGACCCTTCCACAGTTATGATTATTGACGGCAAATATTTTCCTTGCCATTGTTACTTTCCTTATATACCTTGTATAATGTATAAGGAAAATATTGTGACGTACTCGAAAATTCGAGTTCTAGTTTTCGACAGGAGAGCACGCTTCAAACATCATTGAACACGAATCAGACGTTTTCGTTATGATGTCTGTGTGTGTGTACATGCGGGTGTATTGTTTCATGATTATTCACGCAGCATAAGGAGCACGGGGAAAAATCAATTTATCACTATACTTTATATATTATTGTAATCACCACTCCACATTTTATACGCACATCTATTTTAACGTTTCAACACCAACGTTTTACATTCTTGCCAATGGATGCTGCAATCTCATTTATTCAATCGGGCATGGTCACTTTAATATATATATATATATATATATATATATATATATACGCATATATATATATATATATATATATATATATATATATATATATATATCACGCATGGAAATTTCCTTACAAAGTTATTGGAATGTGAAGGGCATTCCTTGAATTTCTGCATATTACATGTTAATACATACAGCATATTTTGGTTTCAAATGCATATTGCAGCATCAGAGGTAGATTACCTTTAAACATTTTTTCACAATTTACATATTTTTTGTTAAAAATATGACCCTAAGCATCAAATCTGATTTTAATCGGTTAAACTACTTTTTAGTATATAAATTTTTTTGAAATTTTTTTTGGCTTTAGGGTTTCTGTTTCTTGGACTGTATGATTAGCCGATTAACTTCCATTTTTCTCACCTGGACCTGTGTTACATCACACCTATTTATCATGGATTAATAATAGTTATAATCTTTTCCAAATCCTTTATTTCCTAAGAGCGCTCAATACCCCAAAATATAGCTTGCTTGAAGTACCCAAATATGTTTCATTTTCTGTATTATGATACACACTAATAAAACGGATTAGCATGCCACATTTCTCATAGAATTTGCAATTGAAAACTATTTTAACTAGATAAAAATAATTATATAACCCTCATGTCCATGACCAAATATTCCCTGCCTGTTCAATGGCTGGGGTACCCGGATACCCATTGCGAATGTTACTACCCTTTATCTATACTACCCTTTTCCTTGGAATATAATTGTCCCTTCATCACAGCCGGACAACATGTGAGCTAAGTCATACGTCTGCCTCCAGTTAGTTCACTTTCGGAAAATGTTCCCAATTTTACTTTTGCGGTACCCAATCATTGTTTAAAAGTATAAAAATGTTTGATGCACAAAAAGAAAATATTTTTTTTAGTAAAATGTTTGAGAACTAACTAATCAGTTAGTTATCGTGCAAATAATGGAGATTTTAAAATATTTCGATATGTTTCAATTAGAGCCAACAATATTTTTCATAGAAAATGCACGCGGGTACCCGGTCATTAGTTAAAGGTATGAATATGTTTGATGCACAAAAATAGAAAAAGAATTTGCACAGTGTTTCGACAACTACACCAATCAATTAGTTATCGTGCAAATAATTCATGCAAAGTGGTATTCAAAAATATTTCGATTTATTTTAATTGGAACCAACAATTATTGTGATAAAATGAACAGACAGCACCCGGATACCCGGTCATCGAAATAAGGGATAAACTAAAAATTTATCCCAGACGTTGCTGAATTTCAAAGCCTAATTAGTGTTCGATAAATTTCAATTAGAACCAATAAATATTGGGATAAAATGGACAGACAGGTACCCGGACACCCGGTCATTGACACATAAGGGATAAATTAAAAATTTTGCCCAGGAGTTGCTGAATTCCAAAGCCTAATTAGTGTTCAATATATTTCAATTAGAACCAACAAATATAGTGATAAAATGGATATACGGATACCCGGTCATTCACGTAAGGGATAAACTAAAAAATTAGCCCAGAGGTTGATGAATTCCAAAGCCTAATTATTGTGTAATTATTTCAAGACCTGAAATGTATATTTCTATTTAAGTGCAACGTATGGAAATTATTTATAGCGTGTAAAGAGTGAAAATGACTTACTCGTGAAATAAAACTTCTTAGTTAAATAATAAATTTCTAGAAATGAATTATATTTTAATATCTTTACTTGTCCGCTCCCGTAATTTAGAGACAGCTGAGTTATCTCTGGGAGAAAAAATTCATCTGAAAGCGCTTTGAAAAATAGTTTGTTATTCATGGAGTTAATTTTGTGTTAGAATGTATTCAATGCACAAATCGTTATTAAGTCTTTTTAATTAGAAATATTGTCCCGTTTTAGGAATATTTTGCATTATTTAAAACACTATATGGAAAAATATTTTGTTCAAATTAGGTACATTTTTAAAGAGAGAGAAAATATTTTATAAGGTATTTTAAGAACCTTAATATAGAAATAAAGGCAAATTAAAAGAAAAATATTGATTTAAAATTAAGAGCATTTTTCAAAAACCTTTCTCATTTAAAATTATTCCTATAAATACAAAAGAGTAATCAAAATTTCCAGAATTGCTGCAAAACAAAATTAAATGCTTTCAAAGATTCCTCCGTGAGAAATTTACTTGCAATATCTTTCAAAACACCCTCCTTGAGAAACAATATAATTGTCCCTGTGCTTTCTCACTGTAGAAAGCAATTTTCAATGCCCTATTTAAGAATGCTATTTAGTGCCCGGGTCTTTTTCTGGTTTAACCCGGAAACTTCTAAAATCTCTTCATTCAGATTTTTATCTTGGGAAATAAGGAGTCGTAGCCATATCTGAAACACAGAAAATTTTGAAAGATACCAGCCGACTGTTCTTCGTCAAAATCTGTTTAAGAGACAATGCTGTGTGCGCTGACGCATTGTTATGTTGCCATAGAGAGTCCACACTTTTTTCTATACCTTGATAATAGTGTAACTACTATTTTAAATATGACTTCATTTTTACTCAATGTTAAAAAAATTCATCAGAAGTCACAAACAAGTACTCACGAAAACACTAGTAAACATAGGCAAGATGCAATAAGTGTCATACAACTTAGTATACTGTACATGGAGACTATTTATAATTGCGCTCTTCAAATACTTCTTGTTTTCCCGCTACGATTGTAGTCTAAGAACCTTTTTGAACATTCCTGCTTGTACGTTACCACAAATACACCACTGCATGGCAAAAAAAAATCCCCGCTAGTAAAAAAACAAAACAAAAAAAGCCATCTAAAACAGGTATGAAATCTCAAAATGGTTTACGCCAAGTTCCTGAAGGACCGGAGTTGTATATTACAGTCTAAAGTACCTTACTGAATGAAAGTTTTAACATGAAGTGGTGTGTTGATGAGATTTCAAAACTTTTTGTAGAAATACATATTTATCAACATGATTGCACAACAATTACATATCAGGGATTGCAAATTTTACTTTACCGCTGAGCAGCATGTATTGTAGTTTTTATTTTTTTTTTTAATTCTAAAAGTATGTACCTCTTACCTTAACACTTATGCTGAGCCATATTTCATCAAAATCGGTTAAGTAGTTAAGGCTGCTTAGGTCCGTCTACATTAAAGAAATACAATGGTCGGAGCAAAAATCGTAAACGTGCAATTTACATTTTTATCGTTGGGTGCTACGGCACAAATTGTAATTATTTTATCTCAGTTTTGTGAGTGTTTTATAAAGGAAAAAGAATGCAGTCTTTAGATATCTTGAAGATTGAACTACAAACCTTAATTATTCCTAATTAGTATATAATACAAAATATACTATAGTGTATAAGTATAATATACACTTGTCATCTACGGATTCGGTCATGACGACTTGTTGAGGAGGAATACTGCCGAGTTCTTAAAATGAACAAGTTTATCTTCAATGACTTCTGAAGAGAACTCCTATAAAGATGCATCAAAAACACCGAGTTTTAACGGCATAAAGTACCAAGAATAGGAAACACACAAAAATTTTGAAATAAATTTCATTAAAAGGCACATTTTACATAACTCTATGGTGCACTTCAAATAAATATCACAGTACCCTCTCATAAAATTTGTTGCTGCAGAACGTTCATTTGCGCTTTAGTTTCGTGTTGAAAGAAAATAAATTATTAGATAAACAGATTATAAAGATTTCCTTTCTTCCGTGTAAGAAAAATGCAGAGTTTTAAGTGCTTCATTGCATTCCACACTTTTGCTAAAACACTTGTATGGGCTATCACAACGAAGCAAAAATTATGTACTGAGCAATTGATTGCATTTTCTTATACTTTTCTTTCCTTTATATTTTCCATGCCTATTTTTTATTAATAAATTTATTCTTTATTTTCTTGTTTAATCCTAATTCCATACTTCGCTGTTTCATTACAAATATTTGTACATTTTAAGAACATTTCACAATATTTAAAGTTTTATTAAACGGAACTGTATTTGATATTCACAAAGTTTTCATACAAAAATATTAAAATCTGATGTAGGACGAAAATCTGATATGGGCAGCATATGACTTTCCCTACATAGTGCAATAAATTTATTTTTTTCACAGCGAGAAAAGGATATAAAGGATCCAGTGCATAATGCTTAGTCTTGAATTGTTATGTATTTTGCGCTTTTCTAGATGACTACATGTAAAATTATTTCAATATTGAGCCACCGCATTATAAAAAATCCGCAATATAACTGCAGTATATTAAAATATTGTATTAAGTAATACAGCATTTTGAGGTTATTGTCGTATATTTAGCATAATTTTTGCTATTTGGCGATAGTTTTGTCAGTTTGGTACCATTAAGTCTAATTTAGTCCATTACGTTTGGTACCATTAAGTCTTTAAGTACCATTAAGTTTGGTACCATTAGTCAGATCAAACGACGTTAATAAATGCGTCGCATAATATTGCATATGAAAAATGAACACATTTCACGGTTCATGGTAGTGTTTTGAAGTTTACGCCAGTCGTTATCTAATGAAAAATTGCATAAAATAAGATTATATTTTTGAATCATTATTAAAGGATCTGATTTTTAATGACTTTTCCAAAATTTCGTCCGAACATTGGTTGATTTTCTGAACATTCGATTATGTAAAAATCAATAGAGTTCCACTATTTATCGATTCTAATAATCGTACAAAATTGCATTCAAAACTCTCCATCGTTCGTGATATATTGCATCTACAGACTACAATACACACACATACACACATACGTACATACATACATACATACAACCATACATACATACATATATACGAATATACATAAGCATATGCATACGTATACACATACATACACATAGGTATCATCTCAAAAATATTTGATTCCAGTTCAGAGATGACTGTACCGTGTCCTTTAGTTGAAAACTCGAATTCGATTTTTCAACTCCGTCACAGTATTTTCTCTCTATATATATATTTCCCTATCCAATATATGTAGAGAAAGTATGATATAAAATCAAAATGTATAGATTAAACAAGAAAGATCAATCATGCATAAAGCATTGATTATGAAACATTTTACAAATGAAATGCAATCCTTTGAATGTATCACATCTCTAAAATGCGATACATTCAGCGGTGATATATTTTTAATTATCACTGAACTACAATAATTTATTTTACTTGAAACCTTAAAATTTCACCGAAAAAAAAATGAACTTTACTCAAATGACGAAACATAAATCGTCTACCTCTCTACGTAAAAGCAGTGAATTTCATTCATACACTTTTATTCCAGAATTAAGAGTTATATAATTTTGCGCGAAAAAAATTCTGCAATTTTTATGCAACTCATTTAACAATCACTTGTTTACTTTCTGTATCCATTAATATTAGGCTTTGTTATAGAAATAATCAAAAATGTATGATCATTTAAACTAAAAAATATTATAATTTGCGTTGGCGCAGAAGATAGATTCACAGAAAATAAGCAAAAATAAAGCGGTTTTAGAAAGGATACAACACTAAGTATAAATTTAAAAGAACTTTAAAAATCACGATTTTTAATCTGAAAAAAAAGGTGGATATCATATTTTATTTTGAAGTGGGTCACGTGATTTTTTCATATTATGTGGGTTGTTGATGTTGTTGTTGAAACCCAGACCGTCCGACCTACCAGAAAGGTGTAAGGTAACTGTTTCATATTATGTGGGTTGTTGTTGTTGTTGTTGAGACCCAGACCGTCCGATCATATTATGTGGGTGTAATTATTATTTCAATTTTCATTTTAAAAACTACTGAGTATAGTTTGCTGAATTTTTTATATATTTTATGAGATAATTTGAATATTCTCTAAAATTTTCGAAGCAATTTGTGAATTTTAGATTTGCTTAAAAATTTTTTGAAAAATGAGGTCCCATAGAGTTCGCTGTATTTCGTTTTTTTCAACCCGAGTTCAGTACAAGAGTAATTGGATTATATTACTGATTTACATTCCCATATGTCCCACAGACGGTCTCAACAACATACTAAAATTTCATTATGATAACGTCATTTTACAGCAGTTATCGTGCAAACGGACGGACAGACAGACAGAATGACAAAAGTCATAAATACTTTTCAACTATGTTGTAAAGTGTTAAAAATAACATTTTTTCTAAAGATATAAAGGCATCAAAATTTTACTATTTAGTGGACATTTACATTTATTAAAAATCTTTATAATATACACAACATACCTGTGACACGTTTTCAGAACTGATTTAACAATATAACCAAACACATATCATTAAAGTTAACATCTTTATTTAAGTCACTGGTGTAGTGGTCATGATAGCATCGTCAACCGTAAAGACTCTGTTTTTTACCCCCATTTAAGGAAAATTGGAGTTTGTCATTGAATATAAATCTAATGCTATGAAAAAGGATACCCAAGCAACCTGCGGAAAAAAGAAACACAACTTGAAGTGATTTTTAAAACATTTTTTTCCTTTTTGAAGTTATTTCTATGAGTTATGGGCTCGGACAGTAAGGTAGGCTCGGAGCAGGATGCGATTAGTATCAATCTTTGGTTTAAAGGAGAGAATATTATGTGATGTAAGGTAATGCTTTACATAACCGGTGTGGTGTTCGATTGAATGCTGTTATCAAAAATAGATTTAATGCTTTACAATTAGAACATAATTTGTACATTTATTATTCTAAGAGAACTGCGAATTTTATATACTTCATGATACTCACATATGTTTAGAGTTCAATGAAATATATTATTAGATAGAAGCTATATTTTTCGTAGTAAGGAAGTTATTGGGTTTTCTTCTGAAGCCGATAGGGATAATTATGGGAATACAAGCTATTGTCAAACTCCATTCCATAGCTATCAATCCATTATGGAATTGTCTGAATGAACAAATATATACAGTACAGAACGCCAGGTGTCGTTCAGAGTAGATATAAAAGCAGGAAGAAATATAATTCGTTTCTTATGAATAGCTGAATAGAAAGCTGCATTCGAAAGATGTTGAGACTTTAACAAAAATGTGTGTGTTGAACGTGCAACACATTAGTATGAACTGATTTTTATAACCTAGTGGAAAATATATGGTTGTAATCTTGAAGAAAGTACTTAATGGCAACGCTTTAAAATATATTGTTTCTTTCAGTTCTCATTATATCACGAAATGTATTTAAATTAAAATACATTAATAAAACATGCTTTAGAGAGTCATATTAAATTATACTTATCTGACAGATTATCAATATTTCATATACATCTAATAGGATATTGTGTTAAATATTTACAAGTTTCTAGGAAAAAAAAATGATTTAATTATCTATCTATCTATATATATATATATGCCGACGCGGTGGCCGGACGGTCAAGGCAAGCGTTTCCGAGCGATCGTTCGGCCGCTGGGTTGTGGGTTCGAGTCCCACCTTGAGGCATGGGTGTTGTGTCGTTGGGCGCGATGTGATCCTACCTCCACTGGTGCACTGGGGCGATGTCATATGACGGCTAAAAGGTTCACGGTTCTGGCCGGTGTATAGGCGAATGATGAAAGAGTCAATTGCCTGACCATTAGATATATATATATATATATATATATATATATATATATATATATAGTATGTATATATATTATGTGTCTTTATTTTAAATTTAAATAGATTAGAAACTTATTGATTTTAAGTATTTACAATTCACATCGTATGCAATTTTTAAAAATATCTATGTTGCAAAAATATTTTGTCGTAAAATGGATAAAATATAAGGTGTAAAAATATTGATGAATACTCATAAGAATATCTTAAACAGAAGTATATCATTAAATGAAAATTTTAATTTAATTAAAATGACGATGAAACAACTTAATTTGAAAGCTTTTCAAGGTTGTTGAATGGAAAATTCAACATAAACACTCGTACTTATAATAGGATATAACATTGCAGTGCTATGAAAAGTTATTAAAAAATTTAATTTTAGATGAGCTTATAGGGAACGAACATAAATCTTTTCAGAACTTTGCTAGAACTCTTGAAGAGCAATTATGAACCCTATCATTATATTTTAGCGTTCAAATCCGCAGAATTCAAAATCTTATATATGGAACCTGGGAATACACGGGAATATTAAAATAATGTCTTTTCAACTTTCTGTCATAAATACAAAATATCGCTGTTGGTGTGCTCACGTTGTAGTTTAAACATAAAACATAAATCTAAACCACTGAATCTAAATCACAAAATCAAAAACACTGAATTACCCACAATATTAAGTAAATTATTAGAATTACTATATATTTTAATTCCATCAATGGTAATTTAAACATATGTCAATGATGCAAAATGTACTATTCGTTCACTATCTTTCCATAATACCCATGTACTACTAGCATGGTTGTTGTTGTTGAGACCCAGACCGTCCGACCTACCAGAAAGGTGTAAGGTAACTGTATGGACGGCCGGGAAGTGCCACCCAATTTAGACCGGAACCCAGTGGGGGAGGCATCCACAGGGACCGTACCCTCCTTCCCCTACCACCAACCTCTCGGAAGGACTTACGGACCCACATGCTTAACGTGATCGTACTCCGCATGAACACGGCGGCATTTTGTGGTAGCGTGCAAATCTAGCGCGCAAATCACGGGGATACCGCACCCGAGATGGCCAACAGCACGCGGTGTTCCGAGGTGGTCACCCACCAAGTACTAACCGCGCCCGATGCTGCTTGACTTCGGTGATCTAACGAGAACCGGTGTTTTCAGCACGGTACGGCCGTTGGCCTACTACTAGCATGGTGTCATAACACTCAAGAATGTCATAACACTCTAGATGAAGTAAACAACCTCGCTTGCAAACGTGACAATATATTTCATAATCTAAACTACAGCATGATTATTGCGATTTACATAATTGAAGATCCGCCATTTTTCGTACAATGATGTTTTTACAGTTGTTTGTTCCAATGTATTTCGTATTAGTTGATGCAGTTAGTTCATATAGCTTCCAAAAATAATTTTTTCTTCATTTTAAATACCATCGTCATTCCATTCTTTTATTCATGTTATTTTTACAGGTTTCTCATTACGGATTTTTTTTAATTTGCGGATAAAGTAGCTCATATATCTTTGGAAACCGATTGTTTGCCTAAATTTTTAATTTTAGCTTTTGTCTTAACATTTACAAACTTGTTTTTACAGATATTTTAACCTACTCATGCAGCTTCCAAAACATTTACATCTCATTTATTATGAGACAATATATTTCGTTGTTTTATTCACTGTACGTGTGCTCTGAATTTCCGTCTTGGGTTTTATTTCTACGTTTCGGGTTCCTACTATTCTTTCACTACCTACTTTGTTTTAATTTTTATTCCTTCTCATTCCGCTTGAAAACCGCTTTCCTACTGGGTCGTGTGTGCTACTCTATCGGCATATCTTGTGATCGTCTTGTTTTGGGGGGAGTGCTGGCTGTCCTTTTGTCCTAAAGAAAGCGCTAGATTTCTCTAAAACTAGTTGACAACATATTTTTTGTGTTCTATTTCTTAATAAGTCTGCTTAACTGCAAAACTTATGTGACTTTCCAGCAGCCGGTTGAGCTTATTTAAAAGAATGTGTTACTTTAAGGAAATGGAGTACTGTAATAAAGTGAATCGAAGTGATTATGTAAATTTTATGTATCCTTACAAGTTGTTCAATTTTTATTAATGCCATAATTAAGCAATTTTGCGTGTGAAAGAATTTAATACTTTAGATTGAAATAGGTATGATACCGCACAGCTGATTGTGCAGGTATCTGAAATAGTGTAGCTAACAGTACAAGTATTTTCAAAGAAAATAATAACGGATTTGCAGATCTGAAATAATTTCAACTGAAAGTAGTTTTGGCAACCGAAGGTTTATTGAAAGTCAATCTATATTTGTAACATTCAGTTTTAACTCTATTGATTATTTATTAAAATAAAATCTCACCTTTCTAAAAACAATGTTATCAAAATTTTCCTCTAATTCAGAAACTTTTGATGTGGATTCTGAACGAAACATATACGCGGAAAAATAACCGAAAACAGTGTTCCCATCCTATATCTCAAAATTAAATTGCAGAAAGAGATATCTTCCCTATTGGATTGTTCATTGCTAGTATCAATATCCAATAATGCATTATGCGTATCGATTTACTCATCCCCACTAAGCAACTCAAACTTATTTTAGATGGAAATATTTTAACCTTTATCTAATAAAAGACGTGTCTATCAATCTCAGGAGACTTCACATATGATATATCTATGGGAATTGAAAGTGATAAAGTAAATGGAATAAATATCGGTTTCTTCTGAAGTAGTAGAGGTTCGCCAGTTTAGCATTAAATAGATTGTAACATATTATATAATACATACACTCTCTGGTTATGAAAATAAGTTATACGTTGGCAAATTTAGTTGTTTTGTCAACATATAAATTCAAAATTTACGAAACATTATTTCAGGTTCAATACTGTGTATGTGTATAAATAAAATATATTTTCCAATGATGAATAAAAATTATAAGACTAAGAGTATTACAGATTAGTATTAATAGAATCTTGCTTGAAATGCTAGGATTTTACATATCCTGATTGGATTTGAAATTATGCTACATGCTACACATTATGCAGCATGTACCTTTCTGGTAGGTCGGACGGTCTGGGTCTCAACAACAACAACAACAACATTATGCAGCATGTAACTTGCTGCTTTACAACTCATACCTGATATTACTTTTCCTGTATATATAGTATAATGTATAAAGTATTGTGAAGGAATCAAAAGTTCGAATTCGAGTTTTTGGCGAAAGAGCACGTTTCAAGCATCCCTGAACTCTATCGGTGGTTTTAGAGGTGATGCCTATGTGTGTGTGTGACTAAGAGACTGTCGAAACGATATCTTACGAACGAATGGAGTGCTTCGAATGAAATTTTGTATGAAAAATTACAATCCGTGATAATTGAAAGAATATTGATTTTAAGCGTAATCTAACGTTCAGAAGACTCTCAAATTTTCGAATGAAATTTTGGAGATATCATCAAAGTATCAGAACTTTCAATAATATTGCGTAAAATTTATTTCTAATATATTTTTTATTAAAAAGGTTTGCATTTTGATGTCTAATAATTCGCTAACAGTAATTTAGGTACACTGCCCGACACAGAAAATACAACACCATGAAAGAGCGAATAAAATGTGATGATAAAGGAAACACAGACAGAGATGGGATATATAAGTAAGTGAGGAACAGATGCATTGAGCTTGCAGATAGATTCCTAAGGGATGGATGACTATATGCATTTAACCATCCTCCACAGGTCGTCCTCTGTTTGGGGACGGGGACATGGCAGTCAAACGACGGCCAATCACGTTCCATACATGTTCGATAGGTGAGAGATCTGGAGACAGCGTAGGCCAAGCATGTAACTGGATACCTTGCGAGGCTAGTCTGCTGATGGTTACCGTGTGCGGTCGCGCGTTATCTTGCTGGAAAACAGTATTTTGCAATAGATGAAGATAGGACAGTGCAACCGTCCGCAGCACCTCATCCATATATTGCCGTGCCGTCATTGTTCCTCTGATACGAACCTGAGCTGGCCGGAAATCGAAGGAGATGGCGCCCTAATCCATGATGCCACCTTGTCGAGCAGTGTGGCGTTCAAGAGTCGCAGCACGGATGCGTTTTTACGTCGCCTCCAGACTCTCACACGGCGACTGTCATTCGACAAACAGAACCGCGGCTCGTCGCTGAAAACTAACCTGTCCCATGCAGTCGCCCAAGAGGCTCAGGCAGGACACTATTGCAATATCTCACATCGGTGTCTTATTGTCAATTGCCGTCTTCGCAAAGGACAGTTTTAGTGCAACCCGATTTCGGACAATCGTCCAGAAACTGTTCTCGCTGATATTGAAACATCTAATGCACTCTGCAAATTCCTCAGAATGTCGACAGTCGTCGTTTGTGGGGTCGCCACTGCATGATTTCGAATGCATAGATCAATGAGTGATGACATACGTCTGGATGGATATGTACCACTGCGACGATTCACATGCCCTTCTTCAATCCGTATTCGCCAAATACTTTGCACAGTGGACGCATCTATACGTGATTCACCGGCGATACGCCTGTACGACAACCCAGCCGTAAAATGAATCCCCTCGCACGATCGTCCAAATACTGAAACGGACTTCGACGTCATCGGCCAGACATCTTTCTAACCACACGTGTCTTCTGAAACAAAAAAACTGCTCGGAAAACGGGTTTCCGTAGGCGACGGAGAATAACATCTGTTGTCTCATCGGCCAGCTGCGTTTGTCTTCCAATTTGCATAATTTTACGGTCAAATCTTCATGGTATAATCTTCATTTCTATGTCGGGTAGTGTAAAAGAAATGTTCTTCTCTCCGTTTGTCTGCAACATTTGGCTATAAATTCGGCAAACCTAGCGACTCATTTAGCAAAATATCGCCAACTGTGCAATATTTTACCCCAGATTGACGCTGGCTACACATTAAACTGCCGTAAGCACTAGGATTGGCTGTGTGTTCTTTGCCTTCGACCCCAGATTGACGGTACTATCGTTAAAGTAGTAAAAATGTCGCTATGTTACCAAAAACAACTCCAAATTTATGAATGAATTATTAAAATATTTTAATGTATGGATTATATGGCTGATTGCGGATGTTATCAATATTGCCCATTGCCGATTTTGAGCTGCTTGAAATACAGTTTAATTGGGTACTTTGAATAGTTTCACTTGTTGTCATCCGGAAAAGCTTCAAGTGCACAATTCAACATTAAAACATTGTGGTGTAGCTCTAATACATCATTTGTTCACTGTGAAAGAAGTAAATTTATTATATTATACAGAAAAATCAGCTGCTGCCCACATCAGATTTTTTAAACTTGAAATTGCATAATATATCGCACGCCATAAAAAAAAACACACTAAAAAAATTCGTTTCAACTAAATAAATTCGATTTTCCTGAAAATGAAAAATGATATTTTCCGAAGTTAATACCTTTACAACCGTTACTTCCGATTTTTTACCTTAATTAAAACAATAAAATCGTAATTGATAGCTGTAAGCAAAATAAAGTTCTTTGATATTCGGTAATTGGATATTCAGAGTACCTCAAACTTTCAAATGAACGTTTCAGAAAGTCATTAAAATATCCGAATTTCAATAATATTACATAAATTGCTATTTCTTACGTAATTGTTCATTAAAAACCGAAGGTCACCAACTTTAGAACGCCAGTACGAAGCGTTTTGGAGAAACTGCCCGTTTTTCAAATACATTTATGAAAAAATTAAAATACATTAAATTAAAAATAATTAACTATTGTGAAATATGCTTGTAACGCTTGGCAATATATTTGGCGTAATATCTGCAAGTTGACGATATTTCTCCCGAGATCGGAGAAAATAGTGTCAAAATTAGAAAAATGACGATAATTGATAGATCACTTATTAAAATATTTTAATGTATAGACTATTCGCACTTATTGGAGTGATTGCTGATATTTAATATATGTACTTACTGTAGATATTTAATATTGATAATTGTCAAGTTTGAGTTGCGCGAAATATAAGTTGATCGTGTACTTAAATTAAGTACTTAAAAGTATATAAATACTGCACTATTTGTATACATTGAATTTGTTTTACATGTTGTTCTCCGGAAAAGCACCAAATGTATAATTCAATGTTAGAAACATTGTGCGCTGATCCTATACATAGTTTTTCAGATTTTTAAATGTGAAAGTAATAAATTCCTTGCATTACATAGGGAGAATCGTGTGCTGTCAGCATCATATTTTTATATATAAGAAAAGCCTATCTTTCCGTCTGTTCAGCAATAAATTTGGCGAACTTGGCAAAATTTGGCGTAATTTCATCAACTTGGCGATTTTTAATGGCGCCAAAACAACAAAATTTCGCCAACATTTTCAAAAAGGCCGTTAAATTAACATAATACACCAAATTGACGAATTGTTCTTTATTTCTTTAAATATATGGACTATATTGCTTATTGCGGATACTATATATTTGATAATTATTTAGTCAAATTTGCGCCAAATATATTTTAATTGGATACATTGAAACAGTTTTGCATGCTATCATCCGGAATAGCGCCAAATGTGCAATTCAACATTACAAACATTGTGCGTGGAACATGTATGCCTTGTTTTTACTGTGAAAGAAGTAAACTCAGTGCATTATGTAGGAAAAGTCGCTCGCTTCCCATATCAGATTTTCTTATCATGAAGATGAGAATATAACGAGAATACTATATGTTGTTGTAAGCAAAACCACAGATGAGCCCTAAGGAAAATGCGTGAAATTGAAACTGAGTTACCATGAATTTTCTACATTTAGATCATTTTATCTTTTATTTTATAATTACCGTTTTTTTATTTACTTAATTTCGTCAACCCATTTATTTATATTTGGTGAGCCAATTACTGAACTAAATTAATACTCATGCGGGCTGATATATTACTGTTGACCCAACTTATTCAATTACTCGAAAGTTATAAATTTTCGGGCTGTGTTACTTTTCTTTTTGATGTCCAATATGTACTTGTTTAAGTAAAGTAGAAAATTCCCGAATTAATACGTACTCGAAAAAATGTTTAAAGAAATGTTAAATTTGTTCAGGATTTGTTCCAATTACTCACTTTAATTTCTTATTATCATTTAATTGCTGCACTTTTGAATTTTAAATTTTGCATGAAAAGTACAGGTAAAATAGGAGCTCTAGGAAAATATTTCAAACAATGGCATCTCAAAATCGGAACAAAAGCGTCCGGCTTTAGCTTTGTTTCTTCTTGGTTTTAAGTTAATTTTAAGAATTTATTCTAGAATAAATCTTTCGGTCTTTTGGTATTGTCCCTGTGGTTATGCATGCTTCATTATCTGAGAATCCTAATACAAAACATATATTAAATGAAACGAATATTAAACGGATATTAAATGAAACTAATTAAAATACAGGAAAACATGAAATTAATGTAACACATTTAAATGGCAAAAATGTATTTAATATACATGGGCACGTTTAAATCAGAAGGAATGCAAGTACATACTTTTTGATTAGCTGTTTAAAAGTTGTTGTTTACTTGTTATTTGTCGAAATATGTTGTTCAAAAATGGAAGTTTTGCCCTGTTACAGTGCGTTTTATTAACTAAAGCAGTAATTTTGCAAATCTGCGTGCAATTCCAAGTATGTATACAAAATTTCATCTTTTTACCTATTATATTTTGCGAGTAAGAGAGATCACAAAATTCAGGCAAATATTGATTTTGCTTCGTTAGGAATGGAAAATGAACTTCACTTCGCTTGTCCATAATGATGGATTTAGTTTGGGGCAAGTGTAGATATAAAAAATTTTAAAAATATCATTTTCTCACATAACTCAATTTTTTAATTACTCTTCCTTCATTGCTTTTACTCAAACGAAATTTCTTGTTAACAATAGTTTTCCTTTCAATTATACCGCTTAGAAATATCTTGTTTCACATTTAATTATTCCCCCTTTACTTTTCCGGAGTTCAATTTATTTGCTTTTGTATATAGGTAATGAAGTTTGCTCATATATATAGCCTATGAATTCATTTATTTTCTTCATATATTCCAGAGAACTTGTATTTTTTTCTCTGAGATGTTCCACAGAATTTTTGAACAATTGTTTTTCGTATTTAATTGTTTAGTGTAACTCATATAGCTTCTAAAACAAGTATTTTCTTTCATTTATTTTCTGTATATATATTTTTATATTTTTTAATTCTTACTTTTATTCTACAATGTTTTAATAGAATAATGTTCTTAATTATTTGTTTGAAACAGCTTATTCAGATTCAAAAAATAATTGTTTACTTAATTACATTTAACATTAATCTGATGTTGTAACTTAAAATATTATGTTCTTGGTCTTATTCACTCATTGCGATGATTTTGTATTTTATTACTTTCCTTATATACGTAATGTACAAGGAAAGTATAGTGACGGGGTCGAAAATTCGAATTCGAGTTTTCGAGTACGTTTTAGGCATCCCTGATCACGAATCGAACATTTTTGAAGTACTGTCTGTGTGTGTGTGTGTGTGTCAGTGAGTCTGTGGAGACGATATCTCACGAACGAATGGAGCGTTTCGAATGAAATTTGGTACAAAAATCACAATCCATGAATACTGGAATCCTATTGTTTTTAAACACAATCGAATGTTCAGAATCACCCTAAATTTTCGAGTGAAATTTTGAAAAAAATCATCAAAAAATCAAAACCTTTAATAAAGTTACGCAAATAGACATTTCTTATGTAATTTTTTCTTACAAAATGATTGACATAAACTTTAAAACGCTAGGATGAACCGTTCCCGATATATTGCACATTTTAAAAATAAATTTATAAAAAAATCCCATAAATTAAAAAAAAAATATATATTAACTGTTGAGAAACATGTTCACTTTTCAAGTAGAATATCATGCGATAAATTTGGTGACATCAGTCTCGTGGATCTAGCTCGTTCCATTCATAAGAAAAGGCACTTTGAGTAATATATTTGTATTTGGACGCAAATACAAATGTCAATTATCTGCTTTAAGAATAACGTCATTTGTCAATTATCTGCTTTAAGAATAACGTATTTCTCCGTCCATAACGCTTGGCGAGATTTGGGCAACGAATTGGGTGGAATGTCGCCAACTTGGCGACTTTTTTAAATGTTGCCAAGTTAACGAAAATCTCTTCAAATAGATAAAAATGACGACTAATTAAAGAAAATTCAATATCTTGAAAAGAATATAAGTATCTACTATAAGAATAATAGAAGATAAGAATAATCTACTATAAGAATATACCTATTTTTTTTGCTGTAAAAGTAGTGAATTCATTGTATTATATAAGGAAAGTCATGTGCTGCCCACATCAGATTTTTAAAGACGTAATTTGGTTTAAATACTCATTTTATAAACGCTTTTGAGATAATGTACGTGTTTCTGTATGTGAGTATTTGTTAGTGTGGGAGTATGCATTGTAACCCTTGCTGCCCCCAACCGGGAAAAGAACTTCGGATCTCCGTACTGGTAGACGACGCTACAAGCTCTTATCGTCTAAGGGGACTTTGAATTATGTTAATGTGTGCATATACGTTAGTGTGTGCATATATGTGTCTGTGTGTACGTGTGAGTCAACGGAAACGATATATAGCGAAGAATAAAATAAATTGTGTACGTTTAAAAAATAAATTGTGTACGTACGCTCCTCATGGGTATTTCGGTACGATTAGTACAATCAGTTAATGCTGGAATCGAAAGGATTTTAAACGTAGTGGAACGTACGAAAGGCGACCGAATTTTCGAATGGATTTTTGAATACAATCATTATAACAATCATTAACTAATGTTAAATAAGCAATTCAATTAAACGCAATTTTAATAAAAACAGATGACAAAAATTTTATAACACTAGCATAAACCGTTCTTAAGATTTTTCGTGTTTTTAAAACAAATTTACTAAATTAATTAAATTATTATAGTATTAACTAAATTAGTATGTATTGTCAAATATATCCATTTTTCACATTCCAAATTATGTGGCAAATCTATAAACATAAATTAGCTCGTTCCAATCATGAGAAAATATATATATTATCATATGTTTTAACAGTCAGAAGGATACAATACAAGTGCCTCATTGTATTTTATCCTTCGATCATTATAATAACTTCCGATTTGTTAAATGGAATCAAAATGTCTTTGAAACAATATCGCAGTCACCTAATTCTGTTATGTCTTCTTTCTATCAAGGAAGCATTAAAGAATTTGTATTAAACTCACGTTCTCGCTCTTTTCTCTAAATTCTCTTAATCGGTATTCGATGTTGAAAATTTTCAGGTGCGCTCTTTAAATATATTGCAGCCTCTCGATATGTAAAGTTATTCACATAAATTTATTAATATATCAATTTGATTTTGGAAAATATCTATAGAATTAAAATTGTAAATATATAGCTGTGTGTTGTGTGTGTGTGCGTGTGTGTGTGTGTGCATATTTGTCTCATCATCACGGGAAGAAAGATACAACGAATTTCACGAAAATGTGTGGGTGTCTCTGGAACAGCCCACTTAAAATGTAGTACATGTTTCGAGTTTCTGGGATAAAAGTTGTCGAGATATTAAAGAAATCAGAACCTCCCATAGAAATAGCATTAGGCAGGCGATATTTTTTCCACAAATTTATTTGACGAAAATTATATCATGTTGCTTAACAACTCATTTATGTCAAATGTGTTTTATACGGCAGACGAGTTTTATCAATTTTTTTCCGATTTAAATAATACAAAATTGGATGTAAAAGTAAATTTCATGAATGAACAGTATAGCATTTTTGACTGCATTACATCAATTACGACCTTCGGGTTTAAAGATTAAGGGAATTGTTGATATTTTCAATTTTTTAAATCGTCTGTTTTATTTAGGCAAAGATTTTTGAAACTCATATATTGTACTTAGACAATTGTTGAGAGCAAAATAAAAATGTATCAGGTATATATTAAAATACCATTTTGGGATATAATGATCCAATTTCAGATTTTTTGTAAATTGTTTTACAAAGGTGTCCAGAATATTTTATTCTGCAGATCTACTTGTAAAGATAATTTTGTATAGCAAGAATATAGATTCTTATACTTTAAGTGAGAACTCACCTGGTTTCCTTTTGCTAGAATTATACGATTTCATAAAGAAAGACTTCAATTATTAAAAGTTCACCCCAAATTGAATATTAAGTTTCTTTATTACTTATAAATTATATAGGACGAACGGATATACTGCTAGTAAAATAACAAATAAATAAATAATTATTAACAGAACTACGATTGTATTGAATATAATTAATATGTACAATTTACGACACAAATTTATACACCATGATTATAGAGTTCGCATTTCCTTCTTTTATCAAATTATATCTGTATTCAATAAATTAAAACGGGTTAATAAACAAGTAAACGAATGCATGTCTTTCGGGATCAGAAGGGTTTTATTGATTTTCAGTCCCATAATTTCATTTTCTTATTCCCTAACGTTTTATACAATAACTACGAATAATAGTATAAATCTTTCAAATTCGATTTTAGCCATTCTCTTTGAATTTCCTTTGCTCAGTATGCTTCAAATAAATTCTGGAGTAAGTGGTATTTTATTCACCATCCTGTCACCCGACAGTAAAAAGCAGATGAAATGAAATATGCAGGATATTGATCTCATGTGCATATTGAAGTAATGATTTCTAAAATATATCAGACAGTGTCAATTATTCTATTTGTGTGTGTGTGTGTGTGTGTGCGTGTGCGTGCATTTATGTGCAGAGATTTCACTCAAATCAGAGAAATGCTAGTAAAAAGTATCGAGTGACTAATGAATACGTCTTGGAATTATCCAATAGTATTATAGAATTAATATTTTGATGTAATACATATATTATGTCCGTAATATAAATGATTTATAACATGATTTATACTATAAATCGGTATTTTATATACGTATGGAGTTAGTTATTCGATTGAAATTTTGATATTAATAGGATATTATCAATACTCCAGTTTAGCAATATTTCTTGATGTGCTTAAAAGTGCTTATTTTTGCATATCTCCTGTTATTGGGCAAGTGCTTAGACGAAAATGACTCCAATATTTTTTACTTAAACCTCATATTAGTACTATAATACGAATTTACGAATTTCTGGTACTGATTCATGAATGCAGACATATAAAAGTTAGGTGAATAAAATTGGCGGTATGGACCCTATTCATCAGTTCAAAAAGAATGTATACTAAGTGAAAGATGGAATACAACTGGAAACAAAAAAATATTAAGTACATTTTATTTGCAGTCATTTTTTTATTTTACTTACAGGCTCAGAGTTTAGTCCAAAGAGTTTAATCACAGCTAATTCAGTTAGAAAGTTTAATTACAGGCTCTTAAAACAATGGTAGGCACCAAATGTTTACATGTTTGTTTATATCAAAATAATACAGGGAGTTTTTATTTTTACATTCATCGAGTTGATACGGTAAATTATAAAAGTGACAAAACCTTTTTGGTAAATTATTTTTAACAGTTGCTTCTGTGTTTAAATTTCGTATACTCAAATATCACTTATAGGAGGACTGGAAAAAAGAGTAAAATATTTTTTTAATATGTGCGCATGATAAATTTGATAGCCGATTTTATTGTTTAGAAATGATTAAACCGTTTTAAAAAACGAATTTGAAAGGTGTTTTGAATATGCATATTTGTAATAAAGTTCAACAGGGAAAAAATAATACACTAGTAACACGTATATCGACATGCAATATTTTGTCCATATAAATGTATTGGCATTTTACCAATGAATAACTAATATTGATCAAAATATTTTATAAAGTCCTATTATAGAAGTACATTCAATAATGGGCCACTTTGAGGACAATATAAGTGGAATAATTCTTACTATTTTAGGGACACTTCTTACTTCTCATTGAGACAGGATAATATCAGTTTTTTGGAGAATTTACTATTATTCGATACATGCTATCTACTTTGAGGAAAACACTTAATTTTGTGACAATATTAAATTATTATTGGATTAATACTAAATTAACTATTGAAGATGCGCAATGTCAAGCAAATAAGAGAGAGGAACTAATGAAAAACCAGTCAAATGCCTGTCCAATATTCATAATATTGTAAAGGTTTGCATACAGACATCGATTGAATACATATAATCCACCTTGCTAATGTGGTATTGAATAACTAAATTAAAATTCGTATCACTTTCTAAGTGTGACCCAACTTAGTCATTTATATTAACATTATATGATTGGAGTTAAATTAAAGCACTTACCTCATGCTAACTTAAAAAATTATCTGATGTAAAAAAAATCGATTATTGTAGCAAGCAGACAGGAATCACTTTCATAAAATAAAATATTGTTTCAAGAAAAGTAAAGCATTAATAATATTAGATTTTTTGTATTGAGTATTATAATCATGTATGATTATTTGTAAAATAAATAAATGTTGTATTTTCTTATCTTTTCAGTGCGAGACTCAGCATATCAAAACCCTGCCGTAAGGTGGACAGTGGCTCTCTTGGCCTCCTGTTGTCTCTTGTTGTATAAGTCATAGATTCACTAGACTGTTTTGTACAATGTACAACTTACGTGTTTGTAAAAAGTTTCAATACTCAAATAAATATATATATATATATCTATATATATATCTATATCTATACATATAGGTTACGTTAGTGAAATGTCTTGCTGGTGTAATTTTGATACAACGGTAATAAAATCAGTCTTCTCACTACTGATGTTTTGTTCCCCAAGACACAAGATAAGTATTATCATAACACAAAATATGTACAGAATTTTTAACTATTTTAAAGATAAGAACTTTTTCTACAATGGATACAGTGTAAGCAAAATGTTTCATTGAGCATTTTTGACACAGTTAGATCTAGATTACAGAAGTTATTAAAATTCATGTTTTAGTTTTTAAATATTAAAGTATACTTGTATCTGCATTTAGAATTTGGCAAACATATCTATGGTAAAAATAGAATATACAGGGTGTCTCAAAAACATTGACCTCGGCTTTTATTCCTTAAATATTGATCTTAGACATATATAATACATTACAAAGTTGCGTAAAAAATATACAGAATTTTATGAAATTTTTTATATGGCCCTCGTACAAAACATTCCCAAAGAGTAAGATATGTCCCATACACTAATAAGGTGATGCACAAAACTTCAGCATTTTATCATAAAAAGTCCCAGAGGTATGTTTCAACAAAGTTGGTGAGGGATTAATCACAAATTAAAATGTAAATGTTTACAGCAAGAGTGCAATTGGCACAACTCAGAAATGCATCATAGGCAAATAATATCTGCCTCTTTAATGGATTTTTGGCATGGATGGAAAACATTTTTAACAAGCTTTGCATTATTTGTGTAAAGTTATTATTTATACACAGTGTAGATACTTTTTTACCAATAAATAGCGAAATTATTATTTATTTATGTAATCATTATATTCTTTTGTAATTTGTGTATGACCCCTGAAACGCGATCTGCCCAGATGGTTTTTCCCCTCTGAGAACCCATGTCGATGCATCGAAAAGTGGTTTAATTCAGCATTTTTGTCTTTTCATATCTCTGGGATTTTTTATGATAAAATGCTGAAATTTTGTACATCACCTTATTAGTGTATGAGGCACATTTTACTCATTGGAAATGTTTTTGTACGGAGGCCGTATATAAATGTAAATTTTGTATTTCTTAAAACTTATTTTCCTTGAAAATTTTTCTCGATTTAATAAAATTCTGCACCTTTTTTACGAAACTTCGTAATTTATTATATGTGTCTAAGGTCAATATTTAAGGAATAAAAGGCGAGGTCAATGTTTATGGGACACCCTGTATATATATACATACAAAAATTAATAAATGTACATAAACTACATTAATAGATGCAATAGATGTCAAAATCTACACTTTTCACACTGTGGATAATTAAATAAAATGCAAAATGAACAAATTATTACATGAGATGCATAAAGTAATACGTTTTTCTGCCTAATTACAAGAACATGACAATTTGACAACAGAAATTGTGACTTTTAATATTTTGACACATGCACTTCAAAATAAGTCAATATATCTTGAAAACTTTAGCAACGTATTTATGTACAAATAAAATAAAAATGTAGCATACAGATTTTTGGAGGATACTCTGGATTCCCTTCGTCAGTAAAAGAGAATCAACAAACTGGCAATAAAAGGAGCGAAATGGGCACGAGAAGAAACAGACAATTTTATGTACCAAGTCTTGAATTAAGAATCCATCTCATAAAGCCAACCAGAAAGAAGAATGGAGAACAGGCCAGCCAATCCGAAAAGAAAAGTATCACATAAGATTAACGTGAGTCAAAATACCACTAATAAACACAGATATTCTCATCTTAAATATCCTACATAAAGTTTTAATAATTGGAACATTTACAATATTTCTTATCATTGTAGTCGTTCTTATATTGGTCAAACTAAACGTCCGTTAAAATGTCTTAATATCCTACTTAAAGTTTTAATAATTGGAACATTTACAATATTTCATATCATTGTAGTCGTTCTTATATTGGTCAAACTAAACGTCCGTTAAAATGTCTTAATATCCTACTTAAAGTTTTAATAATTGGAACATTTACAATATTTCTTATCATTGTAGTCGTTCTTATATTGGTCAAACTAAACGTCCGTTAAAATGTCTTATTAAGGAACTTATTAAAAAAAACTTCTTATTAAAAATCTACGGAATAACATAATATTCTACAACCACCCCTTAAACTGCTAAATTTGCTTAATATTATTCAGATCTGTGCCAACCCCCTAAACTGCGAAACCTAAATGGGTATACAAATGCGACATTAAATGTCTTAAGCTAAATAAAATTGTAAAAAAAAAATGTTTAATAACCGCCATACCGGTCACTGAAACAATGTCAAAATTGGTGGTGATCTTAGAAAATGTTACTAGAGATTATAGACGCTTTGCGGCTGGTGATGCTCTATATACAACTACAGACTCCTTATCTGTCCGCATTTTGTCCTTCTGACTTGGAATTTGACGGTTCTCTTTCACTGATGAAGAGGATCCTGCGTATCTCCGAAACGTCAGTATATTGCATTATTATTAATTTATTTGTGTTTAAAAACGTTATTTGAGTTTCCTTTATCCTTTGCACAAAGTTTTTTTTTTTTTTTTTTTTTTTTTTTTTTTTTTACGTATTTAAGTCACATTCTTATCATCGTTCCAAAAATTCGTTTCAAAAATGTCATCGTTCCACAAATTATTTCTATTAATCTAAGTAGAAACAATATTCGGAATATTATGCTGAGCGGAAAAAAATAAACCTACAATAGTTGATTACTAGATGTATTTTAATTATTATTTCAACAGGTGATGAATATTATACATTTCTTATTATGGACAATTCAATTAGAAGTGAAATGGAAAGATTCAATGTTCAAAAGTGATAAGTTTGGATGCATAATTACGCGAACAACACAACTAGCGTCATTCGGTAACAAAAAGGTATTACATTCAAAGAGTTTGACGCATAAATTCCAAAATCCGTCAATATATGTGCTTCATGTTACTCAAGTAAGAAGAACCATCTGATTATAACAAGAATTAAGCTGAAGCTGCAACAGTATGTACATATATACTATGGTCAATTAACAAATGTCCCTACATAAAATATTATATCAATAAATGCTGAAATTTACACATTTCACATTATGAATATTACATGAGATTTAGAACAGACAAAATAATGAGCAAAATGAATAAGTTTTGTTTCCGAATTACGCGAACAGGACAATTCGGCAGCACGTCTTATTGCTTTATTTGCTTTGACGCGCACTTTCAAAAACATCACATCATACAGTTCTTGTTACTCTAGTAGAAAAAAAAAATCCTATGTATATAACATAGGTTACGTAGAAGTGATTATATATATATATATATATATATATATATATATATATACATATATATAACGATACATTAATAAGTGTAACTTAAAATTCCACTAATATAAACGTAATAACTTATAACTAATAATAACATATTAGCAGATGTTTTAATTTACATATTTCTCATTATGGATTATTAAATGATACGTAAAATGGGAGAATTAAACATGGAAAAGTAATATGTTTTGTTGCCTAATTACTCTAAAGTCACAATGGAAGTAATTTGGAAATAAAACTTATTACTTTCTATATTTTGACACATATATTCCGAAACAAATCAGTATGTGGTTTCTATTAATTTATGTAGGAAGAATATGAAGGATGTTAATATGATTTGGAAGACAATTTAGGTAGGAATTTAAGCATTATGTATGAAGTGAAGAATGAATACATAAAAGTAATAAATTTGGTTCTCAAATTACAAGAAAAGCACACATTTTTATCCATATACCATTTGAATTTATTGAATGATATAGAAATTTGTGAAATATACAGTAGCAAAAAAAATATTTAGAAGAAAAATCTGTAGAATAATACATTCAGATAATTTAACAGTTTAGTTGCAAAACTACGATTAGCATAAAAGCATATAGTTTTCAACATTCCAAGGAAACAATTAATTTCATATTTTTAATAAAAATATATAAACTATAAGATAAAAGAAATAATTATCCAAAGAATCAAGAAATAATTATCCAAATGAGACAAAATTTGGTACGTGTAATGTGGATGTACAGAAAAAGAAATTATCAGAATTTCAGAATCATTGGATGATTTATTGCGCTAAAAGTTCTACACAAAATGAGCACATCAATATGGCGTTGGTCCACCTCTGGCTTTGATACAAGCTGTTACCCGACGTGGCATTGATGAATAATGTTGCAGGATGGTGTTCTGAAGTATGTCGCTCCAAATGGCCTCCAATTGACTAGCTAATTCGTCTACATTCTAGGATGGTCGCAGGCAGCCCAAATGTGCTTAATAGACGAGAGATCTGGGGATCTGGCTGGCCAAGGAAGTGTGCCGTAAGCACGCAGACAATCAAAAGAGAGGCGTGCCTTGTGTGGCCTGGCATTATGTTCCTGAAAAGTTATCCCGGGGTGTCGCAAAAGGAATGGCAATACAACGGGTCGTAGAATGTCGGCAACGTACCGCTGTGCTGTGATGGTGCCACGGAGGATAATCAAAGGGGTCCGGCTATCAAACGAAATGGCACCCCAGACCATAATGCCCTGTTGTCGGGCCGTGTGGCGTGTGACATTAAGAGCAGGATCCTGACGATGCCCTAACTGCCTCCAGAAACGTCTGCGCTGGTCGTCGGGATTCATTTCGAAACGGGACTCATCACTGAAGACAATTCGTTCCCAATCCGAACAATTCCACATTGATCGGGCCCAGCACTATTGCAATCGCTGCTGACGGTGCATACTGGTCAGTAGTAGGCGGCGTAATGAGCCGCGAGTATAGATTCCGCTCCCGTAGTCTACTATTAATGGTCCGAGTGGGCACTTCCGTGTTTGTCACACATTGAATGGTTGATAATGACGAATCCCGAGCTGCCACAGCTGCTGTGACAATCGCTCTATATTTCCGTTCTGTCGTCTCTCTAGGCCGTACGCTTCCCGCTGAAATCTGCCATTCCGGACCCATTCCTGTCAACATCGTCTAATTGCTGCATCGCTCCTACCCAAATGCCGAGCGATTCAGTTGTCTGCCCATCCAGCCTCATGCAGTTCGACCGCACGCCCTCTTTCAAACTCCTTCATATTCTCGTAATGACCGCGAATTCACCGGCGAGGTATTGTTACAATCAAGGTACGTAAACGCAATCGAAATCCACTACACGCTTTGTTCCTGAAAACGAGGTTCGCTCCTTATATGCACCACCATGGTGCTCAGTTTCAATGCGCTGTTGTTCCGACTATTCACTCATTGGCTGCGATTTTTTTATCATTTGCATATTCGGTCGAAAGGTGTTTGCATGTAAAGTTTCATTACTATCGGATTATTTTGCGACGTGCGTCGATTTTTTTTTTGTTTAAGAGTGTAACCCATGGCCACTAAATGCATATACACTAGGGTAAAATTTTGGGGCTGACATTACAAAGCAAGTCAACATATGGATTTTGTTAATCTGTCTAAGAAGGATCAATGACCGCAGTAATTTTTCAAGGAGTAAGCAAAATATTACTAAATATTTTTTTTTTATTTCTTGTTTCACTTGTGTTGAAAAAATAACATTATTTATATTAAAACTAAAGTATTGGGGAGAAGACATCCGTCTTTCTTGCTCTAAACTGCCATAATATTGTGAAACACAAGCTGCTGTTATCAAGAAAATAATATATTTTCATCTATCTGATATATTTCATGTTCAGGCTCTCTATATTCATCGAAAAATATTAGCAGTAGAATAAACTTTAAAAGTCATCTCGTGATATGAATATCGTTTCACAGACTTTTCACAAAACAACCTCTAAAATCAAGTTCACTAACGAATGTAAGGATTCACGTCAGAGAAAAGAATAAATAGGGATTTATCGATTTTGAACTATTTATTTCTAATGAACGTACTATTTGCTTTTAATGATATACTTGTCATTACTGTAGTGAAAAATATTAAACGGCTGCAGAAGGCGGAAAAACACGAGAAATGAGGCATATACAATTATAAAATTGGGAGGGAGAGGTAAATTACTTTATAATTTTTAATCTGCTTATTAAAAAATATCTATGGCATTTTATAGCAACAGATGGCATTTTATAATACAGATAGAATATTCTTTGAAGAAATAGCATAGTGATTAAAGTAGTAAAAACAGTTTATACAGTTTGTAAACAATTTATAGATTAATGCAAAATGAGAAAATCCCACTACAATACAGTGTTTACAATAAATTGTTAATATTTTATCTTTGCCTACATTTTTTCCCTTCGTCAATTTACATTTCAAGTATTACATACAATCAAATATTACAAAAAAAGTATATATATATTAATATATATATATATATATATATATATATATGTTATATTTACTATTTAACTATACTTCTGAAACTAGTTTTTTATGTAATACTAAAGTAACATTTCTAAAACCTTATATTAATTATTATGACTATTCAATGTTCCATAATTAAACACTTATTATACAGCAAATTAAACCCAATATATCAAATTTATTAATCCAGAGCCATTTGCAATAGATGGCGTTACCAGTTATCCATATTTACTTGCTAATTACGAAATACAGTCGAGTCTCTATTTAACGAAATCTGATCGTTCCACTTAAAAACTTCGTTATAAAGAAAATTCGTTAAATAGAGATTTGTGAATTAAGTTATAAAAACGAGAAAAAACAAAGACTGAATCTTATATTACTTTATTGACTTTAACACATATTCTAACCTGTAAAAAGTCTGTAATCCTGCTTTTTACAGGTTTATTATAAAGAATATATTTTTCATAAAAATTTTCACACTTTTGTAAAGATTGAAACACATCATCTGTAACATTTTCTTGAAACTGTAATCCCCTTCGTATTGTATCTAATGAAGAGGTTATTAAAAAAACCTTCACAACAAGAAATGAATTCACATTTCACATTTCACAAGAATTCACATTTCTTGTTGTGAAAGTTTTTTTAATAACCTTTTCATTATCATCTTCATTACTCACTGTAGTCTCTTCATTACATTTCCTAACACTTTGCAGTATGTCATGCTCCTTGGGATATTCAGCAATCCCGAAATCTTCATCAACGTGGAGAAAATTAGCCAGCTCTATACCTTCTTCAACAGCTCCCATGTCTTTCAGATGCTGCCATTTTTCTTTCAAAACTGCCAAGCACTTGGATTCATCATCATCATCATCATCCTATTCAGCATCAATTTTGAAACCGGCTTTAACAAAACAGTTCTTTATAGTAGATGCAGTCACATCACACTGCCAAGCTTTCGTCATCTCTGATATGGAGATTCTTAAATTAATACAATTGTCTATGCACTGACTGCTCTCTAAAGCAAGAATAACTATTTGTAGGATTCTTTATCGATAATGAACTTTTTTCGATAATGAGATTTTTTATAATACCTTGATCCAATGGCTAAAGTTTTGACGTTGTATTGGCCGGAAGAAAAAAAACCTTTATGTTCTTCAATTTGCATTTTGAAGTACAGTCTGGTGGATGTGCAAGACAGTTGTCCATAAGTAACGCAATTTTGCGACACTGTTTTTCCAATTGTTTATCCCATTTTGACAGCCACTCTTCAAAAATTGTAAAAGTCGTCTATGACTTCTTATTGAAATGATAGTCCATCTCCAAAGATTTTGTTCCTTTGAAACATCTGGGTTTCTGACTGTTACCGATTACTAACACGTTTAATGTTTCTTCACCAGGCATATTAGCTCATAACAAAACAGTTATTCTCTGTTTGCTATTTTCCCCTCCGAAGCACTTGTCGTCTTTAAATGTTAAAGTTTTATTCGGTAGACATTTAAAAAACAATCCCGTTTCATCAGTATTAAAGATGTTTTTGCATCATATTCGTCCAAAAGTTTTACAGTTCTTTTTTCCATTTTTCACACACCTCTTCCGAAACATCTGCGCTTTCTCTTGATATGGTTTTATACGATATTTCATGTCTCTTTTTAAATTTATCGAACCATCCAACGCTAGCTTGAAAACTTGAGTGCCCCAATTCCTGAGCAAAATCGATAGCTTTTTGTTGGATCATTGGACTGGAGGGAGGTGCATTTTTATATCGAATTATCCTTACCCATTTTAAAACAGCGGCGTTTATGTCTTCATATGAACATTGTTTAAATATTTTTCTGCTCACACTGATGCTACTGCTTTCGTGCTGAATAATTAAAGAACGATTTTTTTTAAAAATCGACTTGTTGACATACTACTAGCTGCTCTATACCATACTTTAAAACTGCATCTTTCTTCCTCATTCCTTTATCAACACCATCTACAAGTTCCACCTTATCTGAAAGACTCAAACACATTCTCTTAGACATTTTAAAAGCGTTAACACACAGGTGAGAGTAACGTGTACTGATTGAAAAAGAATGTGTCCTACAGAATCAGGGCCCACATCGAAACCCAGTTTTACCCTATGGTATGCAGTTGACATCGCCTGCATGCCGTACCATGGGGTTCCCCCCTCAAAGATAAGGAAGGAAACAATTGTTATGAGAATTTCTTGTAATAGAGTAAGGGCGCGTGAGGTCACGGCATCCGATTTGGTTGATTTTGTTGGAACTTCGACAAACGAGAAGTCGCGAAACATGGCACAAAACCAAAATTAGTCTGAAAAATTTCGTTATATAGAAATTATTTTTCGTAATATGGAGAGTAAATAACATGTAAATGTCTACCAAAGTCAAGGTTCTGTTAAAAATTTCGTTAAATAGGAAACTTCATTAAATGGAAGTTCGTTGAATGGAGACTCTATTATCCAATCATGTTTCTACTATAGTCTACTATTGGAACCCATGAAGTTTGATAAACTGTGTAATAGTTCTTACTCTGAACCATTTTTATGGCTGTCACTTTTTCTAAAATCTGAAGAAATTGACTTTTTTTACAAGTCTGTTTTTCCTCGGATATCATTTCTTATTTTGTAGATTTTTGTTTATTTCTTCAGCATTCATGGATCAAACAGTCAACATATCTAAATGCGTTCGTTGTTAATATGCGTTATACATAACTTTACTTGTCAGTTCCCTCTTTAAAGAAAGTTAAAAAAATTACAAGATTTGGACTTGTCATCAGGGTGGATTAAAATTTTAAATCTTCAAATTTTGCAATTTTTCTTCTAACGTTACTTACATGACAACTAGCATATGAAATTTCCACTCTCTGACTTTAACATAGAGCACCCAGCATACCAAATTTCAACTCAACTGTGTAGTATCTTAAACAGATTTTCTGTGGAATTTTGATTATGAGACAGCCATTTTATGAGAAAACTGATAAATGTTACATTTACAGTTTAAAATAGTCATTAAGGTTCCGAAATTTTTTTATTTTATAAATTTCCATGTATACATTGCTACAGAATAGCATATAGAATTCGAATTGTCTATTTTAAACATCACATCTACTTGTCAGAGATCAGCATTCTACTCCTTTTAGTTTCTGAGATACAAGGGGTGAAAAAGCCACTTGATGGCTTGTGTAAAGGGTGTCACAGCCTTCACCATTGTAAGTTACATTTTCAAACAGAACTTAGCTGGTATTCTGCTGTACATCTTAGTGAATAATTACTGCAAAGTGATAGATATTTTAAACAATATTGAACTTAATTTTCCGAAATATTATTTTTCTTAATTTGGCAACATTTAAAAAAAATCGTTCAGTTGGCAACATTTCGTAAAATTTGTTAGCAAGTCGCCTATACAGTTGTTTATATAATATAGTTCAATTTTAAGACCACAAATTAAAAATCCCGATGATAAAGCATTTTAATATGCACGTAAGCGCAGGTCTATGTTTATATCTAATAGATGTTACTAGATGTTCAGATAAAATAAAACTTACTAAATGTAATAGAGCTTGTACTAAACATATACCATTATTTTTTATATAACATAACGAAAACAGTGCATTATTTCGGTAACATGTGATAAGATTATTTAAAATGGTTTTTACCATACTTATATAATATTTATATTATGGAAACAGTAAAACAGAAGCATTACCTGAAAAAATATGAGAAAGATTAACTTTCGCTAATGAAATCTACGGATTTTAAATTAACAGAATCAACTGTAAATATTTCTTAAATGAAGTAAAGAAACAAACCAGATATAAGCCATATTTATGCTTACTGGGAACAAGTATATTGTTCTCAGTAAGTAGAACATCCTTAAATAGTATGTTTTACAATATGTTTGCTTTGCATGTTTTAAACATTTCTCAAAAGTATCTTGTTCCGATGTTTATGTTTACTGGAATATGTACAAATAAAAATATTCCATAAGCAATCCTTACTTTTTAGGGAAGCTTCAGCTGAACATTAAAAAATAATATATCACAGAAATATTATTTTTTCAATAACAATTCGGTTTGAAACAGAAACTATAAAACAAATGTAATGGTTACTTTATTTGAGAAAATAACATTTGACATTTGATGCTGGTACTGTGACGATATTAAAAAGAACATGCGATGAAATATGCATGAAAGACTTTTAGTATACTCACTTTCAAACTGATGAAAATGTCAAATATGTCGAACTATTCATGATATAAATGAAATCTATTATTACAACATTAATATTATAAAATATTCAAAACGTAAAGTTAATATTTTATATTATATAGTATGTTACTACATCATTTTGAACAAAAATATCGGTAAGGGAAATTTGAGAAACTTAATTAAGCACAGATTAATAAACAAATATTCAACATTATTTACCAATTAAGCCAACTGTTTGTCAGTAAATCGTTTTTTATTAATTTGTGCCTAATTACATTGCTGAAGATTTTCTTATCTATTGCCCAAAATATTTCGTTATGAATACAAATATTTCAAATTTAATAATAAATTAAATATATATCTGTGTGTTTGTGTGAAAGAAAAGCATACATAATTAATATTTAATAGTAAATTAAAATTACCTTAATTGCCATAGATAATACTAGAATAAAACTGACGCAGCACAAAATATGAAATATTTCAGTCATAAATGTATCCCAGATTAATGTAAACAAACCTGTCAAATATTAAACAAATTAATTGTAGACTTTGGTATTATAAGCAGTCGATACAGACCGTCGAAACAAGTATTTTAATCCGGTTGTTCTACGGATATATGCAAGAGAGTAAAAAGTACATTGAAACATTTCCTGGATACAGTTTCATCGCTTGACAAAAGTTTCATCAAAATACATAGCGTATTTCGGGAGATATTTTGCTTAGAAGTGTATTTTCGAATGTTCGCTTTTATATATAAAAGTTGTCTAAAATGACAAATATTTTTAACCATATATCTGTTATTTTATAGCCTTAACAAATCCGTTAATGAAATATATAAATGCATGGATCTGGTCTCCAATTATAAAAGGCAGGACAGATGGACAGAAACAGGTTTTAAATCGTCGTTATTCTGTACATCACTGTAAGACTGTAAAACTTACATTAGGATATTCTTTGTAATCAGATTTATTGTCTGAAAAAAAAATGATCGAACTACATCGCGTTATCTAGGAAATATTTAAGTTAGCAATGTTTATTGGTGTTTTCCCTTTTATATAATAGATTGAAAACATCTTGATTTTCATACGCCGTTTTCCATCTCAAATTTAACGTTAAGGAGAACTAGATTTTACTCAAATTTGAATTTGGTTTAAGTTAAAAAATATATATGATTTATGATTAAACATCCATTGATGAAATGTTATTTCAAGAATTAATAATGACAGTTCAAAAATTTCCAAGCTAAAAAATTAGAGTACTTATAACACCAATAAAAGTAAACTCATAAACGTTTTACATGTGCTGAAACATGAGTAAGAAAAATATTGAGATTTTAAAGGGCTATAGATTTACATTAAAGAAAATTGGAAGACAACTATTGTAAAAATATAACGACGAGTCAGTAATAAAATCCTTAGATAAAATCCTTGAATAATCTCATCTGGTATTCTCTAGAATATTACCCAAAGGGCAGTTTGAATACTTCAAAAGTACTACTTTTAACATGGCTGTATTTAATCTAGTATTACTCGTTTGACACACTCTATGGGAAACAAAAGGCAATGAAATTAGAATTATTCTCTTTTTAGCCTTTAATTATAAATTTAATGAACCTGTAAAACGTGGAAAATTTCCACCATAAAATAATTTATTCCATTTTATAAGAAAACATTAAAATTTCTGGATACTTTGAAATTCCAGTATTTTTAATTTCCTTATATACACAGTATAATGTATAAGGAAAGTATTGTGACGGTGTCGAAAATTCGAATTCGAGTTTCCGCGGGAGAGCGCGATTCAAGCATCCCTGAATAAGAATCAGACGTTTTTGAGGATATGCCTGCGTGCGTGTGTGTGTGTGTGTATGTGTCAGTGAGTGTTTGGAGATGATATCTTACGAATGGAGCGATTCGAATGAAATTTGGTACACAAATTACAATCCCTCATACTGGAAGCCTTTTATTTTTAAACGCAATAGAACATTCAGAATCCCCTATATTTTCAAGTCAAATTTTGGAAAAATCATCAAAAAATTAAAACCTTTAATAAAGTTACCCAAATAGTCATATCTCATGTAATTTTTCTTTAGAAAACGATTAAAATAAACGTTAGAACACTAGAATGAACCGTTCTCAAGATATTGTACCTTTTTCATATAAATGTGTCAAAAAAATCACATAAAATAAAAAAAAGTATTAAATATTGCGAAATCTGTTCACTTTTCATATGTAATATCATGCGATAAATTTGGTGACATCATTTCGTGGATCTAGATCGTTTCATTCATAAAAAAGGATACTTTGGGAAATACTTTTGTATTTGAACGTCAATAGTTATTTATCTGGTATAAGAATAACTTATTTCTCCATCCATAACGCTTGGCGAGATTTTGGTGACGAATTTGGCGAAATGACACCATTTTGGCGACTTTTTTAAACATTGCCAAATTAACGAAAATTTTGCCAAATTTATAAAAATGACTCTAATCAATGAAAATTAGGACTAATTGAAGAAAATTCAATATCTTTGAAAGAATATAAGTATCTACTATAAGAGCAAAGTATTTACTATACAAAGTATCTACTATAAGGACAAGTATCTACTTGTTTCTCCGTCCGTAACGTTTGGCAAAATTTTGGTGACGAATTTTTCGGAATATCTCCCACTTTGTGACTTTTTAAATGTTTGGCAAATTGATGAAAATATCACCCAATTGATAAAAATTCGCCAAATTGATGAAACCGATGCTACATGAATGAAATAACGACTAATTGAGTTCAATATTTAGGAAGGAAAGTACACTATAAGAATAACCCATTTCTCCGTCCGTCCGTCCGTCCATCTATCAGTAATGCTTGGAGATAAATTTAGCTGGATTTCGCCAACTTGGCGAATATTTTAAATGATGCCAAAGTTACAAAAGTGTCGACAAATTGATAAAAAGACGCCAAATGAAAAGTAATGTTTCTGAAATTCTGATCACAGTCAAATTTTGATTTCCTTCATATGACGGGCATGCCTTCTAGTATATAAGAAAATAAGAAATGTTTTTTCTCCATTTGTCTGTAACACTTGCTGATGCATCAGGCGAACTTGACGAATAGTCTAACAACGTATCGGCAATTTGGCGATATTTTACACCAGATTGACGAAAATATAGTCAAAGTTGCAAAAATGACTCAAAATTAATGAAAATGTCACTAAATTAATGAAAATGATGCTAAATTAATGAAAATGGAGGCTTTTATTATTCAAATAATGTAATTAAAGAACTATGTAGCTTATTAAGAATGCTATCATTATTAATAATTGCTTATTTAGAGTTACGTAAAATATAAGTTAATTGGGTACTTTGAAATAGTTTTACATATTGCCATCCGGAAAATCGCCAAATGTATAGTGCAATTTAACGTTAAAAACACAGTACCGTGGATCTTATACATTATCTTTTGGCTGTAAAAAGAGTAAATTCATTGCATTATATAAGGAAAGGCATGTGCTGCCCACATCAGATTTTTCATATTATACAATAAAAATTTCCCTATTTGGAGGCATTTAAAATGTTCAAAAGATTATAAATTGGGTATCATTAGAAATATATTTATCTTAAAATTTGTCCACGTGTTAAATTCCCTCCATCAAATAATTTATTTTGTTCATATTGTGAAATGATAATTTCACTATTCAGAAACATTTAGTATTTTCAACAGCCTCTAAACTTGTTATCGCTGGAAAGGTACGTATTTTAAAATTGTTCCACGTGTTAAATTTCCTCCATAAAATAATTTATTCCGTTTTATAAGAAAAAATCTGAAAACTTTAAATATCCATTATTCTTCCAATTGTGCTAAAAAATGTTACTATTCAGAGGCATTTATTATTTCCAAAAGTTTATAAATGTGGTACCGTTGAAAATATATTTATAAAATCATTCCACGTGTTAAATGTCGTTAATAAAATAATTTGTTGTGGGTACAAACATGCAGGAAAATAAATAAGATTGTATTTCCTCGCACATTAAAATCTAAAATAATTAAAATTACACATTTCCCTCATGTTGATATTAAGTAAAAGTATCAGTTACTTTCTACAAATACTTCTGTGAAAGATTTTTGTAAGTCATGTAATCTGTGTTTATTAGATAAAACATAAAAACATCCAGCCGGCCAAACTTCAGGTTATGCCGGAAATTTTAAGATCAGAAATGTATTTACTATTGGATTGCGTTGGAGAGCTACCACGAAGTAATAAATTAAACAATTTTGTAATTACAATTGTAGATATGTTTTCAAGATACCTTGAGATAATCAGATACATTACTGATAAAACAATAGTGAATAAGCTGACAAACTGAGTAGTAACAAATATAGTTCTACTATAATTCAAAGCGACAATGCTCAAGTTTTAAAGAGTAAGGAATACATCGATTTTAGAAATGTCAATATTCAAAGAAGGTGCAGATCAGTCTTTTTCCCAAATTCTTTAGGTCGTTGTTAAAAGGTACACAAAGACATGAAACAATGTATAATGTGTTTATCAGACTACTTTTAATTGGGATGAATCTTTACCACGGTTTAAATTCTATATGAGTGACACTATTAACAGTAATGCAGGATGTGAGCCTTCATTCCTGTTCTATCTCAAAGAATTGCATTACCATTTGAGAACATTCAGCAAACAAATATGCAAGATAAGGGAAACATTGATATTATATATAACGATGCGAATAATTTTAAAAACTTACGTGGCATAGCATCTAATAAATGTAGACAAAATCGTGGAAAACGCAGCCGAACATCAGAAGCTGACAAATGATAGATAAATAAAGAAATATAAAATAATGAGCAAAACAATATGCTATTTATGGGAGCATCAGTCTGTCTGAAATGATTTTTTAGAACCCAGGGTGCTAGAGGATGGATATAAAGGACCATTTGGAATTACAAAATTAATCCGAATCAATAATGTTATAATATGTCTTAAAAGTGATGAAAAAACATAAAAGGTTCATATAAATAAAATGTACATGGCAGAGGCCGAAAACAATGTTAAAAATATCGAGCCGAAAACGAATCAAGGCAGTAAAACTATGAAATAAGTCAAAATGAGAAAGCCATTAGCAATGATCACCAAAATAGGAGTAATGAAGGCGGGTATAGGGAATTGTACTATAGAGATAATTACAATGATGAGAAAAATGATAGTAATACCACAGAGGTATAATTTTAGTCCAAGAATTATAGTAAATACTAATTTTATAAAGCAAACTTTGTAAAAGTATATGCAAAGAGTTAATAATTGTATATCATGAACAGAAAGTACCAATTCATGGGGGTGATTATGTGAAGCCAAAAATTAAAAGCATTTTCTATAAATGAGGGTAGGGAATTCATCCTATCTTCGAATCAGCTGTATTCTGCGTAGATTATCACTCTAACTCTTCAAGGAATAGAATGTTTTCCAAAACAGTTCGAGTCCATACACTAGCAATGAGTATAGGCAGAAGAGTCGTTTTGGTTTCTATGCTTTTACTGATCAATCTGCCCTTTAAGTTTAAATAAATTAATTATGTATTTCGTTATGTGAACTGGTTATTTCCATGGTCATGTTGCGTCTTTCCAATTCCAGAGGCAGTGCGTTCGAGCCTAACTACTCGTACTGAGTGTAGCGATTTGTGTCGTTTGGGCTTCTGTGCTCTTTCGAATCATCCTCTCCTTTAAGTTTAAATAGATTAATTAGGCACTTAGGTCCCTAACCAGCAGACCGTTTGAATTACTAGATTAATTGAGAGTAGGAACTATTTAAGGTTTCAAAATGAAAAAAATTACTAAAGAGCCACTAAGTCCTTGAATGTTACACATTAGCTTATAATTGTATAAAATAAGATGTTATATCTAATTTCAAATATATTTTATAATAGAAAATTGCAAATACTACCACATAAAATTTTGACATCTTACATATAAGATTCAGACTTTATATGTAGCTTTGAAGGACTTCATGGATCATTTTATCCCCTGTTTTAATTATGTGCAATATCCGCACGAGAAACGCACAATTTTCACCTGATTTAAACCAAAACTAATTACTATATAACGCACAAGACATTTTTTTTCTCATACACATAGTAAGATGTATAGGGAAATGTTGCAAAAGGATCGAAAATTCGAATTCTAGTTTTTGAAGGAAAAGCACATTTCAATCACCCCTGAACTCGAATCATACGCTTTTAAGATGATGCATGTGTGTGTGCATGTATATGTGCGTGCGTGTGTGTGTGTGTTTGTGTGTGTCCGTTTCCAATTTCAGTGGCTGCGGGTACGTGTCCATCCACACGCCTTGTATTCAACTTGGGTAGATTTGATTTCTGCGCTTTTTTCATTAAGTCTCTCCTTTAAATTTAAATAGATTAATAAGCATATTCAGTATGCGAATTGGTTAGCTCCGTGACCGTGTTGTATGATTCTAAATCCAAAAACTGTGGTTTCTAGTCGCATCAACCCGCATTAATAAAATCCAGTTGAGTTATTTTGGATTCTGTGATTTTTCAAATCAGTCTCCCATTTAAGTTTAAATAGTTTAATTAGCATCTTCGGCAATTGGACTGATTGGCTCACTTGACAAGTCGTATTGTTTCTATATAATCCCAGAGGCTGTACGTTTGAATCCATCCCCTATCATTAAGTTTTGCGAGTTGTGTAGTTTTGGTTTCAGTGCATTTTTAAACCACTGTCCTGTAAATTTAAATATATTAATTTGGATGTTCGATATTTCAACTGGTTAGCGTAGTGCTCATGGTGTCTCTTTCAGGAGGCTGTGAGTTCGAGTCTATCCACTCGGATTTAGTATAGTAATGCAAGTCATTTTGTTTCTGTGTTTTTCTGAGTAGTCTATCCATTAATTTTAAATTGATTAATTTGGATTCTCTCTGCGTGAGCTTGCTGGCTTAGTGGTTGTGCTGTATGTTTCCAATTCCAGAGGCTGTGGGTTCGAGCCCGTGTTCTTGCATTGAGTATAGTTAGTACAGCCATTTTGGTTTCTGCGATTTTAATGATCAGTCTGTCCTTTAGATTAAATAAATTAATTATGGTCTTTGCTACGTGACCTGGCTGACTCCGTCTCATTCCAGAGGCTTCGCGTCTGAGTATATCCCCTTATATTGAGCATAGGGATTTGAGTCATTTCGGTTCATGTTCTTCTTTTATCAGTCTCTCTGTTAAATTTAAATAGAATAATTTGGAATTTCGGTATCTGAGCTGGTTGGCTTAGTGGTTATGTTGTGTGTTTCCAATTCCAGAGGCTGGGGGTTAGAGTCCACCCAATTGCATTAAGGCCTTAAAATCGGAATGTTTTGTTTTCTTTGCATTTTTAAGCAGTTTCCCAAGTAAGTTTAAATAGATTCATTTGGATCTCTCGGTATATGAATTGGTTGGCGCAGTGGTCATTTTGTCTGTTTCCAATTATACAAGATGTGGGTTTGTACTTATTGCTTCATTTTTGTATCTGTGCTTTTAGTGATAAATATCTCCGTTAAGTTTAAATATATTAAATTTGATTTAGAGCATGTGAGATTGCTGGCATAGTGGTTATACTGTATGTTTCCAATCCCGAGGATGTGAGATCAAGTCCGTACACTCGCATTGAGTATAACAAGTAGAGTCCTTTTGGTTTTTACTGATAAATCTGTATTTTAAGTTTAATTAAATTAATTAGATTCTTCATTAAATAAGCTGGCTGGCTCCATGGTAATGTTGTCTTTTTCCAATTTCAGAAACAATGCGATCGAGCCTAACTAAGCGCATTGAGTGTAGCGAGTTGTGTCGCTTTGGCTTCCATGTTTTTTCGAATCAGTCTCTGTTCTAAGTTTAAATAGATTAATCAGTCACTTTGTACTGTGAGCTGGGCAGCTCAGTGGTTATGTAGTCTTCTTCCAGATTAAGAGACTGTGTGCTCGAACCTATTGCTTCGTTTTAGTATATGTGATTTTCTGATTATTATCTCAGTTAAATTTAAATACATCAATTTTTAGCTTCGGTATGTGAGTTCGCTGGCTAAGTAGTCATACTATATCTTACCAAATCTAGTGGCTATGAGGTTATATCTGCTCACTCGCATTAAATACAGAGACTTTAGTAGTCTTTGGTTTCTGTGCGTTTTGCGATGAATCTCTTTTTTAAGTCCTAATATATTAATCAGGATCTTCTATCTGTCAGCGGTTTGGTTCAGTGTCCATGATGTTTTCCTCCAATTCCGTTGGCTGTGCGTTTTAACCCATTTCTTAATTTTGAAATCTTTGCTTTTTCTGATTAGCCTCCCTGTTAAGTTCAAAACAATTAATTCGCATTTCATGTATGTGATGTGGTTGGTTTACTGGCCCTGATATTGCCTGTTTCCGATACCGGACGTTGTGGGTTCGAATCTATCCACTTGCATTGATCTGAGCCGTTTATGTTGGTTTCTGTGCTTTTAATGATTAAACTGTCCTTAAGGTTAAAAAAATTAGTTAGGGTCTTTGTTATAGAACCTGGCTGAGTCCGTGGTTATGTCTCATATTTTATTCCAGACGATACGAGTTCGAGTACATTCACTCGAATTGAATATAGCGATTTGAGTCGTTTTAGTTTCTATCTTTTTTTTATCAGTCTATTGGTTAAATTTAAATAGATTAATTTGAAATTTCGGTATGCTAGCCGGTTGCTTTAGTTGTAATGTTGTTTGTATCTAACTTCAATGGCTATGGGCTCGTGTTCATTGCATCGTTTTAGTATCTGTGTTATTCCTGAGTATTCTATCCCTTAAGTTTAAATAGATTAAATTTGGGCTTTCACTATGTGAGCTTTCTAATTCTGTGCGTATATTGTATGTTCCTAGTTCTAATTAGTCTGCCTGTTAAGTTTAAACAGATTAATTTGACGTTTCGGGATGTGATCTGGTTGGTGCAGGGTCATATTGTCTGTTTACGGTGCCAAAGGTTGAGGGTTCGAGTCCGTCCACTCGCATTGTGTATAGCAAGTAGAGGCGTTTATGTACTTTTACTGATCAGACTGTCCTTTAAGGTAAATAAATTAATTAATGTTTCTGTTATGTGACCTGGCTAACTCCGTTGTCATGTTTTCTACTATTTTATTCCAGAGGCTACACGCTCGAGTATATCCTCTCGAATTGAGTAGAAGTCGAGTATAGTCGAGTATATCCTCTCGAATTTATCAATATCTCTGTTAAATTTAAATAGATTAATTTGAATTCCGTGTATATTTTAATCAGTCTCTCCAGTAAGTTTAAATAGATAAATTTGGATGTTTGTGTTGTGAATTGGTTGGAGCAGTGGTCATATTGTCAGTTTCCAGAGGCTGTGGGTTCGTGTCTTTTGCTTTATTTTGGTATCTGTGATTTTCCTGATTATTCTATCCGTTAAGTTTAAATACATTAAATTTGGGTTTGGGGCATGTGAACTTTCTGACTTATGTTGTATATTAATAATTCCAGAGGCTGTGGGTTCGTGTCCATCCACACGCATTGATTATAGTGAATAGAGTCTTGTTGGTTTCTATCATTTTCTTATCAGTCTCTCCTTTAAATTTAAATAGATTGTTTAGCCACATAGGGTTGTGAGCTGGATGGCTCAGTGATCATGTTGTATTCTTTCGATTTCAGATAATTTGGGTTCGAACCCATTGCTTCGTTTTGGTATCTGTGCTTTTTCTGATAAGTCTCTCCGTTAAATTAAAATAGATTAATTTGGATTTTCGCTAAGTGAGCAGGCTGACTTAGTGGTCATGTTGTTTGTTTACGGATCAAGAGTCTTTGGGTTCAAACCCATAGCTTCGTTTTGGTGTCTATGTTTTTTCTGATTACTCTCTTAGTTAAATTTAAATAGATTAATTTATAATTTCGGTATGTGAGCGGGCTGGCTTAGTGGTCATGTTGTTTGTTTACAGTTCCAGAGACTTTGGGTTCGAGTCCGTCCACAGGCATTGAGATGCTTGTAGTTTTCTAAACCATGAATTTTGTTATCTGACATTATTAAAATGTATCTTTTACTTGACCGGAAATGACACACTGGAAGTGACGTTACAGGAAATTGCGTACCGGATGTGACGTCGCAGGAAATTACGCACAGGAAGTGACGTCAATTTTTGTGCTTCCGGAGGCATGTTGAAAAGAGATGTGCTGTATTGAAAAATATATAAAATTTCGGGACTTCGTTAACAGGAGTCACGTGGTGCAAAACAAACCCTGCAAGAACTTCGGACGAGGAAGGGTGGGAGAGCGACACCGAAGCCAGCAGGCCCGAAGAGAAACCCCACCAGCAACGGTGCAGCTCAACCACCGCTCGTCCTCCATCTCGTGCAGATAATTTAGTAGGAAATATAAGAAAGTTAATAAAGATTTACAAAGGAAATAAATAAAGGACCCCGATCCCTCTTACATCTCGCACACTTTCAATAGCGCCTGAACGTGCTAACACTCACTACTCTCAAACTGTTCAATCTGACACTTCGTACTTTACGAGAATCGAACCCAGAGCCTACACCCCCGCAACTTGACGCCCCAAGCCTCTCGACCAAGAGGGCGACAACCGAGGTTTCAATCTCGGTGTATTTAAGTTTTTCACATCTTAAAATGTTAGTTTAAATAATTTGAAAAATCGCGGCTATAAAATGCGGGGGCAGAACCCTCGACTAAAATGTTCGTTTCACGCAGTTACGGGGGCACTTTACCGTTGCTCTGTCAATGGCATTGCAACCATTTTTAATTTTAACAATATAAGGCTTTCACTAAAATGTGGATTAGAAAAAATCCGGGTTAAAACCCACAAAAGATATTACCCTGACAACATTGCATATTTATTACTTAAAATCGAAAGAAATTTCGCTTGCGAGGTGAGGACAGAACTCGCTATCAACAGGTCAGTACGTTCGATGTCCGTCGCTTTAACCACTGGACCATTTGAATCGCAAATAAGGATGAAACGAGAAACTATATAAGTTTTCGTTATGAAAAAATAAAAAAAAGAGCCAGGAAGCCAATGGATGCTATATTTTAGTTTATAATTATATGAAGAGGATAAAATCAGAAGCTATATCCCATATCTAATACACTTTAGAATAGAACATTTCAAATATTACATAAGATTTCGACGTCTTAAATGCAAAATTTTTAAATTGAAATGTAGGATTCAAGAACGTCCTTGCTCATATTTTAACTTTTTTAATGATGAGCACAATATAAGAATGGGAAATGCTCGATTATCATCTGATTTGAACAGAAACTAACATTTTAATATGCCCTTTTAAATAATCTGAAAAAATGTAGATAAAATTTGCGAAGTTGACGGAATTTTTGACAAAAATTTTAGCTTTGCGTTATTACCGAGACACTGCGACAGGCGTTGCAATTTTATATTACTCTTAACTATAGTAAACTGATCATTCTGTCTTTTAAGTTTCATTAAATTAATTAGATTCTTCATTAAATAAGCTGGCTGGCTCCATGGTAATGTTGTCTTTTTCCAATTTCAGAAACAATGCGATCGAGCCTAACTAAGCGCATTGAGTAAAGCGATTTGTGTCGCTTTGGCTTCCATGTTTTTTCGAATCAGTCTCTCTTCTAAGTTTAAATAGATTAATCAGGCACTTTGTACTATGAGCTGGATAGCTCAGTGGTTATGTTGTCTTCTTCCCGATCAAGAGACTGTGTGCTCGAACCCATTGCTTCGTTTTAGTATATGTGATTTTCTGATTATTATCTCAGTTAAATTTAAATACATCAATTTGTAGCTTCGGTATGTGAGTTCTCTGGCTAAGTAGTCATACTATATCTTTCCAAATCTAGTGGCTATGAGGTTATATCTGCTCACTCGCATTAAATACAGAGACTTTAGTAGTCATTGGTTTCTGTGCGTTTTGCGATGAATCTCTTCTTTAAGTCCTAATATATTAATCAGGATCTTCTATCTGTCAGCGGTTTGGTTCAGTGTCCATGATGTTTTCCTCCAATTCCGTTGGCTGTGCGTTTTAACCCATTTCTTAATTTTGAAATCTTTGCTTTTTCTGATTAGCCTCCCTGTTAAGTTCAAAACAATTAATTCGCTTTTCATGTATGTGATGTGGTTGGTTTAGTGGCCCTGATATTGCCTGTTTCCGATACCGGACGTTGTGGGTTCGAATCTATCCACTTGCATTGATCTGAGCCGTTTATGTTGGTTTCTGTGCTTTTAATGATTAAACTGTCCTTAAGGTTAAAAAAATTAGTTAGGGTCTTTGTTATGGAACCTGGCTGAGTCCGTGGTTATGTCTCATATTTTATTCCAGACGATACGAGTTCGAGTACATTCACTCGAATTGAATATAGCGATTTGAGTCGTTTTAGTTTCTATCTTTTTTTTTATCAGTCTATTGGTTAAATTTAAATAGATTAATTTGAAATTTCGGTATGCTAGCCGGTTGCCTTAGTTGTAATGTTGTTTGTATCTAACTTCAATGGCTTTGGGCTCGTGTTCATTGCATCGTTTTAGTATCTGTGTTATTCCTGATTATTCTATCCTTTAAGTTTAAATAGATTAAATTTGGGCTTTCACTATGTGAGCTTTCTAATTCTGTGCGTATATTGTATGTTCCTAGTTCTAATTAGTCTGCCTGTTAAGTTTAAACAGATTAATTTGACGTTTCGGGATGTGATCTGGTTGGTGCAGGGTCATGTTGTCTGTTTACGGTGCCAAAGGTTGAGGGTTCGAGTCCGTCCAGTCGCATTGTGTATAGCAAGTAGAGGCGTTTATGTACTTTTACTGATCAGACTGTCCTTTAAGGTAAATAAATTAATTAAGGTTTCTGTTATGTGACCTGGCTAACTCCGTTGTCATGTTTTCGACTATTTTATTCCAGAGGCTACACGCTCGAGTATATCCTCTCGAATTGAGTAGAGATATTTGAGTCGTTTTGGTTTTTGTGCTTTCATTTATCAATATCTCTGTTAAATTTAAATAGATTAATTTGAATTCCGTGTATATTTTAATCAGTCTCTCCAGTAAGTTTAAATAGATTAATTTGGATGTTTGTGTTGTGAATTGGTTGGAGCAGTGGTCATATTGTCAGTTTCCAGAGGCTGTGGGTTTGTGTCTTTTGCTTTATTTTGGTATCTGTGATTTTCCTGATTATTCTATCCGTTAAGTTTAAATACATTAAATTTGGGTTTGGGGCATGTGAACTTTCTGACTTATGTTGTATATTTATAATTCCAGAGGCTGTGGGTTCGTGTCCATCCACACGCATTGATTATAGTGAATAGAGTCTTGTTGGTTTCTATCATTTTCTTATCAGTCTCTCCTTTAAATTTAAATAGATTGTTTAGCCACATAGGGTTGTGAGCGGGATGGCTCAGTGATCATATTGTATTCTTTCGATTTCAGATAATTTGGGTTCGAACCCATTGCTTCGTTTTGGTATCTGTGCTTTTTCTGATAAGTCTCTCCGTTAAATTAAAATAGATTAATTTGGATTTTCGCTAAGTGAGCAGGCTGGCTTAGTGTTCATGTTGTTTGTTTACGGATCATGAGTCTTTGGGTTCAAACCCAAAGCTTCGTTTTGGTGTCTATGTTTTTTCTGATTACTCTCTTAGTTAAATTTAAATAGATTAATTTATAATTTCGGTATGTGAGCGGGCTGGCTTAGTGGTCATGTTGTTTGTTTACAATTCCAGAGACTTTGGGTTCGAGTGCTTCCACAGGCGTTGAGATGCTTGTACTTTTCTAAACAATGAATTTTGTTACCTGACATTATATAAAATGTATCTTTTACTTGACCGGAAATGACACACTGGAAGTGACGTTACAGGAAATTGCGTACCGGATGTGACGTCGCAGGAAATTACGTACAGGAAATGACGTCAATTTTTGTGCTTCCGGAGGCATGTTGAAAAGAGATGTGCTGTATTGAAAAATATATAAAATTTCGGGACTTCGTTAACAGGAGTCACGTGGTGCAAAACAAACCCTGCAAGAACTTCGGACGAGGAAGGGTGGGAGAGCGACACCGAAGCCAGCAGGCCCGAAGAGAAACCCCACCAGCAACGGTGCAGCTCAACCACCGCTCGTCCTCCATCTCGTGCAGATAATTTAGTAGGAGATATAAGAAAGTTAATAAAGATTTACAAAGGAAATAAATAAAGGACCCCGATCCCTCTTACATCTCGCACACTTTCAATAGCGCCTGAACGTGCTAACACTCACTACTCTCAAACTGTTCAATCTGACACTTCGTACTTTACGAGAATCGAACCCAGAGCCTACACCCCCGCAACTTGACGCCCCAAGCCTCTCGACCAAGAGGGCGACAACCGAGGTTTCAATCTCGGTGTATTTAAGTTTCACATCTTAAAATGTTAGTTTAAATAATTTGAAAAATCGCGGCTATAAAATGCGGGGGCAGAACCCTCGACTAAAATGTTCGTTTCACGCAGTTACCGGGGCACTTTACCGTTGCTCTGTCAATGGCATTGCAACCATTTTTAATTTTAACAATATAAAGCTTTCACTAAAATGTGGATTAGAAAAAATCCGGGTTAAAACCCACAAAAGATATTACCCTGACAACATTGCATATTTATTACTTAAAATCGAAAGAAATTTCGCTTGCGAGGTGAGGACAGAACTCGCTATCAACAGGTCTGTACGTTCGATGTCCGTCGCTTTAACCACTGGACCATTTGAATCGCAAATAAGGATGAAACGAGAAACTATATAAGTTTTCGTTATGAAAAAATAAAAAAAAGAACCAGGAAGCCAATGGATGCTATATTTTAGTTTATAATTATATGAAGAGGATAAAATCAGAAGCTATATCCCATATCTAATACACTTTAGAATAGGACATTTCAAATATTACATAAGATTTCGACGTCTTAAATGCAAAATTTTTAAATTGAAATGTAGGATTCAAGAACGTCCTTGCTCATATTTTAACTTTTTTAATGATGAGCACAATATAAGAATGGGAAATGCTCGATTATCATCTGATTTGAACAGAAACTAACATTTTAATATGCCCTTTTAAATAATCTGAAAAAATGTAGATAAAATTTGCGAAGTTGACGGAATTTTTGACAAAAATTTTAGCTTTGGGTTATTACCGAGACACTGCGACAGGCGTTGCAATTTTATATTACTCTTAACTATAGTAAACTGATCATTCTGTCTTTTAAGTTTCATTAAATTAATTAGATTCTTCATTAAATAAGCTGGCTGGCTCCATGGTAATGTTGTCTTTTTCCAATTTCAGAAACAATGCGATCGAGCCTAACTAAGCGCATTGTGTAAGGCGATTTGTGTCGCTTTGGCTTCCATGTTTTTTCGAATCAGTCTCTCTTCTAAGTTTAAATAGATTAATCAGGCACTTTGTACTATGAGCTGGGTAGCTCAGTGGTTATGTTGTCTTCTTCCCGATCAAGAGACTGTGTGCTCGAACCCATTGCTTCGTTTTAGTATATGGGATTTTCTGATTATTATCTCAGTTAAATTTAAATACATCAATTTGTAGCTTCGGTATGTGAGTTCTCTGGCTAAGTAGTCATACTATATCTTTCCAAATCTAGTGGCTATGAGGTTATATCTGCTCACTCGCATTAAATACAGAGACTTTAGTAGTCATTGGTTTCTGTGCGTTTTGCGATGAATCTCTTCTTTAAGTCCTAATATATTAATCAGGATCTTCTATCTGTCAGCGGTTTGGTTCATTGCCCATGATGTTTTCCTCCAATTCCGTTGGCTGTGCGTTTTAACCCATTTCTTAATTTTGAAATCTTTGCTTTTTCTGATTAGCCTCCCTGTTAAGTTCAAAACAATTAATTCGCTTTTTATGTATGTGATGTGGTTGGTTTAGTGGCCCTGATATTGCCTGTTTCCGATACCGGACGTTGTGGGTTCGAATCTATCCACTTGCATTGATCTGAGCCGTTTATGTTGGTTTCTGTGCTTTTAATGATTAAACTGTCCTTAAGGTTAAAAAAATTAGTTAGGGTCTTTGTTATGGAACCTGGCTGAGTCCGTGGTTATGTCTCATATTTTATTCCAGACGATACGAGTTCGAGTACATTCACTCGAATTGAATATAGCGATTTGAGTCGTTTTAGTTTCTATCTTTTTTTTTATCAGTCTATTGGTTAAATTTAAATAGATTAATTTGAAATTTCGGTATGCTAGCCGGTTGCCTTAGTTGTAATGTTGTTTGTATCTAACTTCAATGGCTTTGGGCTCGTGTTCATTGCATCGTTTTAGTATCTGTGTTATTCCTGATTATTCTATCCTTTAAGTTTAAATAGATTAAATTTGGGTTTTCACTATGTGAGCTTTCTAATTCTGTGCATATATTGTATGTTCCTAGTTCTAATTAGTCTGCCTGTTAAGTTTAAACAGATTAATTTGACGTTTCGGGATGTGATCTGGTTGGTGCAGGGTCATATTGTCTGTTTACGGTGCCAAAGGTTGAGGGATCGAGTCCGTACAGTCGCATTGTGTATAGCAAGTAGAGGCGTTTATGTACTTTTACTGATCAGACTGTCCTTTAAGGTAAATAAATTAATTAAGGTTTCTGTTATGTGACCTGGCTAACTCCGTTGTCATGTTTTCGACTATTTTATTCCAGAGGCTACACGCTCGAGTATATCCTCTCGAATTGAGTAGAGATATTTGAGTCGTTTTGGTTTTTGTGCTTTCATTTATCAATATCTCTGTTAAATTTAAATAGATTAATTTGAATTCCGTGTATATTTTAATCAGTCTCTCCAGTAAGTTTAAATAGATTAATTTGGATGTTTGTGTTGTGAATTGGTTGGAGCAGTGGTCATATTGTCAGTTTCCAGAGGCTGTGGGTTTGTGTCTTTTGCTTTATTTTGGTATCTGTGATTTTCCTGATTATTCTATCCGTTAAGTTTAAATACATTAAATTTGGGTTTGGGGCATGTTGAAGACCCAGACCGTCCGACTCGTCCTGAGGACTAAGAGCAGCTATTTGGACGGCCGGGAAGGGGTTTGGGGCATGTGAACTTTCTGACTTATGTTGTATATTTATAATTCCAGAGGCTGTGGGTTCGTGTCCATCCACACGCATTGATTATAGTGAATAGAGTCTTGTTGGTTTCTATCATTTTCTTATCAGTCTCTCCTTCAAATTTAAATAGATTGTTTAGCCACATAGGGTTGTGAGCTGGATGGCTCAGTGATCATGTTGTATTCTTTCGATTTCAGATAATTTGGGTTCGAACCCATTGCTTCGTTTTGGTATCTGTGCTTTTTCTGATAAGTCTCTCCGTTAAATTAAAATAGATTAATTTGGATTTTCGCTAAGTGAGCAGGCTGGCTTAGTGGTCATGTTGTTTGTTTACGGATCAAGAGTCTTTGGGTTCAAACCCAAAGCTTCGTTTTGGTGTCTATGTTTTTTCTGATTACTCTCTTAGTTAAATTTAAATAGATTAATTTATAATTTCGGTATGTGACCGGGCTGGCTTAGTGGTCATGTTGTTTGTTTACAGTTCCAGAGACTTTGAGTTCGAGTGCGTCCACAGGCATTGAGATGCTTGTACTTTTCTAAACAATGAATTTTGTTACCTGACATTATTAAAATGTATCTTTTACTTGACCGGAAATGACACACTGGAAGTGACGTTACAGGAAATTGCGTACCGGATGTGACGTCGCAGGAAATTACGTACAGGAAATGACGTCAATTTTTGTGCTTCCGGAGGCATGTTGAAAAGAGATGTGCTGTATTGAAAAATATATAAAATTTCGGGACTTCGTTAACAGGCGTCACGTGGTGCAAAACAAACCCTGCAAGAACTTCGGACGAGGAAGGGTGGGAGAGCGACACCGAAGCCAGCAGGCCCGAAGAGAAACCCCACCAGCAACGGTGCAGCTCAACCACCGCTCGTCCTCCATCTCGTGCAGATAATTTAGTAGGAAATATAAGAAAGTTAATAAAGATTTACAAAGGAAATAAATAAAGGACCCCGATCCCTCTTACATCTCGCACACTTTCAATAGCGCCTGAACGTGCTAACACTCACTACTCTCAAACTGTTCAATCTGACACTTCGTACTTTACGAGAATCGAACCCAGAGCCTACACCCCCGCAACTTGACGCCCCAAGCCTCTCGACCAAGAGGGCGACAACCGAGGTTTCAATCTCGGTGTATTTAAGTTTCACATCTTAAAATGTTAGTTTAAATAATTTGAAAAATCGCGGCTATAAAATGCGGGGGCAGAACCCTCGACTAAAATGTTCGTTTCACGCAGTTACCGGGGCACTTTACCGTTGCTCTGTCAATGGCATTGCAACCATTTTTAATTTTAACAATATAAAGCTTTCACTAAAATGTGGATAAGAAAAAATCCGGGTTAAAACCAACAAAAGATATTACCCTGACAACATTGCATATTTATTACTTAAAATCGAAAGAAATTTCGCTTGCGAGGTGAGGACAGAACTCGCTATCAACAGGTCTGTACGTTCGATGTCCGTCGCTTTAACCACTGGACCATTTGAATCGCAAATAAGGATGAAACGAGAAACTATATAAGTTTTCGTTATGAAAAAATAAAAAAAAGAACCAGGAAGCCAATGGATGCTATATTTTAGTTTATAATTATATGAAGAGGATAAAATCAGAAGCTATATCCCATATCTAATACACTTTAGAATAGAACATTTCAAATATTACATAAGATTTCGACGTCTTAAATGCAAAATTTTTAAATTGAAATGTAGGATTCAAGAACGTCCTTGCTCATATTTTAACTTTTTTAATGATGAGCACAATATAAGAATGGGAAATGCTCGATTATCATCTGATTTGAACAGAAACTAACATTTTAATATGCCCTTTTAAATAATCTGAAAAAATGTAGATAAAATTTGCGAAGTTGACGGAATTTTTGACAAAAATTTTAGCTTTGCGTTATTACCGAGACACTGCGACAGGCGTTGCAATTTTATATTACTCTTAACTATAGTAAACTGATCATTCTGTCTTTTAAGTTTCATTAAATTAATTAGATTCTTCATTAAATAAGCTGGCTGGCTCCATGGTAATGTTGTCTTTTTCCAATTTCAGAAACAATGCGATCGAGCCTAACTAAGCGCATTGTGTAAGGCGATTTGTGTCGCTTTGGCTTCCATGTTTTTTCGAATCAGTCTCTCTTCTAAGTTTAAATAGATTAATCAGGCACTTTGTACTATGAGCTGGGTAGCTCAGTGGTTATGTTGTCTTCTTCCCGATCAAGAGACTGTGTGCTCGAACCCATTGCTTCGTTTTAGTATATGTGATTTTCTGATTATTATCTCAGTTAAATTTAAATATATCAATTTGTAGCTTCGGTATGTGAGTTCTCTGGCTAAGTAGTCATACTATATCTTTCCAAATCTAGTGGCTATGAGGTTATATCTGCTCACTCGCATTAAATACAGAGACTTTAGTAGTCATTGGTTTCTGTGCGTTTTGCGATGAATCTCTTCTTTAAGTCCTAATATATTAATCAGGATCTTCTATCTGTCAGCGGTTTGGTTCAGTGTCCATGATGTTTTCCTCCAATTCCGTTGGCTGTGCGTTTTAACCCATTTCTTAATTTTGAAATCTTTGCTTTTTCTGATTAACCTCCCTGTTAGTTCAAAACAATTAATTCGCTTTTCATGTATGTGATGTGGTTGGTTTAGTGGTCCTGATATTGCCTGTTTCCGATACCGGACGTTGTGGGTTCGAATCTATCCACTTGCATTGATCTGAGCCGTTTATGTTGGTTTCTGTGCTTTTAATGATTAAACTGTCCTTAAGGTTAAAAAAATTAGTTAGGGTCTTTGTTATGGAACCTGTCTGAGTCCGTGGTTATGTCTCATATTTTATTCCAGACGATACGAGTTCGAGTACATTCACTCGAATTGAATATAGCGATTTGAGTCGTTTTAGTTTCTATCTTTTTTTTTATCAGTCTATTGGTTAAATTTAAATAGATTAATTTGAAATTTCGGTATGCTAGCCGGTTGCCTTAGTTGTAATGTTGTTTGTATCTAACTTCAATGGCTTTGGGCTCGTGTTCATTGCATCGTTTTAGTATCTGTGTTATTCCTGATTATTCTATCCTTTAAGTTTAAATAGATTAAATTTGGGTTTTCACTATGTGAGCTTTCTAATTCTGTGCGTATATTGTATGTTCCTAGTTCTAATTAGTCTGCCTGTTAAGTTTAAACAGATTAATTAGACGTTTCGGGATGTGATCTGGTTGGTGCAGGGTCATATTGTCTGTTTACGGTGCCAAAGGTTGAGGGATCGAATCCGTCCAGTCGCATTGTGTATAGCAAGTAGAGGCGTTTATGTACTTTTACTGATCAGACTGTCCTTTAAGGTAAATAAATTAATTAAGGTTTCTGTTATGTGACCTGGCTAACTCCGTTGTCATGTTTTCGACTATTTTATTCCAGAGGCTACACGCTCGAGTATATCCTCTCGAATTGAGTAGAGATATTTGAGTCGTTTTGGTTTTTGTGCTTTCATTTATCAATATCTCTGTTAAATTTAAATAGATTAATTTGAATTCCGTGTATATTTTAATCAGTCTCTCCAGTAAGTTTAAATAGATTAATTTGGATGTTTGTGTTGTGAATTGGTTGGAGCAGTGGTCATATTGTCAGTTTCCAGAGGCTGTGGGTTTGTGTCTTTTGCTTTATTTTGGTATCTGTGATTTTCCTGATTATTCTATCCGTTAAGTTTAAATACATTAAATTTGGGTTTGGGGCATGTTGAAGACCCAGACCGTCCGACTCGTCCTGAGGACTAAGAGCAGCTATTTGGACGGCCGGGAAGGGGTTTGGGGCATGTGAACTTTCTGACTTATGTTGTATATTTATAATTCCAGAGGCTGTGGGTTCGTGTCCATCCACACGCATTGATTATAGTGAATAGAGTCTTGTTGGTTTCTATCATTTTCTTATCAGTCTCTCCTTTAAATTTAAATAGATTGTTTAGCCACATAGGGTTGTGAGCTGGATGGCTCAGTGATCATGTTGTATTCTTTCGATTTCAGATAATTTGGGTTCGAACCCATTGCTTCGTTTTGGTATCTGTGCTTTTTCTGATAAGTCTCTCCGTTAAATTAAAATAGATTAATTTGGATTTTCGCTAAGTGAGCAGGCTGGCTTAGTGGTCATGTTGTTTGTTTACGGGTCAAGAGTCTTTGGGTTCAAACCCAAAGCTTCGTTTTGGTGTCTATGTTTTTTCTGATTACTCTCTTAGTTAAATTTAAATAGATTAATTTATAATTTCGGTATGTGACCGGGCTGGCTTAGTGGTCATGTTGTTTGTTTACAGTTCCAGAGACTTTGAGTTCGAGTGCGTCCACAGGCATTGAGATGCTTGTACTTTTTTAAACAATGAATTTTGTTATCTGACATTATTAAAATGTATCTTTTACTTGACCGGAAATGACACACTGGAAGTGACGTTACAGGAAATTGCGTACCGGATGTGACGTCGCAGGAAATTACGTACAGGAAATGACGTCAATTTTTGTGCTTCCGGAGGCATGTTGAAAAGAGATGTGCTGTATTAAAAAATATATAAAATTTCGGGACTTCGTTAACAGGCGTCACGTGGTGCAAAACAAACCCTGCAAGAACTTCGGACGAGGAAGGGTGGGAGAGCGACACCGAAGCCAGCAGGCCCGAAGAGAAACCCCACCAGCAACGGTGCAGCTCAACCACCGCTCGTCCTCCATCTCGTGCAGATAATTTAGTAGGAAATATAAGAAAGTTAATAAAGATTTACAAAGGAAATAAATAAAGGACCCCGATCCCTCTTACATCTCGCACACTTTCAATAGCGCCTGAACGTGCTAACACTCACTACTCTCAAACTGTTCAATCTTACACTTCGTACTTTACGAGAATCGAACCCAGAGCCTACACCCCCGCAACTTGACGCCCCAAGCCTCTCGAGCAAGAGGGCGACAACCGAGGTTTCAATCTCGGTGTATTTAAGTTTCACATCTTAAAATGTTAGTTTAAATAATTTGAAAAATCGCGGCTATAAAATGCGGGGGCAGAACCCTCGACTAAAATGTTCGTTTCACGCAGTTACCGGGGCACTTTACCGTTGCTCTGTCAATGGCATTGCAACCATTTTTAATTTTAACAATATAAAGCTTTCACTAAAATGTGGATTAGAAAAAATCCGGGTTAAAACCCACAAAAGATATTACCCTGACAACATTGCATATTTATTACATAAAATTGAAATCGAAAGAAATTTCGCTTGCGAGGTGAGGACAGAACTCGCTATCAACAGGTCTGTACGTTCGATGTCCGTCGCTTTAACCACTGGACCATTTGAATCGCAAATAAGGATGAAACGAGAAACTATATAAGTTTTCGTTATGAAAAAATAAAAAAAAAGAACCAGGAAGCCAATGGATGCTATATTTTAGTTTATAATTATATGAAGAGGATAAAATCAGAGGCTATATCCCATATCTAATACACTTTAGAATAGAAATTTTCAAATATTACATAAGATTTCGACGTCTTAAATGCAAAATTTTTAAATTGAAATGTAGGATTCAAGAACGTCCTTGCTCATATTTTAACTTTTTTATTGATGAGAAATATAAGAATGGGAAATGCTCGGTTATCATCTGATTTGAACAGAAACTAACCTTTTAATATGCCTTTTTAAATAATCTGAAAAAATGTGGATAAAATTTGTGAGGTTGACGGAATTTTTGACAAAAACTTTAGCTTTGCGTTATTACCGAGACACTGCGACAGGCGTTGCAATTTTATATTACTCTAACTAGAGTAAACTGTCATTTGCATAGGTGATTAGAATAAATCTGGGGCAGAAACCAGGGCCTCTTTTACTCTAAGAACAGTATTCATTTTTTATTTAAAACTGTAAACGAAGAAAAGCATTGCGTTTAATGTGAAGACAGAACACGATATCAACAGACTTGCCTATTCGCTGCATACGTCTGTACCACCACACCGATTAAGTCACGAGATAAACGAAAAGTAGGAACTAATAAATTTTCGAAATTAAAAATTAAAAAAGAGCCAGTAAGTCCTTGAATGCTACATTTTAGTTTATAATTATAAAGAGGATAAAATATGATGTTATATCGAATCTCAATTATACACTAAGTGACAGTGAAAATTAAACACCAAGAACGAGTGGGCAGAATGTGATGAAAATCGGCAATTAGGAAGATACAGCAACGAACAATAAGTGATGTTTATTGCAACATGCTACACCTATACACTGAGCGATAACACCGTCTGATCAGTAGGGTGTAGAACCACAGCGGGAGGCGATACAGGCAGCAACACTTCTAGGTACAGAGTCAATGAGGAGGCGGATGGTGTCCTGAGGGATGGTTGCCCATTCCCTGTCAACCATTTGTCAGAGTTCGTCTTCTAAACGCGGCGGTGGCAGCGCACGCAAGTGACGTCTAATCACGCCCCAGACGTGTTCGATTGGGCTGGTGGCAAGGAAAGCACCTGGGTACCTTGCAGAGCATGTTGACTGATGTGTGCCGTGTGTGATCGGGCGTTATCCTGCTGAAAAATGGCAGTGGGAACCCCTTGAAGAAAGGTTAATGGTACCGACCGCAGCACGTCATCCACGAATCGTTGGGCCGTCATAGTGCCCTCAATACGGACCGGAGGTGACCTGCTATCGCAGGTCATGGCGCTACAAACTATGATGCTGCGTTGTCGTGCGGTGTGGCGTTCCACAGATGCGGCTGGATTGGACCTGTCACCACTTCGGCGCCAGACTCGTGCACGGCGACTGTCATTGCTAAAACAGAAGCGTGACTCGTCTGAGAACACGACCCTATGCATTCCCGTCATCCACGTGTCTCTGTCCCGACACCATTGCAAATGGAGGCGTCTGATATGTTGGGTGAATGGCAGTCTTCTTAACGGGCGCCATGAGTGCAGGTCCCTGGCGACCAATCGGCGGATAAAGGTCCTGGTCGTTATGGGAGCATCAATGGTGTCCTGCACATGCTGCAAAAGAGCGACGGAAGTGGTCTGCGGGACTGCCAACGCTTGCCGGTTAATGCATCGATCCGCGCATGCTGTCGTCGCTATGTCCGTACCGACACCCCTCAAACATGCTGCATTCCCTTGTTTCAACCATTTTCGCCCCAGCCGATGCACCGACGCGTGTATGTGGCTGTCCGCTGAGATTTAACGTATGGAAAAATCTGCCCTTCTGAGTCCGATCACCATACCCCTCGTAAAATCGTCTGTCTCCTGGAGCGGCCTCGGTTGGCGGCGGTCTGGTATTCTCTGCTACTACACGTTTCCTGAGACAAAAAATTTGCAAAATGATTTCCCTGGCAGACAGAGCGGCGTGACTATTGCCGATTCAGCAGTTTCTTTACCTTATATCTCACTCAACGTGAGCGGGACAGCTGCGCATTTCGCATCATTTACATAACTCGGTGAGCTGCGTCTACTGTGCAATTTGCATATTTTTCTGCCCATTCCTTTTTGGTGTCTCATTTTCACCCTCCCGTAGTGTATTTTATAAGAGAAAATACAAAATACTACTACGTAAAATTTTGACCTCTTACATAGATTCTAAATTTAAATGCAGCTTTCGAAGACTTCGCAGCTTATTTTCCCCCCTGTTTTAATGATGAGCAATATCCACACGGGAAACGCCCAATTTTCATCTGATTTAAACCAAATATAATTACTATATAAAGCACAAGACTTTTTATTTTTCCTATAGATATAGTAAAATGTATAGAGAAAGTAATGTGAAAGGATCGAAAATTCGAATTCTAGTTTTCGAAGGAAAATCACATTTCAAGCATCTCTGAACTCGAATCGGACGTTTTTATGATGATTTCTGTTTGTGTGTGTGTGTCCGTTTCTCCACTCGACTTGGATATAGCGACTTGAGTCAATTTGATTTCTGTGCTTTTTTTTAATAAGTCTATCTTTAAGTTTAAATATATTAATTTGCTTTTTCAAACCAGTCTCTCATTTAAGTTTAAATAGTTTTTTAGCATATTCGGTATACCAACCTGTTGGTTCCGTAGTCCTCTTGTCTCCTTCCATTTACAGTGGCTTTGAGTTCGAGTCTATCGACCAGACTCTATCTATCGATTTGAGTTGGTTCGGTTTCTGTGATTTTTCTGATACGTCTGTTTATGTTTAAATAGATTAATTAGGATCTTCTATGTGTGAGCTGGATGGCTCTGTTGGTCAGGTTGTTTTCTTTCAATTCTAGAGGTTGTGCGTTTTATCCCATTGCTTTATTTTGGTATCTGTGCTTTAACTGATTAGTCTCCCTGTAAATTTGTTATATTTGTAAACACATTTATCTCAAAATTGCTCCATGTGTTAAATGTAATGCATACATTAATTTCTTCAGGTGTCAGAAAAGAAAATCTGAGCACATAAATAATGTACATCATCCCGTTTTATTGCATAATATGCATCAAAAGTTTCGACCACTCTTCAGATGTATTTAATATTTTCTAAAATTTGTGATCTATAAAAATATATTTATCTCAAAATTTCTCCGTGTGTTATATTCCATGCATAATGTACTTTATTCAGGTTTTATAAGAGAAAATATGTGTATTTCGATAATGTTCAAAATCCTTTCCACGTTCATATTTTGCATCAGATATCTCGGTCACTCTTCAGCGGAATTTACTACTATATATAACTTCTAATTTTCATATCGTCGTAAAGTCATTTATCTTAAAATTGTCTCATTAATTTCCTACAAAAAATAATTGTGTTTAGGCTGTATAAGATAAAATGTGAGTCTATTAATAAGGTTCAAAATATAGTTTTTGTGGATAATGTGCATCGAAATTTACGTTCGCTCCTCAAAAGAGTTTTATAATTCTAAATACTTAATGTTTGGTATAATTGCAAAGACACATATTTCAAATATTCTTTAATTGCTCGCCAGAGCCTCTCAATCACTCTTCAGACGAATTTAATATTTAAAAAAAATTAATTTGGTATCATTTTAAATATGTATTTATCTCAAAATTGTTCCATGAGTAAAATTTCATACAGAAAATAATTAAGAGAACATATGTACATTTTCCAAGAGAACATATGTGTACTTATGTGGGACTATGTTATATTAAAACACATATGAAAATATTTCTAATAAAAAAAAAATTTGTATTGATTTTGAGAGTAAAAATCTGATGTGGGCAGTACATAAGTTTCCTTATATAATGCAATAAATTTATTTCTTTAACGAGGAAAAAGTGATGAAAAGACCTACGGCACAGTGTTTGTAACGTTAACTTGTACATTTGACGCGCCTCTTGGATGGCGCCGGGTTTTACAGCAGGTGAACCTAAAGGTCAGAAAACCATAAATTTAAGAGCGGCAAGGCAGAGGGGGCCGAACGAAACTTTACGAGGATGTGGAATGGATCCATTGGTTAAATGATTAACCAATGGAAAATGGGCTTGTTGCGTCACTCTCAATGCTGCAAATGAAATCAAAGGGGGGAGTGACACCCCTGAGACATTGGGAACCACAACCTGTGACCGAAGAAAGACACTAGGAGTAGGCTTATACAGATAACATGGAGACGATGACTTAATAACGAGACTTGTGCTAATACTCGGGCGACATTATGACTTGTGGAGATACTACAGAGATGACTTGATATACTAAGAGAATGAAATAAGTGCGAGTGTTGGAGTCAGCAGTACAATATGATCGACGAAGTTACGAGTGGATGCATTACACTACGAGTTAATGCTAGTAACAAAGACGACATTAAATACGTGCTGCTAACAAAGTCCAAGACAGACTTGAAGGTATGTGTTCCTCAAAAAGATCTAAACATATATATTAGGCCAGTTAGGTGGTCTCACATGTTCCCCCGCCAAAACTAATAATTAATTGTGTAATGAAATAATAAGTGTTTATGTGGTTAATAAATGTTTTATGTGGTTAATAAATGTTTTATTGTAAAGTTTAAATGGAGTAATCAATTTAATATTATTCTAATAATATCCCTTTACAGGACTCACGCAAAAGGTAAATTATTAGATGGTTATTGCGAACACAACATAGTAGTATAGTAATAATAAATGTTAATTATAACTTTAAAGTTAAAGAACTTTTTCTTATCAGTTGCCACAACTAGGCTCCATGTTATTTAATATTTTACATTACTGAAACTTATATCAATTAAAAAAACACGCTAAATGTGAGCATTACTTCATCGTCATCACGCATGATATTAAGAAGTTTTTTTCTTTGTAAACAATTAGATTTTTCTTAACAGCTGTAGTTTTCTTTAAAAGCAGCGTTTTCACTGGACACCAACCAAAATTTTGCGAATAGTCAAAGTGAGAATTAGCTAAAAATTATAAAAAACTAAAACATAAAATGTTTGAATTTTTAACGTGAAGAATTAAACAAACTTATAATTTTCTATATACTTAAATTAATTAACTTAAATTAAAATTTTTAACTGCATTTGAAATTTTAAAAATTATTCAAAATAAACTCAGGCATTTTATTTTTATAAATAGAAACTTTGAAATTTAACACCTTCAGAAAAAAATTTTGGCTGGGTCACTGCTCTTCCGTAGCCATTATTAACAACTAATGACCTTGAAGAAATGCGACCAAATTCCCGCATCCCAAGGGTACACAGTGGAAAAAAGCAAGTGTAATTTGCTTCTAGATTTTACTGATTTTTTACGCAAGTTCAGTTTTTTCCGTATATCTTTACATATAACTTATATTTAACTATTTTTTTCAATAAAAACTAATTTTCTTCATGTTTAATTTGTACTCTACTAATTTTTAGTAAAATTCAGGACATATTGTACCATATTTATTTTAGCCTGTAAGATGTACATTTTTGTGAAACTCGATAAGGATATCAAAGATTTTTCGAGGTGTTTTCACTAAACGGAGAAGAGCGTTGTTGTTGAGATCCAGACCGTCCGACCTACCAGAAAGGTGTAAGGTAACCGTTTGGACGGCCGGGAAGTGCCACCCAATGTAGACCGGAACCCAGTGGGGGAGGCATCCACAGGGACCGTACCCTCCTTCCCCTACCACCAACCTCTCGGAAATACTTACGGATCCACATCTTTAACGTGATCGTACTCCGCATGAACACGGCGGCAGTTGTGGCAGCGTGCAAATCCAGCTCGCAAACCACCGGACTACCGCGCCCGAAATGTGCCAACATCACGTGGTGTTCTCAGGTGGTCACCCACCCAAGTACTAACCGCTCCCGATGCTGCTTGACTTCGGTGATCTAACGAGAACCGGTGTTTTCAGCACGTTAGGGCCGTTGGGGACGGAGAAGAGCGTGAATACTTACAAAATTATAGTTAATTATGTAAGTGTACGTAAATAGTTATATTTAATTCAGAGTCTAGAACTTTTACCAAATTTAATTTTATTAGCCATAATTTTTTATAACACTCAGTACAGATTAATTTCGAGTCTGGGTTATTCTGAAACTTTAGTTACATCAAATATAGAAGAAATTGATGCATGCGTGCTTTTCGATTTATACCCTACTTCATCTTAAGATGAGTTATTACACGGGTGAATAGTATTTAAAAATTTGTTGATCCCAACTGAACTTTTTCTAATTGGTCCAGACTGATATAACTCAGGGAATCGATTATAAGAATCATCAGCTGTTCTAGTGACTTGACTTGGATGATGCTTATCCTGTTTAGAAGAACACCACCTAAAAATATATTTATAAAATGTGAAAATTTTCTTTTATATGCATTTTTTAAATACATTGATTAAAAGCAAATAAGAGATATTTCTAAATTTAAGTACGAAACTTGTAACTTTAGAATAGTTAAAGGTATGTCTAAAGTTTAGACGTTTAGTTTTACAGGAAATTTCAAAGCTAGTTTAAAAATGTAAATTACAGGAAAAAAATTATAATTAGCATTAAACACAAGCTATTGTTAAAATATACAAACACTAACAAAAAGTTTCGATTATATATATATAATATATATATATATATATATATATATATATATATATATATATATATATATATATATATATATATATATATATATATATCCGTTTTTTGTTTACTAATTTTAGTAGGTTCTATTTAGGTGCATTTTGATCTAAAATGTTGTAAAATGCAGTTTGTATACGTTAAAATACACAAAAATCACAATACGCATATCATTTCTTGTATATATGCTTTATAATGTATCATGTAGTTAAAACACACTATTTAATATGTTACATTTTATTCTTTGGAATTGTAAGTACTCTGAAAAACATATAAATGAACTAACTGTTCTGGCATCAAATTATACCCAAACAAAAAAATGCACTATGTTGCAAAGAAAATATATGCACGTATAAATAATTAAGTTACAGCCGCTAAACACGGCATGCAACTGTTGTCTTAAGTGTTATATAAATAATCAAACTGCGAGCGCTAATGATGTTTTAGTACTCAAGCAAAGCTCATGAGAATGATGCATCGTGAGGCATTTAAAACGACTTGTGTTGTCACTCACGGGCTATTGAAACTGGATTTTCTATCTTAATGTTGCAAGTTGTATACAGAAATGCCTTTGAGACGTACGGACGTACATTCTCGAAGGTGCTACGAAAAATTATCGCATTTAGAGAGAGGTTGCATCATATGCCTAAGGGGGAATTTTATTGTCCAATAAACGCATCATTCGCCGTCTTGGTCGGAGAGATATGATAATTGCTCAGTGTTGGCAAAAGTGCGTCAGAGAAAGCACATATAACCATCGCTGAGGATCAGAAGCCCCAGACAGACAGACGAGAGGATCGTACATTCAGTAGAGGGGTTACGTCCATACCAAATGTGTCGCTATCATCCATTCCAAGGCATTTGCCATTTTTCATCCATCCTGTATAAAGGGATGCTATTAAGATACTACTGGCAGAAGACGGTATTAGGTGTTGAAATCCATTGAGGAGCCTACCACTGCCTCTCAATATAGGCAGAGCCGTCTGGATTGGTTCGGACTGGACTGTGTCCGATTGGAAGCATTGTGTCTTTGGCGATGAGTCCTGCTTCTCTCGCAGTGCTGATGACTGCTGCGTACAAGTATGGAGATGAACTGGCCAGCATTCATATTCGGTATTTATTGTCGAGAAATACAAGGTCATCACACGTGATGTGACAATCTAGGGAGCTATCTCATGAGACAGCCACTCTCCTCTTGTTGGGCTGCGAGTCAATTTGACTGCTCGCTTGAACGTCGACTATATTCTGCAGCCCATTGTTCTGCCTTTCGCCTGGGTTCATTTACCAACAATACAATGATTGATCACATACTACCCGACTTTCTCAACAATGTCCTCTAGGATTTCATACCTTGCCATGCTCATCCACGTCCCTGGACGTATCACGTCTGAGACATCCTGGGACGGCAATCGCAGCTTTCTCGGAATACGACTGACCAGTTGCAACGTGACCAGTTACAACGTGACCAATTGCAACATGTGTGGCAGAATCTTCAGCAGAGGGACATAAACAAATTATTTGACTGTATGCCTCATTATATATCGGCTTGTATAGCTGTCAGGGGATGATTTACCAAATATTATAATGCCATATTATTGCCACCATTTCTTAACAAAATGTGATTTTACTCCTAAATTTAAATCATTTATTTATCTCTTCAAATGACACATACATGCTTAGTGTCGCGGCTGTATCTCAACTTTTCGTCGCGGCTGTATCTCAACTTTTCGTCGCGGCTGTATCTCAACTTTTCGTCGCGGCTGTATCTCAACTGGGTGTATATATTTTTTTACAACAAAACTTCGGAATTTTATCTAAATCTTGCTATTTTCTAAATTTACATTTAGCGTTAAAAACATTTAACAATTTACCCTACTACAGGGTAGGTTGAAAATGAGATGCAGTTACTATATGTACTAAAACATACATTAAGACGGAATGGAAAAGAAGCAATAGAATTTTAGAGCACAAGGTATGTCATAAAATGGTATAATACTTTTGAAAGATAACAAAGGTAGGCAATCATTAATATTTTGCTTACGTGTGGAGTAGAGTCAATTCCAAACGAAGAACCTTTCAGAAAGACAGGTATTTGACATACCCTATCCCAAACAGTTCTATCCCCCTTTACAGGCATTGGCATCCAGACATGTATGTCAAATACCTGCCTTTCTGAGAGGTTCTTCGTTTGGTATTGACGCTGTTCCACCAGTAAGCAAAAGATCAAATATCTATATTGTTAGATATCCATTAGGTCATTTGCATTATGTGTAATACAGGAAAGGGAAATGTAGTGAAAAAAACCTTAAATGGGTTTACTTTTTTTAAATATATATCTTGTAGATTAAATTATTAATCTTCATTAAAGTGGTCGTGAATCGTAACATTTGTTCATTGCTATCGTGGCCGTAAAACCCGCCATTACTTCCAAGTTCCTTAACATAATCATTAAATCAAAAACACTGCCCATTTAAAATCCACAATTTTAACTTTTAAAATAAATTATCATTTATTCACATCTATTTTATAGTTATAATTAAAATGACATCAAATTATTGACATACGCTTAAGAAGGTGAAAAGCACCGTCTGAGACCAGGTCTTTTTTTTTTCTTATTCCATAGATCAAAAATTGACCTAACATACATGAAGACTGAAACATACCTCTGTATTTCGGGTTTGCAGCTCATCATGACTGTTAATTTTCCGATGCGTTTCCTGTTATTTGGCGTCAGACTTCGTCTTTTTCTATTACAGTTTCACTACTCAAAATGAATACTGCTTCAAAAAACGACTCTCTCTCTCTCTCTCTCTCTCTCTCTCTCTCTCTCTCTCTCTCTCTCTCTCTCTCTCTCTCTCTCTCTCTCCCTCTCTCTCTACGACCTTAATATTCATTGCCATTGTATATTCGCTGACTTTCCTCCTGGAAGCCATATCATTTGACCTGGGGTTCAGATATACCCTCCTTGCTCTTATTGGATGCTCCTCAGTTCGATTTGTATCTTTGCATTATTATATCTTTCAGTTCTCAATGAAGCTTGGTTTATGTCTTGGCCCCAGAATATTTTGATACCACCGCACTTGCAATTTGTGTGACGTGTATTTACTGGGATCATGACTTTCCGGACCAAGACTGCCATAAAACGGTGGCTACAAGTCTGCCCTTTATTTCATCGGAATCATCAAAAACTGCATATTATGCCTCCTGATCTCACAGGAAATATTTTTTTAAAAATGTAATTAAAAAGGGGAGTGCGACTCAAGTTGTTATTTTACCAAGAACTTTGTAACAATTAGCATCGGATAATATGCAGGAATTAATATAGTTTTAAAAATAATTAAGCAATTAAATGAATACTTAAAGGTATAGCGCTCCCGTTACCATGATTACCGAAAATACCATGATTATCGAAAAGTTTGCCTTTCAGGCAAGTATTATAGATTGCGTGTCGGATAGCCATTTAATTTGTTAGCTGATCTGCTGTTTTGCTTTTTGGTGTTGACAACACCTTATCGGATTATTTAATAAGGCAGTTTTTGAAGGAAAAGAAAATATTTTTCGCTCGAATGGCAGTTATACGGTGTTTTTCACTTGATATGAGTAACGTATTACTTCGCATGAATTTCCATAGATCTTCGTTTTAATTCTATAGAAGTGGCGTTCATCGGGATAGATGCGGCAGTGCCAATCTGCTGGTCAGGAAGAAGAGGCTGGGTCGTAGTATTTTGTGCAGTAATAATATAAAATGAACTGTTTTTGCCCAGTTGTAGGTCATTATGGCTATAGTTCTCCCTCCCCCCCCCCCTCGATGTATATGGTTCACGTGGCAGTCTTAGATGTCCTTTCGATAGTTTAACCCGTAATATATGAGAAGCGTTATAATGTATTAGTGTATTTACTATTGAGTTAATACACAGGCTCAATTATACTGATGTGCCTAATGACCATATTACTGATGTTTAGGACTGGAAGGATTGTTCTTATGCACCAATCCAGCTGATTAGATGACGGACAAATCAAATGTAAGCCTCATTTTAAATTGTATATATATGTTTGCATTACATGCCACTTTTTTGTTGAGTTCTCTTGACCAACTGTTAATCGTGTTTTCTATATATGTGTTATTTTTATCTTGTTTATTAAATCTGCTATGTTAAATTATTGAAAATAAACTGTTCAAAATTTTCTTCTGATTCTTGACCCAGTTATTGCCTAGGGGCATAGAAAATTTATATTATCATAGAACTTACGGAAATGGACAAAATAAGTCAGCTATATTGTGGAAAATTAATGTCATGCAATCTATTCATTTTTATGACAGTATCATTATACGTATAACACTGGACAACATATTTGAACTTTCTTATGTTTAATAATATTAAGTTACCTTTGTGTTATTTGGTCTCATTAATATGAAATTGGTCAGTAAAGTACTATAGTAGTTCTAGTTTTTGAAATATTTATACACGTTTTACGCATTTGTGTATATCCTATTAAAATCCTCAAAATACTTCACATTTTATCAGATTTACAGAAAAATAAAAGCAAATATATAAAAGGAAAATATGTACAAGATACAAATACAAATTATTGTGCAATACTTTTATATTAATTTTACCGTGGCTGCTATGAATATAAAATTTTATTATTAAGTCTGCTGAGCCCAAGTATCCCATATATGGCCATTTTAATTATTTAACGCACACCAAATCTCTTAACTCTCTTCGCGAGTAAGCTTACTATGCTCACTAGCCATATAAATTGCTTCGTCAGTCGTGAGGCTTCGTCTCCTACATCCTGGCGCTCGCTGAGTGTTTCTCGCCGCCTGATATCACGAATGATTGCTTATAGTATTACGAACAAACGGCAAAATTTCATGACTGTATGTTTTGTCGTTTTTTCTTAATTCAGTGGAAAAATATATTGTTACTTTTTCAGCACAGAGAGATTTATAACAATAAAATATATAATTGATGTACAATATAAAAATTAAATCGTACTGGTCATGACAACAATAGTTGAGAAACGCTCTGTTTCTTTGTAAAAATAAGCAATGAGCATAAGACTGCCAATATTTTATATCGTCCCAAGTGCACCACCTTACGTTGTAGTCATGTTTAAAATTAAATATCTATAGTTTCAGTGCTTTTTGTCATAAGGTAATATTGTCCTTATCAAAAATTACCAGTATAGGACTTACCTATGATGCCGTCGCTAAGGGTGGAGCATGTAAGCTCCCGGTCCTCAAGCTCGGATATAAACACACAAAACATAAAGAAATACTCATGCTTAATTGCTCAATTATTTTTAATATTTTGCTTAATATGTATCCACTATAATCTGGAGTAATTATATTATGATTAAATCAATTATTTAAAGACACATAATACTAACAATATTACATTAATATATATTTACACACATAAAAAACATTGACTTAAATTTCTTAAATAACAGTTTCCTTTAAACAATCTATGAAGAATAATTCTTATAGTTCAATATTTACGAACTCGTTCATATGATCTACTCATACGAACTGGTAGTTAATTATCTTAATAATCGTTAAAGGTGTGCCTTCCGTGCTAATAGTGACAATTGAAAATCGGTTACCTCTACTCTTTGTTACGTGCATATTCGTGCCATCTCAATGATGTGGGAAAATCGTTGCACTTCGCGTACTTGCGCAGGCTACCATTCTATTGCTCACAATCTACAGACACTTTTTCACAAAAACCAAAAACATGATGCTGCCTCGTTCGAAAGTTTTAAGACGACTACCAAAAACTTCAGGTGCGTCTAGGACGCTGTCGAAATTGCATCATCTGGAAAGTTCTAGAACATTCTCTCAAACCTTTTTCTTTTCACATTGTAGTGTCGTTGTTGATTCGTTGAAGTGAAGAAGGGGATGCGCTGCTTATTTATGTTTGTATTGCCATTGGCTCCCTCCGCAGCATTTAAATAGCTCATTAGCTAGGTTGGCATCCGTAATTTGAATTACGAAATGTCGTGCATGCCGTACGACATTTATCCCCCTCTGCATGAGATTAAATCTAGAATACGGTACAAAGCATATGCACTGAGAAAAATTGTCACAGGAAGTCACTAGTATCGTGTCCCACTGATACATCTATAAGAACTTGATGCACTGTTGTACTGAAGCACTAGAAACATATTGAGGTACCCTTGTCTGATACACTGCAAAGATATCAGTCACTAAAATGTTTATCACCGTTCAGAAACACAATATTGTCACATTGGAAGTATCTTACCAGCACGGAAGACACATAATTGTCACCTAGAAGGCACACTATTATCTGTGGGAAGGCACACTATTGATTTGAACCACATAGTCATTATAATACTGAATAATGTTCTGTATAAAATACATTGTTCTGTGATAATAATCATTGTTCTGTGATATCATTTTCACAGACCTGGTACTTCAATAGCTGTATTGTTATAATGTTTCTACTTATAGTCTATTATAGAGTTCGACTGCAGAACATGTTATTTTTCATTTCAATTTATATACACGTTCACAACATTACATTAAAATATACGCAAATCATTACCTTGATATCTTATCTTCACATACGTAAATAATTTTTTTTTTTTTTTTACACAATTTTTTAGCTGTATATATTTCTTATTTGTAATACACATACATGTTATATAACTGTTTAAGCGTGTATCAATCATGGGTATTTTGCACATCATAATTATATCATATTACGTCTCGGCATTTAAAATATCAAATCTATATACTCATTTCGCTACTCCAAAATACTGCATCTCCACAATAACAAGTATGCCTTTAAATTTCCTCTTCGGCTGCCCCTTAGTGTGAAACAACTGCGCTGGCGGAAGGGGAGAAAAAGAAAAAAAGAAAAGATTTCGCTTGACCCGTAGCTTTCCTCTCTTCTCCTACGCGTTTCCATGGCAACTGCGAACAATCGGTCATGCATGGCGATTTTCTGCGCCCCGACCCCCCGAAGCACGGAACGTTACATAAGATTGCAACTTTCAATCTCCTGTTCTGCCCAAATAATCGTTATCGTTTGCGATTTTGGCGGTATATTCTTCACAAGCGCGGGCTTTTCAGACTGTCCGATCTTGACGGCTTACGCTCACATTGAAGTGAGAGGTTTTACGTGTATCCTTTTAAGGAATTTAATTACAATTATATTTTATGTGTATCATATTATATATTTATTTTACATATGTTGTTATTAATTCTATTTAATTTAATATATATATATATATATTATTATTATTATCTTATAACCTTAACACAGATCTGACTGTTGAATTATTATTTTGATTTCATGTACTTTTAATTTATTGGATTTATTTATCCCTTGTTGCAACAACGCGTGATATATTATTTTATGTGTAGTATTATGAATATACCATGCTTTTGTTATGTTACTGATATAACTGACTTTATGTTCCCGTTTCAGCATAACTTTACATATTTATTTATTTAAATCTAATTCTTTCATATTTAATTTTATCTGTTATTTATTTCTATTTCCAGTGATGCTTAATTAATGCTATAGTTTATTAATAATACTCAATCATTTATCATTTACATACAAATCAATGTGTTTTCCTAATGTATTTTATTTTTTATATACCGGCCGGTATTTTTAAGTAACTATAATTGCCTGCAATTATAATTTTAAATTTTGATACATTTATTGTATGCTTACAATATAACTTTTTTTTTTGTATTATTCTCGTACTATGCATGGGAGATTTTCTCCGATGTTTATTTTTTTTGCCTGTCTATTTATTTTGACGGTGACTAGCTTTCGCCGTACAATGGCCATATATGGAACTGTTACGCTGACTGTGAAGGCTAGGAAACTACTCTTACTTCTTCACGTTTATTAATCCATTTATGTAATTAACTTTTATTTTGTTTTCCAGATTGCGTGTTTTTGTAAAAGGTCTGTATACACTATTTATGCAATATATATTTATTAATTTACTAATTATTATTTACATCATCTGTGAGTGTTTATTTTGACTTCACACTTTTATTTATTTATTTATTTATGATTTTGCTTTTATTCTGTCAGCTTTTTATAAGGTATTTAATTAATACTTTTATGATTTTGAATATTATATACTTGCATTTACCATGTTCCATGACTTTATTTTGCATTTTATTAATTATGTTATACAATTTTTTCAAGACCCGTACAAGAAAAATGAAACAGTGCATATACTTCATCAGCATGTTACCATTGGAAACAAAATTTGCCACTTCCTCGTTGACCTCTACAGCCATTCATCATCTGTTATCAATAAAGACACATGACCATCAAGATTCTTGAATTGCCAACTCCCTATTACGACACTCCTACCCTTAATTCATCAGTCACCGTACAAGTAATACAAATTGCAAGTAAGTAAAATTTATTTATTTCTCTCTCTCTCTTTCTTACAACACATGTTAGTTTATTTATTTTTAGAACATTGAGGGGTATTGTATGTATTATTTATCACTTCTACATATTTTTTCTGATGTTTATTGCTCTATATATAAGTTATGTATCTATACATAAATGTTTATTTATTACCTATATTTTTGTTTTATCCTCATATTTACAAAATCCTCATATTTACAAAAATTTTATCCTCATATTAATTTTACAAATATGTTATCCTCATATTTATTTTACAAAATGAATCTCCCTGCTCTTATCCCCACTTACATAGTATTTGACAATGTCCATTTTTATAACGTAGACTAATTTTTATTTTGTTTGGAAGGGAAAAAACATTTATTTACTATTTTCTTTCACTTCAAAATTTTCCGAGTCTCCGTTTTTATTTTGTTCTCAAACATTTTAATTTCCTGAAATCATTATTGTATTACATATTATTTATACTTCAGATATCTTATATTTTTATTTTATTTATTTTTTTTTTTTTACGTCCACTGAATTATTTACTTTACTTATATTTTCTAAGATTAAATTTATTTATTTGACTTATATTTTCATATAAATTATTTATCTTTTATCATTGTCCGTTCATTTATTTAATATCTACTTGCATAAAAGGGACGGGAATCTAGAACTTTTTAATTTTGCTGTACTGCTACTTGATGAAACGCTGATAATTTTAATAAAATGGGCTGGCGCTAATACTTTTACGTTGTACACGTTGATACTTATTGACAACATTACTGCTAACCAGTCAACCCGCTGATAAACTTTCCTACTGTTCTTTTTTTTTGTTGCTGTTGTTGCAGAAAAATCCATGATTTAAAACTTCCTATCCGCTGGACTTGCCTTCCCCCAGACAATTTTTTTTGAAGTTTTATTTAATTTTGCGATTTTGTTGACTACCGTGCATTTTGGATAACTATCATGCCTATCCTCACACTAAGTCTTCACTACTACACACTTTTCCTCAACACTACAGTTTTCACAATATACCATACATAATATACAATACACAATACATACTAAAATAACCATATACTTTTGCTGCCCTATGTTTTGCACATATTGTGGCACTATGCTATTTGTAACACACTTGTTGTCTATTTACTTATTTATCACTTAATTTTGAAAGTTGCTCTATCTACATAAATTTTCTATTATTATAATTATATTCATTTTCTTTACATTAACCAAAAATATCTATTTGTAGACTACCTTCCAACTTAATTTTTACATTTACTGTAGACTACCAAAATTATTTCAAAATGCTTTCCAATTTAATTTCAAAATATTGTAGGAAACTAATATATTTTATAATACCCTCTAATTTAATTTAAAAATCATTATAGACTGCTACACATCTTGTAGAATGCTTTCGAATACTATTTTTTGCGTGTCCTCAGATTATAACGTCTCGGACTCTGATAATTATGATTATTGGCGTTATATTCTTTGTTTACATGCGATTGACTTCTGTCAACAGTTCGCCGTGTTTGTTTATTTTGTAAATAGTTTTTACGCGGTTCTGCTTTATATAATTTATTCGCGTGAACAACTATCCATTTTTTATTTGGATCGTACATAGGTGTGATAGCGTAATTATTGTTACGGATCACCTTTACGATGCGAAATGGTCCTTGAAATTTTTTTTGTAATGCTGTGGTGGGTCTGAGGTTTTTTAAGTACACAATTTGTCCTTTTAATAATTTCTGCTGTCTAAGTCTTTTAAAAATTCTTTCTTGGCGACTTTGGGCTTGAATTTGTTTTCGTTTTGTATATCTATTAATTTTTTCCGCTAAAGTAAGTGCTTCACTGACGTCATTATCATATTCAGTTTTAGTTAATATCGGACTGTCATCAGGGTCCGCTATTTCCAGATTATTTTCTCCGGGTAATTTTAAATCTCTGGTGAGAAACAAAATAGCGGGACTGTGGTCTATATTTGCGCTGGGTGTCGCATTATGAAATAATTTGACATATGGCAAGACTTTGTGCCAATTAAATGTTTGGTCAGCCATTGCTGCCAAAGAATTTTTTATTCCCAAGTGGCTTCTTTCTAAAATTGCATTTGAGCTGGGTTTGTAAATTGAAGTATATTTCAATTTTATACCATGTTGCTCTGCGAATTTTTTAAATTCCTCGCTTTTCAGTTGCCGAGAATTATCGGTCAGCAGCCACATAGGAACGCCATTTTGTGAAATCCAATTCGTTAGGACCTGTAATACACTCGCAGTTGTAATATTTCTCACGGGTACTGCCTCCAGGAATCTCGAGTAATGGTCTATCATCGTTATGATGTACTCGTGCTGTCCGTTACTTCTCGGTAGCTTCCCTACAATGTCTAATGCCACCGTGTGATTTTGTTTACATGGACGTGGGACACGTTGTAATGCCATAGGTCTTATAGCCTTATTCTTGTAACATAAACATGCATCACATGATGCGCAAAAAATTTTTACATCACTGTATGCCCCTTTCCAGTAATACTTTCTATTCAGAATTTGATATGTTTTTTCTACTCCAAAATGTGGTGTATGAGCTAACTCAATAACTGCGAATTTTAGACTGTGAGGTATTAGAATTCTGTCGTTTTGCATAGGATTTCTGATATATCTAGCAGTCTTTATCATAATTAAACCCGTATTTACATCTTTATAGTATTTATTTACATATTTTGGCTGTTTACATTTTGCATTTAGTCCGTTAATAATTTTCTTTATCTCTCTATCTTTTGCTTGCTCTTCTAAAATTTTGGCTATTGTTATAGCGCTGTCATTAGCAATAATGTTATTTATTAATTTAGTCTTAGTTTGTTCAGAAAAAATTTGGCGTGACATAAAATCACTGGGATTATCTTGTCCTTTAATGTATTTAATGTCAAATGAATATTGTTGTAAATTTAATAACCATCTTGCGATTAAATCAGAATTTTGATTTTCCAAATTAATAAAGTGCGTTAACGCTTTAGAATCAGTAAACACCGTAAAATGCGTACCATATAAAAAATCTTTGAAATGTATTATAGCGTCGTGAATTGCTAACAATTCTAGCTTCATGCTCGGATATTTCTTTTCACTGTCTGAAAGTTTCCTGCTATAATACTCGATAGGATGAAAATTTCCATTCACTGATTGAAGTAAAATTCCTGACGCGGCTACTTTTGAACAATCAGTTGACAAAAAGAACGGCTTTGACATATCAGCTGCCTTGACTACCGGTTTCGATAAAATCGCATTTTGCAATGTTACAAACGCTTCATCGCATTTCTCCGTCCATATAAATTTTTTATCTTTCTTTGTTAATTCAATTAATGGATTGCATAGTTCAGAAAAATTTGGTATGATCTGCCTAAAATAATTACATAAACCTAAAAATGATTTTACTTTTTTTACTGTCGTTGGCACAGGGAAATTCGTTATTTTTTGTACATTATCATCTGAAGGTGTTATGCCTTCCTTACTTATTTTAAATCCTAGAAATTTAATGTTCTCTTTACACATTTGTAATTTTGAAGGGTCAATGGTTAAACCAAATTTAGCTAATCTCGAAAATACCGTTTTTAATTTCTCCAACATTTTCTCGAATGAATTTGCGGCAATTACAATGTCATCTAAATAAAATTCAATTTTCTGATCTTTTAAATCTCCTAAGCATTTCATCATTAGTAATGAGAAATAGGCTGATGAGTTTTTTGCGCCAAAAGGCATTCTATTAGGGCTATAGGCGGCTTCCTTCGTTACGAATGTGAGTATCGACCCATATTCAGGTTTGATTTTTATCTGAAAAAACGCGGCTTTTAAATCAATTACAGTATATAATTTGTGGCCTGCGATGTTGTGCAGAATGTCGCTAATTTTACCAATATTTACGGGCAGTAATTCAGTAATTTGATTAAGTAGCCTGTAATCTACGGCTAAACGATATTTTTGTTCTTTATTGGCATTATTACTATTAATACTGGCTTTCTTCTTTATCAATAAGCATGGGAACGCATAATTACTTGTAGATTTTTCTATAATTCCAGCTTCACACAATTGTTTTATCTCACTTTCGAGTACAGGTTTTAACATTTTTGGCAAGGGATAAGGTTTACATTGAATTGGGTATTGGTGTAGTAAATTAAATTCCGGTACTATTTCTTCCGTCATTCCCAGCGTTTTGTATGATTTCGAAAATACATCATAATTTTGTAACAGTAATTTTAGCAATATATGTTTTTCATTTTCTTGTAAGTGATCTAGTTTAAAATCTTGCGGTGTTAATTCCGCTTTTCGTAACGCTGAAATGTCCATTTTTTGTGGATCATTTAAGCTTTCGATATTGTTAATCTGTAAAATTTTATCAGTATCATGTTTCTCTTCATAAATTTCAAACTGCGGTGTTACAGTACCAAATATCATATTTTTATTTAGATGAATCTCTTCTTCTGTTTTGTTTGTTAAGAGAGTAGAAATAAATTTTCTATTATTTACATAATGTAAAGAATGCTCAGCGTGTAAATCTTTTAATGAATTTGTAATATTTAACAATACCTCCTTATCCTCAAAATGGTTTTCATTTAATTTTAATTTTATTGATTTTGTTTCTTTAGGTAGTAATTTAATTTTATGCGCTAAGCTTGCATTTAAGCATTGAATATGTTCAACTCTTGTATAATTATTTTCTGGTTGCTGTGCTTTTTTCTGATTTTTGTCTTGAAATGGTATAGATATGGATTCTTTGACAAACTTTAATATTAATTTATTTGTGTCAATTATGGCATGATGATTTTTGAGAAAATCAAATCCTAAGATTATTTCATAAGGGGTGTTATTTAATTGTTTAGTTATGAAAAAAGAATTTTTGCATCTTTTGTTTTCAATTTTAAAGCTAAAGCTGATGCATTTTGAAAATTGAATGTTTTCTTTGGTCATAGTCTGTATTTTTACTTGTCTAGATAAATAGTTAATTTTAATTTTATTTTTGATTTTTTGAAAAATGTTATCTGATAATAAAGTGACACTTGCGCCACTATCTATGAGAGCCACTGTTTTTATATTTTCTAAATTAATGTTAATCATTGGCAATGCGTCACTCTGTCCATATGTTGAATTCAGTAGGTGTTCATTTAAATTTTGTGCATCCTTATTAATTTTGCTTGCAATTTTATGGGATCTCGAATCCTTATTTGATGCCTTATAACTTTCTGTTTGTCTTTTATTTCGAGGTCCCTTTCTTAGTTTAAATATTCATTATTCTGATATTGCCTATGATTGCTTTCATAATGTGGTCCATTATTCTGATATGATCTTCTGTTATTATTTTGAAATTGTCTGTTATTTCCTGCACGACGCCGTATTCCCCGGTTATTTATGAAATTACCTCTTCTGAAATTCGCCCTACTATAGTGTGCATAATTATTTTGAATAGTTGGTCTTTGTTGAAAATTGGTAGTTTCCTGAATGTTATTTCCATTTATCATCGCCCTTTTTAAATTGTCTTGTACTTTATGAAGCATATAGCATTCGGACATCCAGTGATTGTTGCGACCGCACGCTATACAGAATTTCTGTGGCGGCTTTTCTGCATTATTTTCAGTTTTTACATGATTTATTTCTACATTCTCAATTATTTTATTTTCTACTTCAATATTATTTATACAATCACTATCTTCCTCCAATGCGGATTCTATCACCTCAGCTATTTTCACTGCTTCGTCAAAGGTTTTCGGGTCATTTTTTTTTATTTCTGTTCTTAAATCTTCTCTGACTATCTGCAAAAATTTAGTAAGTTTAATTTTCTCTGTAATTTTTTTTACATTTGCGTCCATTGTTTCATCTATTTCTAGAAAAATTATCGCCTGGTTTTCGATTTCTTGTGCAAGCTCCTTAATTGTCATATTTGGTAAATGTTTCAGATTGTTAAAATTGTTGTGTTTTTGCACTAATGTTTGTTTCCTTTCAAATTTGTTTTTTAATAACTCCATGAATTTTTCATATGATTTTTCCTTTTGTAGAACAATATTCTCTGCCAAAAATTGTTGAGCCTTTCCTCTTAATCTAGATTTCATAATTATTACTTTCTCTTGTTCAGACCATGCTGTTAGATCCGATATTTCATTGAATTGCATTATAAAAAAATGCACGTTGTTGTCTTTTTGTCCATCAAATGATGGCAACATCTGCATAATTGGCAACGATGTATTTTGTTGCGCTTGATTTGCGGGCATCTGTATCTGGATCGCGTTATTTGCTGCTGCCGAATTATCTGTTATACTGCTATTTACATTAATCTCCTGCTGTATATTATCGATAATTGGATCATCTTGCCTCGATCTTTTACTTAATTGCCTAGTTTTATTCGGCGCCATGATTTTATACACTGTCATACAATTCTGACTCTATATTAAATATTTATGCTAATACATACATATATATACAATCATATAATACACATTTAAATTATCATTTTCATGCATTTTCTTATCATTCTACTGAGTTATATCTCATTATGAAATTCATTGTTAAATTCAATATTACATTCTACTTATTATTAAATTCACTTTTATATTCAAACTCATTATTAAATTTAATTTTGCCTTTTACTTATATCTTTTACTTTCTCTTATGAAAATTAATTCTCTCCGAGCTTGACCACATACGGCACCAATTCGCGCGGCGACATCATGTCATAAGGTAATATTGTCCTTATCAAAAATTACCAGTATAGGACTTACCTATGATGCCGTCGCTAAGGGTGGAGCATGTAAGCTCCCGGTCCTCAAGCTCGGATATAAACACACAAAACATAAAGAAATACTCATGCTTAATTGCTCAATTATTTTTAATATTTTGCTTAATATGTATCCACTATAATCTGGAGTAATTATATTATGATTAAATCAATTATTTAAAGACACATAATACTAACAATATTACATTAATATATATTTACACACATAAAAAACATTGACTTAAATTTCTTAAATAACAGTTTCCTTTAAACAATCTATGAAGAATAATTCTTATAGTTCAATATTTACGAACTCGTTCATATGATCTACTCATACGAACTGGTAGTTAATTATCTTAATAATCGTTAAAGGTGTGCCTTCCGTGCTAATAGTGACAATTGAAAATCGGTTACCTCTACTCTTTGTTACGTGCATATTCGTGCCATCTCAATGATGTGGGAAAATCGTTGCACTTCGCGTACTTGCGCAGGCTACCATTCTATTGCTCACAATCTACAGACACTTTTTCACAAAAACCAAAAACATGATGCTGCCTCGTTCGAAAGTTTTAAGACGACTACCAAAAACTTCAGGTGCGTCTAGGACGCTGTCGAAATTGCATCATCTGGAAAGTTCTAGAACATTCTCTCAAACCTTTTTCTTTTCACATTGTAGTGTCGTTGTTGATTCGTTGAAGTGAAGAAGGGGATGCGCTGCTTATTTATGTTTGTATTGCCATTGGCTCCCTCCGCAGCATTTAAATAGCTCATTAGCTAGGTTGGCATCCGTAATTTGAATTACGAAATGTCGTGCATGCCGTACGACACTTTTTATTTTTAATAACTTAGCATCGGCCATTTTGTGACGTTGCTGCTATATATCAATCAGAGAGAATCTGGCAATCTGCTTGACCAATCAAATCTTCTACCGTAGAGAAGGAAAAATTTCATTACAGAAGTGCATAAAAAATTGAATAACTCATTACCTAAATCGAAATTTAAAAAAAGGGCTCAGTCATGAAAAAATTCAATTATGTAGATACATGCCTACACAAATTTGAGGTATTGCTATTAATAGTCTGTATGGACGCGAAATCGCAGCTGAAATACTCTTCATTTGACTTTGACATTAAATATTTCCTAAACTGAATTATAAATTAAAGATTCAGAATTATATATTATCATCTACTTAATATTTCTCTACAAATGCACTAAATTTCATATTTTTGTATGCTATAGGTTTTTGCCGTACCTGGCAGAGAAACTTGACGGATGCGAAATTGTTAAACAGGGGCGGCGTCAGCTACTTTTTTTTAATATAGAGAGATAACGCTTGCAATAATTTGAATTATTTTTGTGAAATGTTGATGAAATAATTTCCAAACTTAAATATAGTCAATTACACTATTATACACAAAAAAGAAATTATATCCCCGGAAACTTATAGTATCTACTCATACGTTAATTGATTTGCCCCAAATATTCAATATGAATCAGTTACTACATTTGTAAAAGAGCAAATAATAAGTTTCGTAGCGTTGTGTGTAGAGAATTGTGACAAACACAGATCCACATGCGTCCTCTATACGCCCTGCTACAAAATTATATTGCACCAATGACTATCACATGACACCGCTCTTGTACTAGTTTTACGATTATTGCTTCTCAGCTAGAAAAAATAGCAAGAACCTTGACTAAAAATAACGCCGTAGTAAGCTTTGCGGTTTTGTTTTTTCCCCGGCAATCAATATCGATGACACTTCGCCATGCTTTATGCAAATATTTATATATATAATCATTTCTTGCCTTTGGTAAAATAATACTTGACATTAAATGTTGCTATTTATGTTTAATATTTTATTATGAAAAAGATACAGTATTTCAATATTATTTCATACTACTGTAGTTACAAACTTACCATATAATAAATAGGAACACAAAGAACAAAATGATTCCGATTATCATATGCAGAACAATATCCTCCATTCTAATCTATCACTGGATCTCCTGAAAACATGAACAATAAATCCGAAAATTATTATTTTCATAGTATACGACTAATATAAAAATTAACAAAAAAGCATCTAAGCTTCAGAAGGGATACAAAAAATTCAGTCAATCAAGGAACAAAATAAAAGAAATCCCTTAAAATAGAAAAATAGAATAGACTTTTATAAAGTCATCTAGATCCCCAAATTTTTAGAATATATATATATATATATATATATATATATATATATATATATAATATTGTAAATACCAAAGTACGAAACGTACCCGATTGTAAACTAATAGAAATTGCCAAGTCATATAAGCGCAATGCAGCTCTATTAATGTCTTGTATATAAGAAGATAAAAAAAGATCGAGATGTGATATAAGTACCAACAGGGAAATAACAAGTGGCCAAGGGGGATTGTGACCCCTTGTTCCCGGTTAAAGTGTATAACAAATACGAAGAAGGTACTTTTATTCTAAACGAAATACCTTATTTTAGATTTATGGATGACATTATTTTTGGATGTATTAAAAACACCTCTGATTTCGATTTCAGTTTCTATCCATCAAATCTGGAATTAACGGAAACTAAAAAGATTCACGGTAGTTAGATTAGTTATCTTGATCTATGTATCAATTTAACTGAAAATGAAAAAATATATACAAAGCTATATGATAAAAGAAATTATTTTGATATAAACATTAATTACATCATCGATTGGAAATCGAACTTGAGCGCCAATATTTTCCGCAATATCGTTAGAAATCATTTTCTACGAAACTCAAGATTGCAGACTTATAAGGATGATCGTATCAAAAGTGATACCAAATTCATAAAGGAAGCCTTGAAACAGCACTATACAATAGGATACCTCAAACACTACTATAATGCATTGCACTGCAAGGAAATTAATGCATTTGATAGTGATATTGGCAACACCTATTTTATGTAATACAATGGCAACGCATCGAATCGCTCGGCACTTTATATATGAATTGTTGAATGATCTGTCATTCGGTTTAACTTCTTATTTCAACCTGTCTGAGTCCAATTTTTTCTCCACTCGGTCCATGCATTCACTTCTGGTATACGTCTTTTGCTTTGACGTTCCAAGGAAATATGGCCACAGACACGTAACGGTTCCGGGAGTGTTTCCTTAGGAGTAATAGCTGGCTATAACCGGGATCAAGGGGTCACAATCCCCCTTGGCCACTTGTTATTTCCCTGTTGGTACTTATATCACATCTCGATATTTTTTCATCTTCTTATATATATATATATATATATATATATATATATATATATATATATATATATATATATATATATATATATATATATATATATATATATATATATAATATATATATATATAATATATATATATATATATATATATATAATATATATGTATATATAATATATATATATATATATATATAATATATATATATATATATATATATATATATATATATTTATTTATATATACACTATAACCTTAACCGTAAACATTTTAGAGTTGGCTAAAAGCTGAATCATTCTCACTTTTTCAACTCCAATGTATCTAGAGCATGTGGTAACTCATTTTATGTTATTTTATTCTTATTCTTTTTACAATTTTTAATCTTTACATTGCATGCAACTATTATTATTATTATTACATGGCATCAAACTGGTTTATTTGGTTTATTTATTTAATTTGATTATTTTCAAATCTGATCCATTTTCTATATTCTTATACGTCAGGCCATGTGCATAATTTCTGTAATACAATATACAGTTATGCACACAGAAACGTAGATTTTCAGTATTACGGTATGGCCCTTGATGACGTACAGGGTTTCAAAAATACTTTTTACTTTTTTCAATTATATTCTTTTTCATGTTAAAAAAATTTTTTGAGGACTAAAAAAGGCCTAGCACCATGTATAATTTTTTCAGTTGGGATCTTTTCATCTACTATTACACTATACATGCTTTTGCACCATGTATGTTAATACAGAGAACAAGGGTATTAGCACCTTAAATATCTGTATTTCATATATGACTTATAACACTTCATATAATATTTAATATTAAGGTGTATATACAGGCTTATATCAACAAGTTTTTCACAAAATGTAATACAATTTTTACTTGCCCACCTTATATTTTGAACATGGAAAGAGGGGCATTTAATACCTAATTAGTACCTGTTTTGTTTATGATGATTTTTTTCTCTAGCCTATCGTTGAGTCTATTTTGATTTCAAATATGCTTCTCAGTCCATTTTCTTTTCACAATAGCACTACAGACCATTTTAAATAAAGTAAAGTCACTGGTACTTATAACACACGTAAATATAATTCTTAATATATATATGTGTGTGTGTTTGAGTGTGTGTGTGTGTGTGTGTGCGCGCGCGCGCAGTGTTACATGGAATATCCTTCCTCAGGCTAATATCCCCACACAAGGAGGGAACCCCGTTCTTGTGTGTGTGGTGTGGGGGGGGGGGCATATTGGCCCCTTTTGCAGATAGGTGAAAAAGTCAATGTGAAAGTTATAGAGAGAATCAAATTTACGACAAAATTGTTTAGTTATCCCCGGGGAGGGGGGTAACTTACTCCCAAGGTGGGCTAACGACGTCACGAACAAAAATATTGAACCGCAGCTATTTTTCATAGAAATGATTGAAACTATTAAGTCTCGTGATCATTGAACCTCAAATAAACCCTTTTATGCATAATTATGTCAAATGTTGTCCTATGCTGCCATGTTTAAAAATATAAAATTTAGAATAAAATTCAACGTTTTCCCTCGAATTTAAAACGTTTATATCAAGTTTTAGATTTTTCGATAACAAAGCTAGATATAACGTTTCGTGAAAATACATTAATATTTGTGTCTGTTATTGTGTACACAAAAAATTGACCGTAGATATCAGACAGACAGACTGACAGACAGAACCGGAAGTAAAAATCCTTATTGAAATCCGCCTTCCTCTCAGAAACTTAACGCTAAATCCATACCAGTCATCATCTTAGCTAGACGATTCTAATAAATAGATGTTTCACAGAAAATGAAAATGTTTGAAGTAGAATTGGGAAAAACTGAAAAGGGAAATCTAACCCCCTACCCTCTTCAGAATTTGATGTTGAATTCATATTAGTCATAATACTATACGCTCTATATATAGCCAGTACTGAGAAATCCATTTTTAAGGAAGTTTTTTATAGTGGAATTGGTTAAAAACCAAAAGAGTATATCCGTAGTAGACGCTCCTTAACCCCTTTGGAATTTGACGCTAAATTTATATTAGTTGTAATTTAGGCTCTATCTATAGCCAGTCCTGAGAAATATATTTTTCAAGGGAACTTTTTGAACTGGAATTAAAAAAATTGGAAATGGAAATCCTTAGTGAACACATTTTCCTCTAACATTTTATAAATTCATATCAGTTGTCATCTTAGACCTTTCTATAACTGATACTGAAAAGAAAACGTTTTCAAGGAAAATGTAAATTTTTTAATCGAAAGTGATATATGTAGAACCTAAAGTGAATATCCTAAACGAGCCGCCCAACTACTTTCAGAATTTAATGCTGAATCTATATAACTTCATATCTGAGCTATATCTGCAATTAATTCTGAGAACTAGATGGTTAAAAAAAAAATTAAAGCGGAAGTAGAAAAAGGACCGCATGTGGAAAGCTTTAGTGAACCACTTTATCTCCTTCAGAATTTGATGCTGAATCCATATCAGTCGTTGATATTCACAGCCAATTTTGAAATTATATGTTTCAAGTAAAATGAAAAGTTAGAAACTAGAAATAGAAAAGAACTGTAAATAGAAATCCTTAGCAAACCTTCTATACCTGCTTTTATATTTGAGGCAGAATCCATATCAGTCACCATCTAAGCTATTTATAGTAGAATCTGAAAAATGGATGCTTCAAAAAATTTTTGGTAAAAACATAGATGATAAATTTGATTGTCGCCAATAAAAACAAAAAATTTGCGATTTGTAATAAATAAAAAAAGTATTAAAAAATATATAATTTTCTTTTGCCATCTTCCATTGTTCAGAAGTGTCACTATCTGCCCTCAAGTGGGGGCATATATTCATCAGTTTTCTGAAGTTATAGCTTATTTTGCTTGTCTTAAAACAGTGAAACCGAAAATTGACAAATCTTATTGTGTCACCTCTGAAGCGGGTTAGCGATATGAAACAATTTACAAATACTATTTTGAAACGGTGGTCTTTGCTATTCACATTTTTTATTTCAGCGTCCTTGCTACCAGACGCAGTTATGAAACTCATCTTTCATTTGGCCTCTTCGGTGCAATGTCGTGGATGTTTGAATCTCAAGGGATTGACTCGAAACGTGTTCTTTTCATGATTGACTTAAACTTTAGGAATAGCCAGAAGTCAGAGTGTAACATATCGGGAAAATAAGATGAACCAGGGCAAAGAATAACCTTTTCCAAAATCTTATTCACTAGTTCAAAAATATTGTGGCAGCTTTAAAACTTCTATTAATATTTCTGAAGATTCTGTTGCATTTCTTGAAAATATTTTCATGTGGCTTACTTTAATAATTATTTATTTCAGCTAATAAATGTATCTACAAAAATCAGGTATTCAACAAGGAGGTTTTAATAGCAGTATTTTATTAACGTATTCCAATTTTAAGGACATAAATTTATATCTAAAGTTTATTTATTTTAGATGTGTCGATAACTCAAATCGCATTATAACTACAGATACTAACAATATTGATATTAATCATGCCTTGACAAACCTGGAATTAATACCAAATAGACCAAACGTGAGTAATAATGATAATAATTTAGATTCAAATTGCAACTTGTATCCTCATAATAAACCAATTACTTATATGACAGAAAAAATCATTATAATTATAATATCAATAACATACTATTATTTTATTTATGTAACTATATTCAATTATTATAAATCGGATCAATTTGAGGAACTGCTGGGTATCGGATCACCCCTATTATTATGTTCTCGGCTGTATCAGCGCTTTCTTAGATTTTTTGTTGAGGACCAGGAATGGATAGGTAACTCACGCGACAAGGTATTTTCGACTTGGTCTACTATTTTCGAGGCCGAGATGATTAGTAACAACATCAACATATTCAATTATGTTAAACATTATAGTAAATCAACTGTTCAGAATAGACAGATTTAAAAAATAAAATAATCATAATCTACATATTAATAATCTAAAACGTATGTGTAAAATATATTGGTATACTAATTTTTGATCAATAGTTATATTATTAATAATTTTAAGTAAACATAAATTAAATGTTTTATTAAATTATATTATTTTTATTTAATGCACATTTCATTTAATACATATTTTATATTCCATATATATGCTTCATATTATTATATATATTTACTATCTCAAATCTCCAGCTTTCATGTTACCTATTAATAACATGCAACTGCCTACTTTGTTTTGGTTAATTGAATCATTAATTCAACTGATTTATTTTTTATACTGAGCATTTGCTTTCTATGTTCAATCCAGCTTGTGAGTCATACAAAACTCATTCTGATTCTATTGAATCTTTAAATGCTTCAAAAAGGTTATTAATACAAGCATTAAAACTTCCAAAATAAATTAAAATGTATTTACAAATTATAGGACGTTAAAATGCATGAATACAGACATAGCTCAGCCCTTTCGGACATATGAACACTCTCTTCATCAGATTCATATGACGCGTGACAGTGCAATGGAGTTATAAATACAGCCCAACTCACAATTTAAAATTTGCATTATATTAAATGTCATTCGGTCGCAAGAAAATTCAAAAATTTAGAAAAGGCAAAGCATAGATTTACAATCACAAGAAATCAAAATCCGTGCAGATAGACAGACATGCCAAGATTTTTAATATAGTATTTAAAGATTTAAATATTTGAGTATGTAGATAACGGGTAAAATTTCATGGAAGTTGTCATAAGGTAAAGTTGTCCTTATCAAAATTACGATATCAGGACTTACTTTGGATGCCTTCACTAAGGGTGGAGCATGGAAACTCCTGGTTCACAAGCCGGAGAGAAAAAATACACAAAATATAAATAAACACACTTATTTAAATTGACCAATTTATTTAATATTTAAGTTCATAGATATCTATTTATCTTGATTATTAAGATTATTCGTCAATCCATTTTTATAATACATCTAGCGCTACCAATATTTCATTAATAAACATATTTATAACACATAATATAATTGACACATATATTTAGACACTTAGTTTAATCTACCGAAACTCAAAATAGTTCTTTTAGTTTAAAATACAAGAACTCGTTATTACGACGGTGATTCGTACGAATTAATTGTTCATCATTAGATAACCGTTAAGTGTGTGCCTTCCGTGATAACTAGTGACAAGTGAAACACATAAATATCTATTCTCTTGCATTTTGACACTTATTCGCGCAATCACTATGCTGCAAGATTCTATTGCACATCACACTTTTGAGCCACGCTTTCTTTGTGTGCTCACTGTAGATATTTTTTGAACAAACTCAATTGACATGTTGCTAGGTCGTTGTCGAAAAATTCAAATCTGTCGAACTTTCTGGAACAAACTTTGGGACATCTTTTTTTATTTCCATCTTTGGTTTCATACCACTCCTCCCATTTGTCGTTGATGCAGAAGGGAATGAACGCTGTTTATTTATGTTTGCGTTCCAATTGGTTTCCTCTGCTGCATTTACATTACTCATTAGCTTGCTTGGCATCCGTAATTGAAATTACAAAATGTCGTAACGCCTTACGACAGAAGTCTCCAAGCAAATCTAAGTTTTGGTACAGGGTTAAAATTGCAAATAAAATCCTAATAAAGATAAATGAACAAGGATTTATAAAGTAAAAACATCTGATGTGGGCAACACATGACATCCCTTATATAATGCACTGAATTTACTTCTTTCTTTTACAGTAAAACATAATGTTTAAGATCTACGGCACGGTGTTTTCAACGTTGAATTATACATTTAGCGGTTTTCCGGATGACAACATGTAATATTATATCAAAGTACTCAACTTATATTTCACATAACTCTAAATTAACAATTATTAATTTTGATAGCATTCTCAATAAGGGATAGTACATATATTAAAATATTTAGCCTTCATTTTCACTAATTTAGCGTAATTTTTCCAATTTTGACGAAATTTTCGTCAATCTAGGGCGAAATATCGCCAAGTTGCCGATACTTTGCTAGATTATTCGCTAATTTTACCAAATATATCAAAGTGTTAAAGACAATAGGAGAAAAGAGCAATACTTATATACTAGAATATATGCCCGTCATATGACGGAAATCAGAATTTGAGAAAAATTACTTCCAATTTGGCAACATTTTTGTCACTTTGGCAACATTTAAAATTGTCTCCAAATTTACGACGTCCTGCTAAATTGCTCGCCAAGCGTCAAGGATGGGCGGACGGGGTCATGTTACCCAATTTATCAATTGGGTGACCTTTTCGTCAATTTGTCAGCAATTAAACAGTCAGCAAGTTGGCGATATTCCGACAAAATCGTCACCAACATTTTGCCAAATGTTACAGACGGAAAAATAGATCATTCTTATAATGGATTCTTATATTCTTTCCAAGATATTGAATTTTAGTTCATTAGTTGTCATTTTCATTGATTTAGCGTCATTTTTATCAATTTGAAGAACTTTTCGTTAAATTGGCAACATTTAAAAAAGTCGTCAAGTTGGCAACGTCCCGCGAAATTTCTCGCTAAGTGTTATGGACGGACGGAGAAATGGTTTATTCTTATATTATATTCTCATGTTCTCTCTAAGATATTGAACTTTAATCAATTAGTCCTCATTTCATTGATTCAGCATCCGTTTCATAGATTTGGCGTATATTTATCAATTGGGTGAGATTCTCGGCATATTGACAACATTTAAAAAGTCACCAAGTTGAAAATATTCCAAAAAATTCATAACCAAAATTTTATCGAAACGTTACGGACGGAAAAATAGGTTATTCTTATAGTACTCGTAGATTTTTGTATTCTTTCTAAGATAGTGAATTTTCATCAATTAGTCGTGAGTTTCATTGATTTAGCGTCATTTGGCGAAATTTTCGTTAATTTGACAATATTTTTAAAAAGTCGCTAAGTTTTCAACATTCCGCCAAATTCGTCGCCAAAATCTCGCCAAGAATTGTGGACCGAGAAATAAGTTATTCTTGTAGCAGATAGATGACTATTGGCATCCCACTACAAATATATTATACACTACAAAATATCTTTTCTCATGAGTGGAACGAGCTCGATCTACGAGAATAATGTCATCAAACTTATCGTATGATATTACATATGAAAAGCGGACATATTTTACATTACAATAGTAAATATTTTTTTATTTTATGTGATTTATTGATAAATTTATTTTAAAAATGTGCAATATATCCAGAACGGTTCATTCATAGCGTTTTAAATTTTATGTCAATCGTTTTCTAATAAAAAATTACATAAGAAATGACTATTTGTGTAACTTTATTAAATGTTTTGATTTTATGATTTTTTTTTCAAAATTTCACACGAAAATTTACTGGGGTTCTGAACATTCGATTGCTTTTTGCAACAGGCTTCCAGTATTCACGAATTGTAATTTTTTACCACATTTCGTTCGAATCGCTCCATTCGTTCGTCAGATATCGTCTCCACACACACACACACACACACACACAAACACACACATACACACACAGACAGACATCATCTCAAAAACGTTTGATTCGTGTTTAGAGATGTTTAAAATGTGCCGTCGAAAAAACTATAATTCGAACTTTCCTTATACATTGTACTATGTATATAAGCAAAGTAAAAACATTAGGGTAATTACTGCGACAAAATATTGTACTTTATAAATTCTTGTTCGTTTATCTTTATAGATTTTATTTGAAATTTTGACACTCTACAAAGTCAGCCATTTTCTCCTCGATTCCATAACTATCAAACTGTTATTTAAGTACTTAAATCTTTAAATATTATATTAAAAATATTGATATGTTTATCTACCTGCACGGCTTTTGGTTTCTTTTCTTTGTGAATCCGTCTTCTGTCTTCGTCTCATTTTTCTCATTTTCTTGTGGACGAATGGAGTTTAATATTATGCAGATTTTAAATTGTAATTTTCCATATTCATTTTGTATGTAGTTTCATTCCAAAAATACACTACATTAATCCAGTCAATGCATTTTGGGACACTAAAAAGTGTCTGATTACATGTAGGAACAGTCACGTATTGGTCCCATCACACATTTTGTCATTTCATGATCTCAGCACAATGAATGCCCGCAACAATTGTACACCCATACAAAGTTAGGCAAAATCCAATAGGGGGAATATTAGGAAAAGATTCCCGTACGAATCCTATATTTTTACGATAAATCCAATACACGAACAAGTGTAGAAGCAAAAACTTTTCCAATTTTTCTCCCTTTTCAAGGGGAAATTCTCTAGTTTCGTGTTTCTTGATTCGTATTGAATTAAACCGCATGAAGGTAACTTTATTGAAGTTCTCACCAGGAAAAAAAAAAGATGAAACTCTCAGAATAAACGGTCGACATGGCTACAAACAGACCGTGCATTATTTTCGAGAAGAAAAGGTAGTTTTTCTGGCAAAGGTTCTCAAAGAATTTTTCATCTCCTTACACTAAAGGAAAAACAGCCATTGTAAGGCGGCTCTTTTGTACTTGGCTTCTGATCCTACCTATGCGGGTGAGTCTTCCCGTCTGCTGAGATAGAAGGTTGGGCTTAAAGCGATAAAGTTGCCGTCAAGTAATATTTCTTTAGCACAACATTTCTCAAGAATGTCCAAGGATAAATAAATAGTTTCGCTTTCTAGGCTAAGTATATTTTTATTACTGTAACACAAATTGGATAAAGATTCACAGAATTAATCTTTGTCGTATTTTTATGTACTTCAGTCTTTATTTTATTCAGCCAAGTGTTAAAATTAAAATAAATTTACACATTTTTATAGGATAATTAAATATTTAGACTTTTACATTGTATTCTGAAAAATAAATAATTGATGGATACAATTTATTTCTTTAATATTCAGAAGTACGGATATTACAGGATTCATCAATACTCACTACTAAGAGATAATTTTATAGAAAGAGACGCGACAATTATAGTAGCATCAAATAAAATAAAATCAGTTACAAATAAAACAATTACAATAAATAATTACATCATAACACCTAAAAGGATAAACAGAAAATAAGAAGGGTAAAGATGACAGTAAAAGTGGGTAAAATATTAGCTATCAATACGGAAAAAATCCTCAATTTCAACTGAATTATAAGTAAATGAGCAGTTTTTAATAGCCCTGGAAAAGAACAATGGGTAGCAATGCTTTTAAAAGATGGAAGTGTGTATAGAAATGAATTATATTTTATACCACATTATCAAATATATTTTATACTACATCTATATAAATAAAATTGAAAATCTGTCTGTCTGTCTATCTGTCTCGTCATCACGGGAGAACAGGTGAACCGAATTTGACGAAATTTTGTGGGTAGCCTGGAAATAGTCCCACTTAAAATTTAGTGCATGTTTGGAGTTTCTACGATCAGTGGTTTTCGAGATATTAGTAAAAAACGAAATTTTCGTTTGTCCCACCATCACGGAAGAACGGCTGAATCGAATTTGATGAAATTTTGTGGATAGCCTTGAAATAGCCCCGCATAAATTTAGCCCATGTATTGCGTGCTAAGTCCAGGGATTGTCGAGATATTAATGAAAAACGAAACTTTTTTCTAGGAGTTCTACTCTCTAACTCTATGGTTTTTCCAAACGAAAAGCTTGAAAATCGTTTGAAAGTGAATTAAAACTTTATCTCTGAGTTTGATGGGTTTGATTTTTTGCGCTACTTAGACACTTTTTGAAAACATGAATTGTTTGAAACATGATTTAAATGGGAAATTTATCTCCATGGTTTATTTTATACAAGCTTTTAGGGAACAATGAAAAGTATAAAGAAATCAAAATGGTTATTTTATATCGCAGTTTATGAGGAAGATTCTATCTTTTTTCGATTTGAATAATATATAAATGGATATAAAAATTTATTTTAGAAAAGAACGATTTGATTTTTCCTATAGCATTTTTGACTGGATAATATCAATTACGGTTTTCAGGTTTAAACATTATTATCATTGATATTTTCGGGGATTATTGATTCGGGGATTATTGATATTTTCAAGTTATTATGCAATTGTTTTATTACGACAAAAATTGTTTAAACTCATATATTGTACGTTGTACGAGTAATCTTCTACAAATACACGGGTATATCTTCTAATCTACGAGAATATAAGTAGTGCAGGTATTTTGGCATATGTTTTGATATATATTGGCATATATTGGAATCAATTGCGACCTTATGGTATAAAGATTACGGGATTATTGATATTTTCAATTTATTACGTCATCTCTTTTATTTTGGCAAATATTTTAGAGACTCATATTGTAATACGGGTAATCTTCTACTAACACACTGGCATATTTTCTAATCTGCAACAATATAAGTAGTACGGGGTTGCTTATATTGATTCAATTCTTTTTTTTTTGTAAATTTGTTTACAAAAGAGGCCAGGATGTTTTATTCTTCAGATCTGCCCGTGAAGATAATTTTGCATAGTGATAACAGATATTCTTAAACTTCTCTTTAGGAGCAATAAATTTAATATTTTAACAGAATTTGCACATGATTACGAAGTGGGGCGCGGTAGCCCATTGGTTAGCGCGCTGGAGTTGCACTCGGTAGGCCCGGGTTCGATTCCAGCCACTGCCAAAACTGCCGCCGTGTTCATGCGGAGTACGATCACGTTAAACATGTGGGTCCGAAAGTCCTTCCGAGAGGTTGGTGGTAGGGGAAGGAGGGTACGGTCCCTGTGGATGCCTCCCCCACTGGGTTCCGGTCTAAATTGGGTGGCACTTCCCGACCGTCCAAACAGTTACCTTACACCTTTCTGGTAGGTCGGACGGTCTGGGTTTCAACAACAACAACATGATTACGAAGTATAGGTTTGTTTATATTATATACTCCGTGTGAAGAACGGGTATGCTGCTAGTATAAAATAAATTTCATTGATATTGCATTTTTGACAGCATAATATCAATTATGTTCTTCAGGTGTAAACATTATTATTAATGATATTTTCGGGGATTTTTGATTCAGAGAATACTGATATTTTAAATTTATCAAACCATTGTGTTATTATGGCAAAAATCGTTGAAACTCATATATTGTACTTTGTATGAGTAATCTTCTACAAATGCACTGGTATATCTTCTAATCTGTAAGAATATATGTAGTACAGGTATATTGGCATATATTTCATATATTTTGGCATATATTTGAATCAATTATGACCTTCTGGTATAAAGATTACGGAATTATTTTTCATTTCCAATTTATTATGTCATCTGTTTTATTATGGCAAAGATTTTTGAGACTCATATTGTAATACGGGGAATATTCTTCTAACACATGGTCACATCTTCTAATCTACGACACTATAATTAGTACGGCATTATTGTTCCCATATAATTCTAACACTTTCATTTTGGCAGAATCAATTACTGCCTTTAAGTTTAAAGATTACGGATTTAATATTTTCAGTTTCTACATGTAATTTAGTAATACAGGTTATATCATCTAATATTCGCGTATATAAGTAATACGGGTCCCATACAATTTTAACGTTTATATTTTGCATATATTGATTCAACTTCTTATTTTTTGTAAATTTGCTTATAAAAAGAGCCAGGATGTTTTATTCTTCAGATCTTCCCGTGAAGATAAGCTTGTATAGCGAGAACAGAAATTCTTAAATTTCTTTTTAGGACTATTAAATTAAATATTTTAACAGAATATTTTAATTAATAATGTCATTTAGTAAACTATAGGAATTCGCACATGATTGTGAATTTTAACTTTCTTTATATTATATACTCCGTACGAAGAACGGGTATGCTGCTAGTCTATATAAATAAAATTGAAAATCTGTGTGTCTGGCTGGCTGTTTGTCTCATCATCACGCGAGAAGGGTTGAACCGAATTTGATGAAATTTTGTAGGTAGGCTTGGAATAGCCTCACTTAAAATTTAGTCTATGTTTCGAGTTTCTATAACCGAAGTTTGTCTAAATATTAATTAGAAACGTACAGTTAAAGCTTCCATAGACATAGCATTATGTAGACTTTTTTTCCAGTAAATTTATTTGAAGAAAATTATATCATGTCGTCTAGTAACGAGTTTAATTAAATCCAATGTGTTCATGCGCCAGACGATTTTTATTAAATTTCTCCCAATTAAAATAATAAAGAAATGTATATAAAATAAATTTTATTGAAATTACATTTTTGACTGGATTGTATCAATTACGGTCTTCAAGTTAAAAGTTACTTTGGGATTATTGATATTTCAATTTATTTTGCTATCTGTTTCATTTTGGCAAAAATGATTGAAACTCAAATATTGTAGCAAGGGTAATCTTCTTTTAAAACACGATTATATCTTCTAAAATGTCATTAACACTGTTATACATTGCCATACAATTTTAGCACTTTCAATTTGACATGCAGTGGCTACCAAAAGTGTTCGTACACTTACGAATTTCAATGAAATACTCTATCCATTAATAAAAATTAATATTTCAGAAAAGGAATTTTTTTACTAATGTCTATAACATGTTCTTAACAAAACTACATAAAATATGTTAAAAACACTGCAAAACTTTTTTGAAAAATTAATAATCAAAAAGTAACCAAAATGTTACGCCACGAAAGTATTCGTACAATTTAAAAAAAATCTCTACGTATAGTAGATATTGTAATATTTCGGTAAATTAGTACTTAGTAGGATATTTTCTAGCATCCACAACAGCTTTTACACGTCTGTAAATAGAGTTTACTAGTTGTTTTTTTTTTGTTCTTTTTTGCAGTTTCTGCATTAATGTTCCTCCATTCTTCGATCATTACTGTTTTTAATTCGCTTTTCATTTTAATGCCGTGTCTTCGTACTCTAACCTCCAGTTATCTCCAAATATGTTCTATTGGGTTTATATCCGGCGACTGAGGTGGTGTTTTCAGAGCTTGTGGACAATTGTGGAGACACCAGAGGCGAACATTGAGAGACGTGTGCTCGGGATCGTTATCTTGATAAAAAACAAAGTTGTTTCCAATAACCAAATTTTGGGCTGATAATTTTAAATTGTCTTTTAAAATATTTAAATAAATAGCATGATTCGTTATGCCATCAATAAATACCAAATTACCTAGTCCTGATGCTGACATGCACCTCCACACAAGGACACCTCCACCGCCATGCTTTACTGTTCCAAGTAAGTTTTTGGGATTAAGTTCCTCATTTTTTCTTCTCCATACAATTATACCCCCATCGGAACCAAAAATGTTAAATTTGCTTTCATCTGCAAATAAGACATGATTCCAATACGTCCAGGGCTTATTTATCATTGATTTTGCGCTAGAAAGCCTAAGCTTTCTATTTTCCGCACTTACAAAAAGTTTTTTTGGGGCAGAACGCACATGTAATCCAGCTGATCTGAGCACTCGTCGAATAGTTTCAGGTGAAATTGAAGTAGAAAAATTTTCAGAGAGTAAATACTGTAGAAATTTTTACAGCACTCAAACGTGGGTTTTTCATAAATTTTCTAACAACAAATCTCTGATCATGTTGAGTTAACTTTGCCGGACGACCTTTTGTTACCTTGTTTTCAATCCGATTTTCTTCTTTAGAGCGTTTTATCACATACTGCACCGTATAAAGGGATAAATTTACTAATTTAGCGATATTACGAACTGATTTACCACTACTATGATGAAAAACAATCAATTTTTGAATGCTATTCGTTGTTTCCCTACGACTACGAGCCATTTTTAAGTAATACTATAAATATTACGAAGTAAGCAAGCAAAGATTAAAGCCAAACTCTTTTTTAGATGTCACTCGAATGCAAAAATAAGAAAAAGCGACCGACAATAATTTTATTTATGAAAATATCCGAAAATGTTTCGATGTACGATCACTTTTGTGACGTGTTCGTTCTCTGTCTTCTGGAATTTTCATTTTTATAAAAAAAAAATTAGTCAAAATTTAAAAAAAAATGTTAGGTTTTATTCAGAATCATATGGGGATGATATGAAAAAATATTGAACTTTATATTCGAATTCAATTCCAAGCGACAGCGCTTTTTCTACAAATTTTTAAAGTGTACGAACACTTTTGCGAGCCACTGTATATTGGAAACGATTACGGCCCTCAAGTTTAAAGATAATTAATAGTTTCACTTTATCACGTCATCTATTGTATTTTACAAGGATATTTGAAATTCATTTATTGTAGTACGGGTAATTTTCTACTAATACACGGATATATTTTCTAATAATCGGGAATATAAGTAGTACTGGCATATCTTCCGATACAATTGTAGCTCTTTTATTTTGGTAGATATTGATTCAATTTCATATTTTTTGCAAATTTGTTTACCAACGGGACCAGGCTGTTTCATTCTTCAGATCTGCCTGTGGAGATAATTTTTGTATAGAGAGAACAGAGAACTTATCTTTAGGAGCATTAATATAAATATTTTAATAGAATGTTTTGAATAACAATGTCATTTAGAATAGTATATGAATTTACTCATGATTGTGAATTTTATGCTTCTTTATATTATATATTGCGTACGAAGAACGGTTATGTAGTACGGCTAATCTTTTACTAAATACACGGTATATTTTCTAATCTACGAGAATGTAAGTACTAGAAGGCATATATCTTCCCATACAGTTTTTCACTTTCAGTTTGTTACATATTGGCATCAAATACAGCCTTTGGATTTAAAGATTAGGGGATTATTGACATTTTTAATTTATTACGTTATATGTTATTATTTGGCAAATATATCTGAAACTCATATATTGTAGATGGGTAATCTGCTACTGATACACAGGTATATATATATATATATATATATATATATATATATATATATATATATATCTTCTAATATTCTTAGAATATAAGCAGTACGGGTCCTATACAACTTTAGTGCTTTTATTTTGGCATATATTTATTTACTTTTATATTTAAAATTTCTTTACAAGCGGAACCAGAATATTTAATTCGTCAGATCTCCCTAGGAAGATAATTTTGTATAATAAAAAGATATCCTTAAATTTTTTCTTAGGAGCATTAATTTAAATATTTTAAAAGAATTATTTTGATAACAATGCCATTTCGAATATTATAGGAATTTGCACATGATTGTGAATTTTAAGTTTTTTTATATTATATATATCGTACGAAGAACGGATATGCTGCTAGTCATACATATATTCTTGTGAAAACGGTGAAAGAAAAACAAAAAATTATACCATTATTAAAAGTAAAATAATATTGTATGAAAACACAATATACGTATGAAACACTATATAATATATAAAACTGACACTTGAAAATTAAAAAACATTTTGTTCAAAATATCGAATGTATACATATGTGATTGAACCAAACCTCGAGATTGAAGTTAATAGATTCGAGCAACACCTGAGACGAATGTACACTTCGCATCTTATTCAAGGTTCAATATGCCATTTGATTTATTCTAGATACTTTGATTTTATATCTGATGAGGGTAACCTATTCCGTCGCTGAAGTAGCTGATATTGAGAATAATTTCGACACGCGAATTTATACGTTGTTTTTATATTTCAATAAGTATTCGGCTAAGAAACATAGTAACAATAATACAAATATATTGCCATCAAAAACTAATTTTATGATAGATTTAATTTCTTACATATTGCATGATTAGTAATAATATATATATATATATTTACATATTTTATAATATATATATATATATATAATATATATATATATTATACATATAATATATATATATATTTTTCTCTTATTGGCATTATGGCCGTGAATTTGCTTCTATGGTGATGTTAATATTACTTGAATTGTATTTTTATTTTTTATTTTTACATAATTCTTATTATTACATTTCAAATATATATATATATATATATATATATATATATATATATATATATTTCCTGATATGTTTCTCGGCTTTTTTAGATTCGAAATTTGCTTTTTTATATTTTTTTCCCATCTCATTGTAGATTTGCAGATTTATACTTTTATTTTCTAAGCTTGCCAGAAAGTTAGGCTTTTCGAGTTACAGCTTCTAACTTTTCTTTCATTGGACTTTCAAACTTTTAATATTATTGAAATTATTTTATTTATTAGCTGCAATTGCGCAATAAATTAAACGTATTTTGCATTGTCATTCCTATTTACTCACTTTTTACATTTGCATTTTTGCAAAGTATCCTTATTTTTTTAGTATACTACGGTAATTAAGTTTTTTTTTGCAATCTATTCAAATTTATGCTGCATTTGCTCTAAATTTAGTAATAGAATTTGTTATGTTTTAATTTTACTTTCGTTCAACGTTATTAGAGGAATTCTGTTTCTCGTAAATTTCTGATATGTTTCTCGGCCTTTTTAGATTCGAAATTTGTTTTTTTATATATTTTTTCCATTTTATTGTAGATTTGTAGATTTATACTTTTATTTTGCAAGCTTGTTAAAAAGTTAGGTTTTTCGAGAGTTGCAGCTTCTCACTTTTCTTTTATTGGTCTTTCAAACTTTTGTATATATATATATATACATATATATATATATATATATATATATATATATATATATATATATATATATATATATATATATATATATATATATATATACTTGAACTAATATACTTGACAATATATACTTGACAAACATGCGAGTAAATGATATGCTTTGCCTTATATACATAAAATAATAGTAATATCTTTCCTATATTGCATTGCCCATTTTGAATTCACACATAACTGGAAATACTCTTTAATAACAAAACTATTTGTTTCAGATTGAGTGGCTTTCTCGAAAAGCTACAGCTAGAGGAAATCTTTGTGTATCCGCGTAAGTCTCTATTCCATAATGAAAGCCATTTTTAACATATTATAGGTCGTAGCGAGGTTTACTTTAGCACTTAATAGTTCCGTATCGCCTAAGCCTTGTCAGTTTCCGAACGAAAACTTCATATTCTCAGAGTAATGATTAACGATCAATTTTTAAATATGCTTAATTATAATACCCGGATTTTGAGAACACTGACAGCTTAAGAGATTGAAATTTCTCACTTTGAATCGCGTCTTAATTGCAAAGATCATTAAACAAGGGCTGTTAAGGGAAGTTACGCACTCAGTTTTGAAGATATTTGAGATCACTATGAATTTCGGGAAATGCCTCTCAAGGTATCATTTATGAATAAACTATATTTTTAATCAATATTTCTTATTTGAAAATTAGAATAAATACATTAGTCAATAAGTGTTTGAATAATCCATGTACTGTTTCTGCGACACAAAAATCTCATACGATCCAATCCAAAATTCAGCAAAGGGGAATTATGTGAAAAAATCAATATGCAAAAACACTTTGTGCTAATTATAAGAAATAAATAAGCTATTTAATCACGCACAAACTATTATATAAAGTAGCATACATTTTTTTTAATGATACGTTGGATCTCCTTTGTAAAATCTAAGCGGGCCAATAGACACGGAACAGATGCAAATGGACGGAACAAAGAGTTACTAAAAGATATTGCATATATATATATATATATATATATATATATATATATATATATATATATATATATATATATATATATATATATATATTTATATATATATATATAAATATATATATATATATATTTATATATATATATATATATATATATATATATATATATATATATATATATATACATATATAACCAATGTTATAAATACGTACCCGATTATGGGTTCAGAGCTTTACCAACTATGAAACAGCAAACCAAGGGAAAAATCAGAGTCTACCTGAATGAGCCAATCAGAAAGTAAAATGAAAAGCGATACACCCAATTCAAAACTAACATACAATTTGTAATTCCCTAAAATACAACATCCGCAAGACTGAACAGGTTTCATCATGATTAAAAGAGTGCAAGCAAGATAAAAATAATTCAAAATGCTAAAGGTTAAATGAAAGACTCGAAAAGCTTTGTACACCTGACTGCAATGTCTGAACAGATGTTTTAGAGAATTTTGAGACAACAATGACATCTGACCTTGCTACA